>JARYHS010001113.1:2607943-2973155 GCA_031002005.1 Vandiemenella viatica
ATGCTCATTGTCTTTTTCGACAGCAAAGGAGAGGTCCGTAAGGAGTTTGTTCCTCAATGACAGACAGTTAACAATGCCTACTACGCGGATGTGCTGGAAAGACTCCGAAGAGGGGTCATCAGGACGAAGAAAGACATCTCCGCTACCTGCCAACTCCATCACGACAATGCGCTTTGTCACAACGCGCTACGAGTCAACGAGTTCCTGGCAGCACCACCAGGTGCCAACGCCCACCTGCCCTACATCCCTGATATCGCCCCAGCAGACTTCCTTTTGTTCCCTCGGATTAAGGCAGCCCTGAAAGGAACCCGTTTTTCGCCCATAGAAGACATCCAATCAGCCGTGACTAAGACATCGCAAGAAGTTCCCGATGACGCCTTCCAGAGGGCGTACCGGTCATGGCAGAGTCGCTGGAAGAAATGTGTAGAGGGCCAAGGATAGTACTTTGAAGAATTTTCAGAGTTTGTGCAAATCTGTTCAATAAATTACTCTTAACAAAAAAAATCATTACTTTCGGAATGCCCCTTGTAGTTCTGTTTTAAGGTCAAAGACCAATTTAAAGCGATTTGACTAAAGCACGAAGTGACATGCGGATGTGCTTCACCTTAATTGTTCATTATGCAAAATTCAAGTAAAATAAATAAATAAAAACCGTAAGGGCGTCCACAACGTCAAAAAAATACAACTTATTAAAAAATCATGAAAGCTTTTATTTTTAAAAGTTTTACCATCAATCCTAATGTTGCTTTAAGTCTGATATCCAATGTAAACATGGGATCAAAATAAACTCAAAGAAGAGTAAGTTTATTAGATACACAAATACAAAAGTAAAACCGAGCGTGGCGGTGTAACGGTTAACGTTCTCGTCTCGCATTCGGGAGGACGGCGGTTCAAATCCCCGTCCGGGTATCCAGATTTGGGTTTTCCATGGTTTCCCAAATCACTCCAGGCAAATGCCGGGATGCTTCCTTCAAAAAGGCCATGGCCAAATTCCTTCCCATTCCTTGCCCCCCATTCTTTCCCGTCTCTAAAGACCACGCTGTTGAGACATAAAGCAGTTAAAAAAAAAGTAAAGACTGATTATGATTATAAGGTGGGGAAAGAATTGTTTGCTGAAGACTTGAAATGTAAATATCTTGACATTACATATGATAACAAGCTTAACTGGGAAGGACACATTGGGCAGGTGGTAGGAAAAGGTTTCAAAATTCTCCACTTGTTGCAGAGACTGATGAGGGGATGGGTTACAAAACTTTGGTCAGACCATTGCTAGTGTAGTATGGGACCCACATTTCGAATATCAAATACAGGTGTTGGAGAGGGTGCAAAAACGCGCTGCTAGATTTGTTTCTGGAAATTATCACAGAATGCAGTCAGTAACAAATATGATAAAAGCGCTAGAATGTGATTCATTGGAAGACAGAAGGAGGGTGAAGAGGGCACTGGGAGTGTACAAGGCGTATATTGGTGATGAGGCATGGAGAGATACTGGTGTAAGTATGAAAAGTAACGCATGGAAAGGAAAAGATGATCATGACCACAAGCTCGCACTCGCTTTCAGGCACAAGGGTGTAGGAAGATTCTCCTTTTGGTAAGGGTGTCAGAGTTACCAACAGAAATGATGAACTTTACCAAAAACGTTGAAAGAATTTAAAGTTAAAATTTGTAGAGGCAAATGTACGTGGGTACAGGAAAGGGGGGAAGATGGATTTGTAGGGAAATTGCCACTGGAGTGTGCGCTCCATTGCAACTTTAATTAAATATTATATTATAAATACCTGCCTACCCAAGGATGGCCGATCAGCGTGACAGAAATAATAAAAAAATGACAGCTACGCGAAAGACTTGATTGAACCGTACAATTTTATTCCACGGTTTTTCAGCCGTGATGTTGTGCCATATGTTTTAGTTAAATTGACGTATTTAATTTAAAAGGAAATTCTACGAAAAGCAAACCTAATGAATGTATTCTCGCAATTCATTTCATCGCAGTTGCTTAACTATTCAGTTTTTATTTTTATTTATTTATTTATAGTATTTATAGTTGTGCACATAACCTCACATTTCTAGTAACATCTCTGTCCACTGTTAATCTGAGAGAAACGACCGGCGCGTGACGTCATCGATATCCAGCCAATGGCTATTGAGGTGAGTGAGTGAGCTTACGATGTGTATAACAAAAAACCTGATGAAGGATTAGTTCTGGGTCACTAAATTTAGAATAAATATACGTTTTTAGCTGGTGGGATAACTAAACCTGTTATGCATTAACTGGCACCACAGCTTAAACTTTGAGCTGATGAAAACAGAAGTAGGCAAATATTTCACCACTAATAAAAATAAGTGTCATCCAATTTACTTATAAACGAATTATATTCTAAGCTAATGACAAAATTAATTAGTTAAACTCATTTGCATTAACGATTCTGTATCTGTAGGATCGACGTTTGAGCAGCAGATGCTCAAATTAGATCAGCATTAACTGAAATAAATGTTTCTCCTGATTTGTTTATATCGTATAGCACAAGAATACAAAGAAACTAATTATATTGATTTACAATAAGATGGAATAAGACAAATATCTTTCTACAGATTGATGTCGAGAGATTGAAGCCATTTAGTTGCCTCTGTGGTTGCTTCATGAAACAGCTGGATCGTTCCAACTAATCTCCTAAAAGGCATTCCATTGTGACGTGGTGGATAGTTTACTGATGATTCCCACAGTCACATGAAGGATTCCCCATTGTTCCCCACTTGTGCATCCGATAGTTACATCTACCATTACCTGTTCTCACACAATTCGATGTCGTCCAAGTTTTCCTAGATAGATTTAATCCAGGAGATTGTTTTGCAGAGTTTTGGATTAGTGCTACTGCTAGATTGTCAGAAATCAGCGTGGTATACTTCATTTACGTTGAAGTGATCTTGGACCAGCAATACTGCGAATGAATAGTCTATATTTCAACTGGCTGCTGGACCTAGAGCTTATGGACATGCCAGAAATTACAGGATAAGGAACAATGTTTTCCTGATAAAATTTCGCATAGCAAAGGCAGCAGTTGGAATTTATCAATATTGCTTCAAAAAATGATACCTGTTAAACTTTTATTCAGTAAGATACTGAGTTCAACATCATAAATTAGAAAGGCATCACGTTTCCAAAATATGAGAATGGAACTTTGGCTTTTCCAAGTTATATCTGTGTATTACAGTACTTCATATTTCTGTCAATAACAAGAGTTTACATCACAAACAGCATATAACTTCCATCGTTAAAGATTTTGGGCTTAAAAAAAGGAAACTAGCACAGAATTCAGAAAGTGGCGGAAACGGTGCTGCTCATTTTAATATAGAAACTTAACGAAATATTTTTCAAGTTTTCTTATTACTCCTGACAGTTTTCGGCTCGTCTGGAAAAATATAACATATCATTTAAATTAAGTTACAACTTAAATTATTTACTACTTAGAAAAACAGACCAGCCCAGGAAAAATACTAATACCTTCTATGCCCATCTTCCTTTAGGATCTGCATCTTGCAGAACTTACCAGAACATGGTTGTCCACCTAATTCAACGGTGCCATACAATATTTTGACTAATGGTTTCTGGAGGTTAGAATTTTTAACAGTCTATTTTTCTGTGATTCTAATGTTCAGTCACGTTAAACGGCGGTCAGTCTTGTAATGAGGAAGTGCTGCTTTCGAGTCTCAAATGTTAACTCAATAAAACCAAATTAATCGTTTCCTCATAGATTTCTGCAACATTAGTATCACCAATCGAGTTTATTTTGATATTACTTATTTTCATGCGATTAAAATCATGCACCAGCTCAACCGATCACTGCCAAGTCTCGCATTTTGCTACGACAGACTGTACCCCATGTACAAACAACAGCAAGAAAATAGTGCACGAGGCAACCGTCTGAAACAATGCACAACCGTTAATATTTCTGCACTCTTTCCACAGACAGACGCATTCACAATCCATACCGTATCGTATTAGTACAACATACCATTTCTCCCTCTTCAACCTATCTCACTGTTGCTCCCGAGTATACCTGCAGTGATTTCACATCAAAGTATCCCAATTATATTAACCAAACAAGAACAAGGACGCCTTCAATCAGAAGCATTCACTACTAATAAATCCTTCATATTTCTACCGTCACAGGTCGCCATAGCTTCTAAGCCGCAAGGGCCCAGCTATCCTCTGTTTCAACAGAGGATGCAGCGTTGTCAATCTCATTAATAATATAGAGTCCTTACTCTCCGCTATTTCGTAGTAATGACACGACTTCTTCAACAGCAAATACAGCGCGTATAGAGAAAATATCACAAATAATATGTGAACTTCAGACTGCATCATCTCTTCAAGTAGATCCACTTCGTAGCTTTCTCACTGGCTTAGAAGGAATAAAGTAAATAACTTGTAAAACCATGTCAACTCGTCTCTGGCTGCTGTATACCATGTAATATTCAATTTTACCAGAAACGTTTATTCATGAAAAACTGTGAGGCAAAGCGTGCGATAGTGACAAAATATGTGCTGGTGATAATTATTTAAGGCGGAAGATCTGTAGAGACAACCTGTTCAAGGAATCAGACTTAAGGCGCATTTAGACGACCCGACCTGGTCTCCCTAAATCGTGGCCACGCCTCTTCGGCCCTGAAAACGGGTCGTCTAAAGTGAGCTCCTGGACACGTTTTTGCCGCGAGACCAGGCAGGGAGGTCGGGTAGAAATTCCATCCGATTTAGGGCCTCATCCACTCTGCCCTGAAAACTGTCCGTGTAAACCCTCGCCCGGTTGTGCTCTCACTGCCTGGTTCCCTGTTTTCTATTATTTTGGGATGGATGCACCCGATAATCAAGAATACTTCTTTTCAGAGTTGCTGGAGGTGTAAAAGACACACAAATTTTTATGGGACACCTCACATAGGGTTGCCAACTTAGAGTTTTATAAAAAAAAAAAAAAAAAAAGCATATTTGTCTTTTGAAGAGGAAAATAAAAATCTTATGAAAGAGGTAAAAAATTAAAATTTAATTATTTAATGCCTTAAGTACACATATTTTTGCGATTACTTGAGTATGTATTAATTGTTAGTTTCATTTCAGTGTTACTGCTGGATCCACATTCTACATCTAGTATAACAAAAAAGGAACACTCATTTTTAAATTTATGGACGCTCTGTTTCTCCCTTCCCACCATATTGCATTTATTTCGTTTCATCATAAGCACTAACATGTCGTTTGTAAATTAATTTAATTGTATAGTTTACCAAAAATAAATTGTTTCCGTATACTTTATAGTTATGTTCAGAAATAACGCAGAGTGGACATGAGTCGAATGGAGTACAACAATATGAATGGTCCGCTATTATTGCCTCCACTCCGATGCGGTAATCAAAGGATGCGAGCGAAAACAAAAAATCCTGGCCGATAGGCACTTTTTATTTTAGAAGGTTGTGAAACTAGCAGATGAACGTTCAGTTAAGTTTGTTGTAATTCGCATACGTTATTCGTAGGAAAAAGTATAACAGCCAAAAATAAAATACGATACTTTATAATACAGTATGGTTGGCAACGCTAACCTCGTCACATGCCCTCTGCCATAACAAGACGCCAGAAATGAGGATTTCAGCTGTCATCCGCTAGAAATTCCTGAAATCTTCATCTTCCAACACATCTAAGAGTCTAAAGTGACTGAATACATGCCTTTGTAAATATTATTGCTTGGTACACGTCTTTTTTCTTTTTTCCTGGCATTTCGCATAATGTCAAGCCGTCAGGTTTACACCAAGAATTTGTGGTTTTGATAACTATGAGGCCATACATATTTAATTTAAGTATTAGAACTTTAATAAAATTTGTAACTAACTAATTTTATCACTAGTATTACTATTGAATGTAAGGGGCAGAGCAAGACGGATATACCCGTGGTCCTAGGCCGCTAGTACGGTAGTACTAGATCGGGCGGCGGTCGACGGTCGTCTAAATGCAACACTCTATCGACGGGAGCGAAGTGAAGTCGGGAACGGGAATGGGACAGGGTGATAGGGAACGAGTCGTCTAAATGGGCCTTTAAGGGTGGGTGCAGTAAAAACTTTCTCGGACCATTCAATTGCGAAACGAAACGAACTCTGCCAGAAATGGAAGACGCGATGTCGATCGCTCTGAAGGTGGTGACCGTGACGGTGAACTCGTAACGATGACTGATAAGAACATGTGAGCATTCGAACGGTAAGTTTAAAAAGTAAGTGGAAGTGCCTTGTTTTCCGGACGCCGAGAAACCCAAAAAATAAGTAGGCGTTTTCAGCCAATAACCGACGTAATTCGTAGGCTCGGTGACTTTTTCTTTTTTCTTTGTAATGTGTGGGCTAATTGGAGAAGCGAGTTTTACCGCACGATCGCGTGGTTGGTAGAGTTATACCACGTCGTCAGATACGCACGAGCTCAGCGAGTTGTTGAGTAAGGGGGAGGATTAAACAGATTATCGCGTCTCGGTCGTCGATTGCGGCAAGTACTCAGCTGGACGAGAGACGGGGATGCAGCCAGGGCCTGTCAGTGTCTGTCTCCTGCTACGACCATACCGGCCTACGCCTTCCGATCAGATCGATGTCAGAAACGAGTAAAACCTTGAGATGTGAGTAGCCTGCCCACAGCAAATACCAGTCCTCAAACGATCATGGTCGATTAAAGTCGACACTATTCTCGTGCGTTATTAAAGTTAAATTGCATTTCAATTTAAAAAATCATTTTATACGATGTTTTCATGACATTAAATCAAAATCCCTGAGGTGCATTATTAAAATTTCATATTCATTCATTTATTTATTATAACCCAAGTCCAACCATTTTAATTTATGAAGTTCGTCATGCAAATAATGGTTAACTTAGTTTTAATATCATATTCATGTAATATTAAGTTATTGAAATGAAAATGATAGAATCTTGCTACATCCTATCACTTTAAATTTTAACTTGGACATCTGAAAGCGAACTTTTGCTCTTACCATCCAAATAGTCAGTTCAATTAATTTCAATTGCGATGAAACACTCACCCTCCCATTTCATAAATTGATTATTATTGTTATTTTTGGACATTACGTCCAGTGTCGGATCTAGTGGGGGTCAAACCGGGACGCTTGCCCCGGATGGCAACTTCAGGTGGCGGCATATTTATTTCGCGGTGACCCATTTTCTTTTAGCTCCACTACTGCTTGGTTCGACGACAACATATAATGTTCAAAGGGGCGGCAATCTCACACTTTTGCCCCGGCTCGGAAAATTCCTAGATACGCCACTGATTACTTTTGAAATTCCGCAATTACTACTGTCGTTATTTGTTTATCTTATTGTTACATACGAGGCGTATTTTTTAAGTAAATACCGTTTTGTCATACCGCGGCTGCAGCGCTACGGTGGCGTTCCGCGCATGCGCACTGGGTACTGCATCTCTTTCCTACGCACTGACGCCATTACAGTCTAATTTTTCCTTGTTTACGTTGTTCACTGAGTGTTTAAGATGCCTCCGATAATCGTGAGTCCCGCCGACTGTGAAGTACGGGCTGTTATAAGATTTCTTTATGCTAAAGGTCTAAAACCGATCGATATTCATCGTGAGATCTGTGCAGTTTACGGACAAAACATTATGAGTGATGGAATGGTGAGAAAGTGGGTGAGAGCATTTAAAGATGGCCGCATAAATGTGCATGATGAACAACGTAATGGGCGTCCTTCGGTTGTTAATGAAAGTTTGTGCAGAAAGTGGACAATAAGGTGAGAGAAAACAGACGCTTTACGATTTCCTCCTTGTGTGATGACTTTCCTAATGTTTCTCGTAGTGTTTTGTATGGCATTGTGACCGAGTACTTGAATTACCGAAAATTGTGCTCACGTTGGGTACCGAAAATGTTAACGGATGTGCACAAAACCAAACGTTTAGTGATACCACAACGATGGTGATGATTTCTTAAGCCAAATTGTTACGGGCGATGAGACATGGGTGGCCTACGTCACACCAGAATCAAAGCAACAGTCCTTGGAATGGCGGCATTCAGGTCACCCAAAAAAGTGAAGTTCAAGCAAATGATTTCTGCCGGAAAATCATGTGCACAGTTTTTCGGGACAGAAAAGGAGTATTGCTTGGGAATTTCTGACTCGTAATGAGACAATCAATGCAGCAGCTTATTGTGAGACATTGAACAATCTGCACCGCTCAATCCAGAACAAAAGACGTGGCAAGTTAAGCAAGGGCATCGTTTTGCTGCGAGCCAAACGAGACTCGAATACCTAGAACCGACTTCCATCTTCAGCAAGACCAGGCAGTGTAATATGGATGGGTGACATATAACAGCTTACCAGAACTATTCGTTGCCTCACTGCAGCGGCGATAGCTGTTTTTTTTTTTTTTTTTTTTTTTTTTTTTTTTTTTTTGCCTGTGACTCTAGTTCACCTGAGACTACCTTCACATTAAAAAAGTCTGAATCAATCAGATTCAATATGAATTTAATTTGATCTCCATACTTAACATCAGCAGAGTCAAATTAAGTCAATCCTAATAAAAATAAAAAAAAATAAAAAAAACCTCTCTCTTTTCCTAATTGGTATCAAAAGTTCCGCATCCATCATGTTTGGTTGTTTATTGACGACTTTAGGGAAGAAAATTTTAACCAGCTGAATTCAGGTGCGTCATTTAATCAAGGCGGATTGAAGCGGATTCAACTGGTGTGAAGGCGCGGAATTGTGTGTAGGCTTATTTGACTGAATCTTGGTGAGTCAGATTGATTCGATTGATTCAGATTTATTCGGTGTAAAGGGAATCTAAAGCCTTTGGTGTACCAGCACCATTACTCTTTCAACACGTGGACATCCATACAAACAGGGAGCTTAAAAAATTACACACAACACCATAGAGACACACGATTACGTCAAGTGTGATCATAGAAACAGTCTCATATTTCAGTGAAGGGAATGTTTTGTGTATGTGTTGTTGGTGTAGGAGAGGCAGAATGTGAGTACGAGTCAAACATTTGTCTGCAACACACATTTAATACCGCCTAAAAAAACAAATTCAGCTGGACATGCTTGAGACGTAATGATCGGTGAGTACCTCTGGTAGGCCTCCCTAAGGTTTAGTAGAGCGGCCAGTAAGTTTCAATGTTCACGACATCATCCAGCTGCTGAAGCGATCTGTGGAACAGTGGTTAAGGCGTCTGACAGTAGGTTAAAACGTCCCTATTCGAATACCGGTCTCCGCTGGGATTTTCAGAGGTCCCTAATCCAATGTTCATTTCTGACGCAGCTTGTTGTGTAATGTGAAGTAGGCTAGTATACCACGTTAATCTGTAGTCCCCTATACCCCGAAGGATACCGGGTTTGGTTAGTTGGCGATTACATGATGAATAGAATACTATGTCATTTGGCAGCCGAAGGGTCCTCCAGTATCTCCCGACCAACAATTCCATCTGTTATGTTAATCGTTCCTGGCGTTTGTCGCACACACTGCGTTAGTTCGTTCTTGTAAGTAACTCAAACAAGAAACGAGGCAGGTTGATACCGCTGATACCGCCACCAATGACTGTTCTTAAAATGTAGTTACTTCATTGGCTACATTATCTGCTCGCGTAGATAGCTGTAGCTTCAATGAATTCTAAATAATAAATATTATGAATCATTTTTCCTTACTTTCACTACTCTAAAACCAAAAACGCAGTCTACAAGCGTCACTGGGCAACGAACGTGTAAGGCGTTACCCATCCACGGAAAATCGACGCCAGCTTTTAACTTCCTTAAAATAGTTGTATTTTTGTAGAACTTGTTACACATGCTCTACAATTTGTACGTGTGTATTGTTATCTCTTTAACGATTTTGGCAGAGTACTTTCAGAATGCGCGCTAGCACTTAATTTTTTGCCTACTTCTTTTACTAAAATCATTACTGCTCAGCTTTTATATGTAATAGGTTTAATATACTTAAAAAGTTTCCTCCGAGAACTGTTTCAGATTTCTCGAAATTATCTTATCATACAGGCGGACAGGCGTGCTTCAGGGCTTCATTTCGTACCGTGTACAAATACAGAGCAGCCTGCCTCGGTAGCGTAGGGGCTGGTGGTCACCGGTTAGAGTCCGGCCGAGGGCATGGGTGTCAATGTAGTGTCCGTTCTGTGGAGTCGATACTTAGTAGCAACAATGATATTGTATGAGTCATGATGATCACATTAAGCTGACTGTATGACCTCAATAGCCTAGTGCCATACAAAAACACACACACACACACACACACATACAGAGCGTCCCAACTTCTACGACTGTAGCGAAACAGCACTATGGAGTCACAGAATGTTTACATACCTGCTAACTTGAATGCTATGAGACGTCGTGTTAGTAGACTAGCCGCCATACACTCAGGCAACAATTGTTGCAATGATTCTCCTTCGGCCATGTCAGCTTACAACAAGGCCCTGTTGCTGTCTGATTTTGAGTACCAAACATGCAAACACACCTCACATTACCGTACTCCAACCATAGAAACAGTGTTTAGACTTAAGTTATTGTTTATATATTTATTTACCTACCGTCACTTCATCTCACACGAACAAACTATGATAGTTTAAGTTTTTACTGTTAACGTCTAGAGAAGCAACTAAGTCAGTGTCCAGGTGGCTGTGAGGGGGGAAGGAAGAGTTCTATTGGTATTCGGAAAGTTCTAGATTCGAACATTCTTTGGGACAATATTTTTTTTCTGTGTGTATTTTCTTTCGTTTCTGTTTGCTGTTTGTTGTATTACAGAATCATTTTAAAAAATCATCAAAATATTCAATTGTTTTTATTCGAAGGATCCACAAAGTTTTGATTGATAAGCGTCATGCGAACGTTTGAAACATGAATTTGCTGCCATACAAGAAACTTTCATGAAATGATATCCTTTCATAATCATGAACACTCTTTATTTTTTAAATGTAGAAGCTTATTTCTATATCTACATATATACTTCATGTAATCTACATCTACATCTACATATATACTCTGCAATTCACAAATTGTGGGTGGCAGAGGGTGCTCAGCACCAAAGCTAATCTCTTTGCTGTGCATTCCAATCCCTAATGGTACGAGGGAAAAAAGAATTCATATAAGAATCAGTCCCGGCACCTTATTTCTCTAATTTTATCTTTCCTATCCTTCCGACTCAAATAGGTTGGTGGAAGAAGTATTTCACTACACTCATGAGTGAAAGTTGGAGTACGCATGTTTTCCAATAAGTTTAAACGAAACGTGTGTCGTCTATCTACCAGAGACTCCCAACCTAATCTACTAATCAGTTCTGTGACGCTTTCATAAGGACTGTAGCAAGCGGTCACGAATCGAGCGGCTCTTCTCTGTACTTTCTCTATACTTTCGATCAATCCCTTACGAAACGGGTCCCAAATGGCACAACAATAATCCAAATGTGGACGCACAAGAGATTTGTACGCTATCTCCTTTGTTTGTTCATTACAATTTTTCAAGATTCTACCTATGAATCGCAGCCTAGAATTTGCTCTACCTACTAAAGAATTAATGTGTATGTCCCATTTCATGTTCCTTTGTACTGTTACTCCCAAATATTTAATAGAATCGACCATATCAATAACTGTATTGTTTAACTCGTATTTCTGAACAATCGGATTCTTTTTGTTACTTATGCTCATTGTCTTGCACTTTTTACAGTTTAGAGTAAGTTGCCACTCAGCGCACCAAGCCAAAATAACATCCAGATCGCGCTGAATTTCTAAACAATCGGCCAAAGTTCTTACTTCCCTATAAATAACCGCATCATCAGCAAACATTCTAAAAAGGCTTTTCACTTTGTCTCCGAGATCGTTTATAAAAATTAAGAAAAGAAGTGGTCCTATTACACTTCCTTGAGGTACACCCGATGTAACATCTAGATTAGAAGAACTTTCTCCTTCAACGACAACATACTGCGACCGACCAGTTAGAAAATCCTTTATCCATTCACAAAGCTGATCCGATATACCGTACGCTCGAAGCTTCGCTAAAAGGCGGTTGTGTGGCACAGAGTCAAAGGCTTTCTGGAAATCTAAAAAAATTGCATCTACTTGTGAACCTGTATCGATAACTTTCATTACGTCGTGTGTAAATAGGGCCAGCTGTGTTTCACATGATCTTTTCTTCCGAAATCCATGTTGATTTGTTGTAAGCAAATTATTATAATCTAGAAAATTCATAATGTTCGAGCATATAATATGCTCCATAACTCTACTACAAACAGATGTTATTGATATGGGACGATAGTTCCCAGGATCACTTCGATCACCTTTTTTGAAAATCGGAGTTACTTGCGCGATTTTCCAGTCTGAAGGTACTTTTTGCTCTTCTAATGGTTTACTGAATATATCAGACAGAAATGGCCCGATTTCTGCAGCATACTCTGAAAATACTCTTACTGGAATTCCATCCGGGCCCGGTGCTTTCCCCCACTTCAGGAGCTCTAATTGCTTAACGATACCTGCAGTATCTATTCGTAATGATTCCATCACCGACTCGCCACGGCGTGGGAAAACGGGAATACTATCCTTATGTTCATTTGTAAATGAATTTTTGAATACAGTATTTAGTACGTTAGCTTTATCGCGGCTTTCATTAACCTCGGAACCTTCACGAAATAGTGCTGGAATATTGCTGTTGGTACAATTAACTTTTCGTACATACGACCAAAATTTCTTTGGGTTTTCTGTGAGACTCTTAGAGAGAGAGTTGGAGTGGAAATCGTTAAAGGCCTCGCGCATTACATTCTTAATACGTCCTCTTAAATCAGCTAAGGTTTCTAAATCGCTGCGACACCCCTTCCTTCTTGAGCGTGAGTGTATTTTCCTTTGTTTTTTGAGTAATCTTTTGACTTCGCATGTGTACGACGGTGGATCATCCTCTCCCTTTATTGTCCGCTTTGGTATATGTATTTCCATGCCTTCCCTGACTATATGTATAAAACGATGCCACATCTCTTCAACGGTGTCCTTTGTTGACTTGAAGTTATGGTATTTATTCCTCAGGTAGGTTCTAAAACACTCCTTTGAGGCCTTACTTAATCTATATACAATCCGCCCTTTTTTCCTTTTTCGCTCGGTCATTAATTTGATAGTCGCAATTACCGCTTTGTGATCGCTTATTCCTGTGGTCGTTGAAATGTCGGTGAATAATTCTGGCCTGTTGGTAACCAGCAAGTCTAAAATGTTTTCGCTACCATTATGACACCGCGTAGGTTCATTAACTAGCTGCTCGAGATGATTATCTGACAACAAATCGAGAATTACTTCAGAAGCTGCCTTATCCCTGCTACCTGTGATGTGAACGTAATTACGCCAGTCAATATAAGGCAGATTGAAGTCGCCTCCTAGAATCATAGCATGATCTTTAAAACGGCTAGCTATACTATTTACATTATTTCTTAACTCCTCGATGATAGCTATATCCGAATCAGGTGGACGGTAGAAGGCACCTATGATGAGTTTTGACCCAGCAACGTTGAGTTTAATCCATATGATTTCACAGTTCGTGTCGACGTCTATTTCATTACATGGGAGAAATTTACTCACAGCTATAAATACCCCACCTCCATGAGAATGTAATCTGTCTTTACGAAAAACGTTCATGCTATCTTTAAAAGTTTCGGCGGAACTTATTTCCGGTTTCAACCAACTTTCTGTACCGATAACGATATCCGCTTCTGTACTACAAATAACGCTTTCAAGTTCCGGTTGTTTGTTACAAACGCTTCTACAGTTAATTACGAGAACTTTTAACTGACGAGATTCTTTTACGTTGCTCCTATATTCCGGTGTTGTATCTGATTGGGTTGCCCGTAACTGAATTTCGTGTTTCGGGTCTTCCTCCCTCAGCCTAAAAAACCACCCAGTGCATTCCACACGGCCCCTGCCACCCGTGTAGCCGATTTCACAGCATTGTATATAATTAATCTCTTCTCGTGCTTCCAGCCATGTTAAGATGTCACACTTGTGTTTGTTTATCATTGACATTTGGTTGAAAATGAGGTCTGATATAGACTCCTTCGAAACATCCCACAAGTTGGAAGTCTAAGAAGATTTTATTTATAACTCTTTACATCTCATTTTCCTCTGGTTTGTACCTTGTATAAAACCATTTTGTGGCTCTGTTAGATGACTTGAAGAGATCCAGTGATACAGTATCAACCTTGCCACCTTTGCCTATGTCATCCAAAAAATCTTACATGTAGCCCACTGAGTTTCACATATTTGTGAATGTATTGTATAGATAATCTATCCTAAATCCGTATTGCTGATATACAAACCATTTCATTTCCTGATATATTTTTCTGAAATTTTGTAAAATTTTGCAAAATAATTTTAATAATGGAATGAGGGCTGTTCTAAATAAAAGACGAACTGAAAATCTCAGTAATATGCTTAAGGACTTAGAGTATTTACATATTGAAAATGAAATAATTAGAGATGTACTGACATTTGTATATAGGTTGGAAAGTAGATTATTACCAAGATGTGTGACTAGATTAGTACAAAACAATAATGATGTTCATAATTATGTACATAATTATAAGACAAGACAGGCAAATCATTTCCATTTGACTTATAATAAAAGTAGTAAAGCACAGAAAACAGTGTTGCACAAAGGATTAAAAATATTTAACAAATTACCTAATGGAATAAAGATGACCAGAACTATTGCAAGTTTTAGAGAAAAGCTTTGGTAAATGGTTAGAGGAAAGGGATTGTAATATTTTCTTGTAAAGGAGTTCATTGAAATTAACACCTTCTTTTTTTTTTCTTTTATATTTGATATGATGTATGAATTATATATATATATATATATATATATATATATATATATATATATAATTAAACTAAGGAAAAGGGAAACTGCTTTAGGCAATATAATTGTAAGGACACAAATAAACTCAATATTTCGCTTAAACATTAATCATGATGTAGAAAATGAGTCATGAGGCTCGGGAGGTCAACCCTCGGCGTGTGTGTTTATAAATGTTCTCCTCTCGTCGCTGCCGTCAACTTTGGTGAGTGATGAGTCATTTTCCCTGTCCTTACAATTATATATATATATATATATATATTAGCCATATGCTATTTGAAAATAAATAAATAAATAAAATGTGTACTTTTAGATAGTGGGGCCAGTGTGACAGGAAACCTCTTGAATTTATTGTCTAATTGACATATTCTTGGAGATTCCCCTTGAAACTTTTTAGAAATTTAGAACTGAAGTCAGAAAACTCATTATGAACCAAAGAGATTCAAATTTTTAACCAGTATCAGAATATTCAGAACAGACGTTTATAAATTCAGAGTACAAGTGAGCATTTAAATTTATTCAGCTGACTGATAATTCACATTATATCAGTCACTAGCATTTGCTTGCAGTTTTACTCTTGTGAAACTAAGTGTGTGGAATGAATATCCGTATGTTAGATTCTTGCATTTACAAAATGCGTTATTTGTGGAGGATCTGGTTATGTTGAAATACAGCTCGGACATCAATGATGTACTTATTAATGTTTGTAGTATAGTGAGATTTCGATACCACCCGGGATTAATAATTATTTTCTCCTAGAGTAAAAACATCATAGTAAGGGGTTTTAAGTATTTGGAGTGAGCATATTAAAAAAAAATTAGGAAATAGTTGAACCTGTCTGTTGAGAATAAATATCATGTTGCGGTATTTTAAAACCAGTGGTTAAATAATTAATTAATGGTTCTTAATTGGTTTGAAGCTGAAGTAGCAAATACAAAAAAAAAAAAAGAATTTCCATTACTAGTGGGGATTTTGAAATACTGTGAGGTTAAGATTTATTGGAACTAGCAATGTGTTAACATTTCAGTCATCTTTTAGGGAAATTAAAGCAGCGTAAGGGAAATAGAGACCATACGTAAGTTAACTGAATCTTTGTGAGTAATTGTTACTGTGTGTTTGTTTATGTGTATTCTGAGATGTTGGATCGAAGTCTGATTAGCAGTACTGTATTATTTGTGTTTATAAATGTTAAATTTTGTTAATGATATATAAAATTTACACTGCAAACAAAGAAAAACTCTAGTACCAACAACAATGATAAAATCAGGTTAACAATTTGTTTTGTGAGCTTACTCTTCAGTATTTGACAGCTGGTAAATTCCCATTTGTAATTTTTATTGTGGTTGGAGAATTAATAAGTATAGATATATTTATACTGAAAGTATTGTATACAAATGATTTATTTAAGTGTAATGAAAGCCATAGTTAAAACAAATATTGCTATATATTTCACTATGTTAATTGAATAAATTTTCTTTCTTGTAGGTATTGGTCAAGAATCCATGTACCAACCAAGCAAATCATAGGTGGACCAATTTGTCCTTTTTGTGCAGCATTATTGGATCCAGCAAAAAGTTTTATATGTCTTCAGAACATTAAATGAAGTCATCTCTTTGAAGTGGAAGATTATTCCCTAAATAAAGTTTCATGTATGGCAGCTAAAAAGTAACTTCAGTTTTTTAAGTATTACTTTTTCCTGTGGAAAAAAGTTCAGGGTGTATCATATCATTGTTTATACTGTATCATTCTCTTCCTCAGACTCATAATTAATACAAAGTGGAATAGGTTTCTTACTAAGCCAGGATTTACGTGTGCTCAAAGAAGAATATACTTGCTCTTCTAACCCTATATGATGTTGGTGCTTGAAATGATTTTGGTGATAAAGTATGTCTTTTATATAGTTCTGTGCAATTTGTATTATTAAAATTGAAAGATTTTATATTATTATGTTGGGAAAACTTCTAATTTTATCAACGCCAGTTTCCAGTGTGTTTATAGTCTATATTTTTCTGCTGATTGTTTTATTAAAAATCCTAATTACCAATAATAAATATTTCTTTGTATGAAGTTTTCTGTTTATGTGCATCACATAAGTTTATTTCTAACCTGCTAAAAATAGTTTTGCTTTCTAAAGCCTGCAGAATTTTTTTTTTTTTTTTAATTACTGTTTCCTTTAAAATTTTTACTTGACTAATTCAAATCTTCTCTTGTAATCACACTAAAGTTAAAGAAATGATCAATTATCAGCAAGGGGTATCATGTGAAGGGAGTTTTTCATAGCAGTTGTTCTCAATAAAAAGTTCTCAGTATTATAGCTGCAAAATATGTGAGGCTCGAACCCTAATAAGTTTATGTTGAACATTGCAATTAAATTAAATTAAATTAAAGTTTGATAATAAACTCAATTGAGCAGGATACATTGAGCGAGTGGTAGGAAAAAGGTTACAAAATTCATCATTTATTTGAGGGAGTGATGAGAGGATGTACCACAGAAGGTGAGGAATTGGGTTACAAAACTTTGGTCAGACCATTGCTTGAATAAGGTGATATAGTTTGGGACACACATTTTGGTTATCAAATACGGAAGGTGGAGGGAATGTAAAGCAGAGCCGCTAAATTTGTTCGTAAAGGACTTGGTTTGGGAGTTATTGGAAGAATGTAGGAGGGTAAAGAAAGTGCAGGGAGTGTACAGGCATATGGTGATAATGGGGCTTGAGGCACTAGATTTTATGCATAAGGGAGTGGGAAAATTTTCATTTGTTGGTACGGGTGTTAGGGATTGGAATAAGTTACGTAGGGATGTGATGAATATTTTACTAAAAATGCTGAATGAATTTAAAATTAAAATCCATAAATCGCAGAAGTAGACAGTGGATGAATTTTAACAGTGAAATCTTATAAGATATAATAAATATAAAGAAAAGTGTAATTAGATGAATAGGGAAATTACCATCAGAGCCTGTGCTCCATCGCAATTAAATTAAATTCAGTTCACCTGTGGAATGGTAATATTGATCACTTAACAAAGTCTTAGTTCCAGTAGTCAACGATTTTCTCAGATAACTATGTTATCCTTCTCAAGAAAAAGCACAATTGGAAGTATAAACTACAGATATACAGTAAAAAGGCCAATAACAGTAAATTTGAGCGTCTTTGAGCTAACTAAAGAGAACATGCTTACAGATAGATGCAGCGCCATCTCAAATGTTGGTACTCTTAAGACTTTTCTTCCCACAGTAAGTATCTTAAGCTAGAGACAGTAGTGTAGAAAGAAATTACTTGCAGGTGGGAATAACTTGTTTATGGTCGTCAAAATTGTGAAAACAAATTTCAGTCTTGTTATTCAGCAAAAACATATAAGGACTTATTAAATGCACATTGATGATTGAACTGTATAACATACAACAGCGCGAGGCAAGTGATTAATGAAGAATTTAAAAGAATTTATTCAAGTTAATAAATTTCGTTTAACATCATGACATCCTAAATGGAATAATTGTCATGAAACAAATATTTATATGGATGTTTGTTTTGAAGTATAAACTGTGTGATGTTCTTGTTAGTCCCAGAATATGGCAAAAGTAACATTTGTCACGAAATGTATGCAAGGTGATGAAAGCGTTGGTATGGTAAGGGAATGCTTTGCTAATATACTGGGAACAAATAATACCCATTAACTTCAGACCTCAAGGCTACACTAAACCAGAACTTTGTGTTACATTTGCTGCAGTTGGAGGGGTCTTTCGTCAGCACAGTAAGTGGTAATCACTATACAAAGGTATCAGAGATTAGTTTGAAACCTTTGCATAGTGATATTCCCTTACATGGAACTGAAAGAGAAGTGGTCCAGGGCAAGATAGAAGAACAGGTGGGCGAAAGATGTTAAAATGTGTGTTCGCGAAACAGGATGTAAGAAGATTCTCTTTTTTGGGTAAGGGTGTCAGGAATTGGAATTAGTTACCAAGAGAAATAATGAATAATTTACCAAAAACTTGGAAAGAATTTAAAGCTAAAATTTGCATAGGGCAAATGTAGGTGGGTGCAGGAAAGGGAGAAGATGGGTGTGTAGGGATATTGCCACCGGAGCGTGCGCTCTATCGCAATTTAATTAAATATTATTATTATTATTATTATAAAAAGAAACTTGATAGGACAAATTTCTAGGTCAGTGAGTTTTTATCTAAATTGAAGTTTGAAGAGCCAAAAAAGTTATCTTATAAAACCAACATTCTAAATCAAATTGCTCTTATATTTTGATCAGTGCTAGTAGGATTCTCTTCTATTCAATATAAAAAGATCAAATAGTTTTTTGATAATATTTTTATTGAATTATGTCTTATGCTAATTTTAAACACCAGTTTAGAGGAAAGAATATTTGTTAAATTAACACGAAGAGACGTTGTAGTTAACTTAACTTACGTGTGTAGTAAACAGGTGTCCTAAATATCGACAAACTTCTCGGAATTTACAAAATAGACACATGTGAAAGACGAAAGATACAGGCAAACATCAATTGGAGTACCACGTTTTGGGCGGTATCTTAAGTGCTGGGCGAGAATTTATATTCAATTTATTATCAATTTACAGTCAGCTTGCGTCATTTAAAATTGGCAAGGCATTGTTCCTTTCTGTTATCACTTTTATTCAACATGCATTTTTAGAAAAGATTCAGGCAACAATAAAAGATTAAATGAGAAAAATATTATTATAATTTGCTGATAATATCATTCTTCCATGAACTATGATAACAAGCAATAACTGAAACAAATGTGATCTGAAGACAAAAAAGTTAAATGAAAGCTAGGAGTTTATAGATTTCATATAGAACATTTCATTTGGGGGGGGGGGGGGCAGTGTATTATATAGACTAGTGCTGAAAATTAAATGGTTCTATAGAATGAGAAGTGATGTGTGAGGAAAAATATTTGTGAAAGCATAAGATAAAGGATGAGAGTTACGGCTTTTCAAAAGTGTAGCTGGTTGAAGTCATGTTAAGTTTGTATAGTCACTACAAGTATAGAAATGCTTTGAATACCTCCTGACAACAATATCAGCAAACTGTATCCCAGGATAGAAGATAACATACACCTCAAAACTGAGGCTTTTCAATTAAGTTGTGGTAACACTGACAGAAGTTTTCCTGACTCTGCAAGTTGAGCAATTAGACTGGTAACCCATCAAAAACAACGACATAGCAAGGGATTAACCTGTGGGTGAGGCAAAAACAAGGAAACAATAAAAAATACTTTTGAAAATAGTTTTACTTGAAACAAAAATAAACAGTCGATTAACTTATTTAAGTACCAGTCGGTAAAGGTTCTGGCTAAATTTTGCCCCCTTTTTTTTTTTTTTTAAGAACTCTATTCTACTCACCATATGAAGGCCAATAAATCAGTGTTCTGACAGTGTTGACTGCAGTCAAGTTTTTATTTTGCATAACGGGCTGAAGGATCTTTTGATTCTACTTGCTGTGCAGGGCTGTGAAAGCGAAATGAGGAACACCTTTTTTATCGCTTGGTAGAAAATGTGTGTTTCTATCACTAGTCCATTTTCCTTTAGTTTATACTTCAACAATTTTTTTCCTTTCCATAGATTATACCGGAGTCTAGCTTCACCAGGGAAACCATTTTTATAATAGAAAATACAACTGTTTTAAAAATCTTTGTTTGTCATTTGGAGCATTATATTAGGGGGCAAGGTAAGTGTGTAGACTCAGAAAATTGTTGTTCTAAAGGTAATAAAAGTGAATCTATGTACGACATTACCACTGATCTCTTCTATAACACAGAAGTCTGAACTGGAGTACATACACAATATTTCTGCTGATTCAAGACCCTCCGAATACTCAAATCTGCTTCAAGATTGTTGGTGAATGTTTCAACATTGACACCAACACCGTTTTCTCTCAAGATGTCTGTTATTCTTTTAATACGGTTTGCACAATGAAACAAGCAATTTTTTTATTGTAGAGCATTTATTACAGGTTGCAGAAGTGTGGAATATTTTGCTATCAAGTGAGCTCTGAATGTATGCAGAGAAATGAAGTTGAAAAGCAATTTCTCTTGTTGTATTGTTACCGTCTTTGTGCAACGTTTTGAGTGCCATAATTAATTTTACATAATGTGCCTTGAATGTATTTGCTTTTGTATTTTTTAGAGTAACGGATCTCACAGATGATTGGTATATTTGGTACACATTTTCGACACAATCGTTTCCTGGAAGAATTTTACTATTTCTTTTATTGTGGACATTCAATTCTTTAAGTTTTCACAACGAAGTTCAGTTTGTGACAGTGCAAGTACAGTGCAATTGTATTATTATAGAAACTCTACCAGCATTTCCTGACACATAGGAATATCCATTGTATCATCCAAAGCACGTTCCTGGTTCAAGACCTTGGATTTCTACAGAAGTGTCATTTCTGAAGGCTACCGATTTTGTGTCCTCGACATTCGGTTCCACAAAACCTAAAAATTCTTCTTAAACCGTAATCGTTTTTTGGTCAAAAAATCTAACACCAACGGAAAGTTCCTCTTTCCCTGATATGTCACTGCTCTCGTCTACAATGATACAATAAGCATATTAATTCCTTATATCATTAGTGATGTCATCTCTGATGACATCACATATGCCGATAATTTTGAATTTGAGATTATATGTAGGTAGAACTTTTAGGCCCTTTTCTATGTGATCTTTCAAACTTTGGGCACCATCTTCCATTTTGAATGTAACCAAATCATCAAGAACAACACCATATTGTTCCTTGCCACTCCAAGGTAAGTCATATATGCCAAGAATAATACAGAAGAATTTACGGGCGGACATCTGTTGTATGTGGAAAGGTATATCTCTGACAAAACATTTTTTAGCTGTAGCTGTTGATATGTACCGTTTAAAAGACTTAAGGCTGTCTGTAAATTTCAGCATGGTTTTGTAGCATGTATAGGGCCACACTAAAAATGAACCTCAATCACCTTGCACAGTAGTTCGTGGAAACAACACACAATTAATGTACAACGCGTCCTTCAATTTCCTGGAATATGCCGACCAAGGGGAACAATCTACGAGCCAGCGGTCTTTGAATTTAATTGTATAGCATCCATAGCAATGTCATAACCTGGAGGCGGCGACGAACAATATTCTAAAATTTCTGATTTTTAACATGTAGTCATACTTAACAATCGTTCGAGCCAGAGACCCACAGCACTATTACAATAGGTTTGATCCAGTACACTTGCCCCTGCACCTTCGATGCTAGGTGCAACATTCTGATTTGATATTTCTTCTCCCCCGCTATCAGTTTCGCCACTACTTTTATACAGATGTTTCCTCCTTTTTCCCTCAAAAATAAAGTAAATAACCTTTGGCCAATAGCTATGCTCTCAACTAAGTAGGGCCTACTTTTCCTTTCATTCTGAATAAGTCCATCCAGCGAGTATCAAAGCTGATACAAAGAGTAGCACTGTACAGGAGAATATGAAAGGTAGAGCTACATTTGACTGCACCGTCACCTTCACCACACTGACATTCGGCTGAGTAATCGCTCATCCATCTCGCTTCCACACTTGTCCCTGGCTCGTCCGTGCGAAGGACGTGTTCCCATTCAATTTCCTTTAACATTTTAATGTGTTTGTCTTACAGAATCAATGTTCAAAAATTTCCGTAACAGTGATTCGGGTGTCACAGCATGTAATGGATAATGTAACTAAATATTTTAGTATGACACTTTTTACATTTCACGGTTCTCTGATGTAGCTGGGCGTGAGGTTAGTGAAAAAAAAAGAAATCAGCCATCAATGACAAAACAATGTTTGGTTGGAGAGGACCGGAACAATCTGAACTTCCTGTATAAGCTCTTTTACATCGGCGGTGTCTTTTGAAGCAGCTTTAGTCGAGTGAGGGCCAACAATTGGCAAACTGTCAGTGCGGTTACTTGCACTCAAGTGTGGCCCGATTTGACTAATATGTAGATGTGCAGCCTTACTAGCATAGCAAAATTGTAAACACTTTCAACAAATTTAACTCTAGAAATAATTGTGGATTAAGCCTCATGTTTGAATACCCATCAGGCCATCCAGAATTTGGTTTTCTGAAATCGCTCCAAGCAAACGCCATAGCTGAATTCCTTCCCGTTTCTTGCCTCTAATAATCTCGATGTGGACAAGACTCAAGGCAGTAAAAAAAATGTGTATAATCTGTTCCAAAGATTAGAAAAATAGTAATTTTCTGAATTGTATACAACATACAGATAAATTAGCAGTTACGTTAAAATAAATCAACCAACATTTTTAATACTAGTAGTGTTTCATTCAATTAAAAACTTAAACAGCAATATTTACTGAGTACATACTTTATTTAGTATAAAGTACTTACTACTTTCTTACAGAATAAGCGCCAGTTATTGGAAATTATTAACTTCTTACAATTATTTTTGGTTAAATTTATTCTCGTTAACAAACAGCGAAGTTTAATACATTAATGTCGACAGGAAGGAAATTGTAAAAATAATTACTTAAGAGTCACATTATGCTTAAATTAATCGTTTCACATCCGATATCACAAGATTTTCTATCACAGACTACAGGGATTAACTTTTCTTTATCCATTTTACTCCTATGACTACACAGAAAAACCAGGCTAGTTCCACATTCTGCTTGTACATAAATGCACAAGTGAATCAGTTTCTCTATAACTGTAGTAACCTATTTTGCACTATTTGTAGGTGCGACCCATAGCTGATCCAGATAGATGTTAATCTCCCCACACCCAAAAGCATCCCGAATCACCCGTTACAAATCCCAAATTCAAACTGATATTATCGTACAGTCTCAGTACTGTGCTATCTACAGTACAAATTTCATAATCTATTTTACGTAGATTCAGTATATTTCCAAATATGAAATTGGTATAATAAGGTGTTTAAGTGACAAGTTTTTAAACCCCGTGCCACTCACTCCAGCCTTCCATGTATGGTTGGTCAACTCCAACACAAACGGATACTTTGTTCAAGGTTTTTTTTTATTATCGCGGTGTCCTTTTGTTTATTTTATTTTTTTTAAAAGAAATGGCATAAAAATGTAAGCAAGGAAACTATTTATTTCTTTCCTTTTTTTTTTCTTTTTTCTTCCACATATAAGAAAGAAGGAAGTGTGCAAATCAACCAATACTTCCTGCAAACAATATGAGTGACTTATCTTTGTTGACTCAAAGTTTATCAGGTACATCCAATTGATTATTTTCTATGTACTTAAACTAAAACGGCCTATGCTGCGAAACACACTTTCAATTTTAATTCACAACTTGTGCCGTATTATAGATGAGGAATCCCAGGTTGACTTAGTTCTATCAGATTTTAAAAAAGCTTTAGACATTATGCCACAAACTAGGATACTTAGAAATTTCGTGGCTATGGCATAACTAGACAAATATGCGACTGGTTTGCAATCTTTTTGAAGGGCATAACACAGTATGTAGTTCTCCACGTTGAGCGTTCATCACTTACTGAAGTCCGGGGTTCACCAGGGATGCGTGATAGGACCTCTATTGTTTCTTGTATACATTAATGAGTCATTGTTACATAATAAGGGACATGAAAATATTATTTACGGTTGATGCTATTATTTATCGTGAAATCAAAACCCAGGACAAATGCACTTTGTTACAAGACGATACTATGAAAATAATTGCGTGGTGTAAGGACTGGCAGTTGGAGTTAAACGCTAGAAAGTGCAAAAAATTGCCTATAAGTAAAATCGTGACATAATTTAGTTCTGAATATACAATTAATAGTACTGTCCTTAGAACGGTAGATTCTGCTAAATACCTCGGCGTAAAAATTCGTAATAATTTGTCGTGGAATGAGCATATCGAGAATGTAATTGGGAAAGCAAACCATATGCTCCGATTTCTAGGTCATAATTTAAAACAATGTAATCTGGAAGTTAAATCGATTGCTTACAAGTCGCTAGTGCGTCCTCACTTAGAATATTGTTGTTCTGTATGGGGTCCCCATCAAAAGGGGTTAATGGAGGCATAAGAGAAGGTCCAAAGAAGAGCCGCCCGATTCGTGACAGGTATATACAGTTCGAGGGAAAGCGTAAGCGCGATGTTGAAGCAGTTAAGTTGAGAAGACCTGGAACACCGAAGGCATTGCTTCAGACAAAAGCTAACAAAAATTCACTACTGACATATTTCGGAATGACAGCAAACAAATATTGCTACCAGCAACATTCGTATCTCGGAATGACCGCGAAAATAAGATAAGAGAAATCAGGGCCAGAACCGATTGTTTTCTGTTTTAATTTTTTTCACAAGCGATTAGGGAATGGAATAGGAAGGATTTACCAGGAGAGTAAACTTAAAATCCGACAGGAGTAGCTTTCGATAAAGCACTCCGGCCATCCTGATCTAGGTTTTCCATGGTTTTTCCCAGATCGCTTCACGTGAATGCTGGGATGGTTCCTCATAATAGCCCATGGGCGCCTCCTGCCATATCCAGTATATCCCTTCCAAACTATTACACATTCGGATAGGTGCAATGCACCCTCCGCCACACACTTTTAGTGAATCGCGGACTAATATGAATAGAAATATTAATAATGAATTCATAAAAATACGATCAATTGAGTTTGTGGCGTTTAAATGTGTTTATTTCGTTGATCTTTCGGTCGATGTGGCATGGGCGGCTGTGGAATGGACTGGATCCACACTCAGCCTGTCCTACGAGGGCCAGCGTGAAGTATCATCTAACATTAATAATATAATATCAATCGTCCAGTATGGAGCGTTTGACTTCTAATAAAACTAACTTACTTCGCGCGCTCATCACAACTGCTGTGAATTTAATATAATTATACCGCGTTATTCACTTACAGACAATAATCTTGTAAGGGTTTAAATTATTCATCAACATGAACAGCTTTTACAGTTGGATCAACTAGGTAATCGTGAAAAAGGAAATTCTGTTCCATACGTTTTGTCCGAGTAGGTTAGGTATGTAATCCTTGTAAGAAATAACCAATATTTTCGCCGAGATTTTGAAGTTGATTCCACAATAAAACAATATATGTACATATTGATTTATGAATCTTATTTGAACCCACTGAACGATTATTGGTCATACATATATATTCGTTTGGAGTCATTCCGAAGTTAGTTGTTCATACTTTGGAGAATTTGCTATATAAGATTCTCTACTTCGTGTAAAAGTTTTAGCTTGTGTTCGCTGTGGTCTCATATCCAGAACCAGTACCAGTCATGGAGGAAAGAAATATATGGAGAGGAAATACCATGGAAGGGAAAAGATGACCATGACCACAAGCTGGCGCTCGATTTCAGGCACAAGGGTGTGGGAAGATTCTCTTTTTTAGGTAAGGGTGTCAGGGATTGGAATGCGTTTCCAAGAGAAATGATGAATAATTTACCGAAAACGTTGAAAGAATTTAAGGATAAAATTTGTAGAGTGCAAATGTAGGTGGGTGCAGGAAAGGGGGAAATGGGGGTGTAGGGAAATTGCCACCGGAGCCTGTGCTCCATTGCAATTAAATTCTGTGACGCCGCCTCTAAACTCTCGGCTGATACTGCGCATGCGCGGTGGCGGCCATATTACCTATCCATACAATTGCTATTTGGAGACTGTATATCCCGAAAACTAAGCAAGATATCGAAAAAAATAAATTATTTACTTTCGATTATTTTCGTCGTGTTACATAAGAATCCATCATCAAATTTGACTTTTTGCGAAATTTTTCTTCTGCATTTCAACTCACTTTTGAGACAGTATATCTCGAGAACTACGCAAGATATCGAAAATGTTTATTCTTTATTTTTTATTTGTCTCGTCTTTTTAAATAAGAATCCATCATCAAATTTGAATTTGACAAATTGTTTCTTCTGAATTTCAACCAAAACCATCTCACATTTGAGACAGAATATCTCGAAAACTAAGCAGGATATCAAAAACTTTTGTTCTTAATTTTTTATTTGTCATATCGAGTTACATAATAATCCATCAGATTGCGGCATTACATTTATCCTAGAGTCCCTTTGAGCTTTTTGCTCACATTCCCCGTGTCTGTATGGATAGGTAATATGGCGGTCACGCCTCTCCCCTCCTCCTCCGCCCGGCGTCACTTCAATGCGTGGTGAAGGTACCTCGCGTCGTCTTCATATATTTCTTTCCTCCATGGTACCAGTAGCTAGTGAGTCTATTGCTTGCTCTGAAAATCATTTTGAAATTTCTTATGTGGTAGGAAAAGTATTCAGTGATGTGGAAAAGTATAAATACCTAATGGATCATTTAGAACTAATTCGTAATTATTAAGCAGATAGGGGGTGGGCAAAAAGCAAAGTTCTAAATCTATACCGGATTAACCACGTAGCAGGAGGAAGCACATGCTATGGGCCTCAAGCTTCTAGGGGGCCCTGCACCTAGGCCAGTTGGGCGATTTTTTTAGATTTTTTTTTAGCTCTACAATTTTACCACGGACGGCAAAAATCAAGGGCCTCTTCTTCACATTTGCTACGGGCAACGCGCTGTCTTAATCCGGCCCACAGCTGGCGTATAGGCAACAACAGAATGGTGCATATTGTTTGCCTTGTGTTCTGTTTTCTGCTCCTGATAATGAGGACAAGCATTCTGTGGCTCTAGTATCTATATAGTCACAAGACCACTTTGCAAATAGAATACAAAACTAGAAATCTTCAGTAAACATTCCGCTACCGATTAGTACAAAATGGCAGTGTGAAAAAGTATTTTTTTTTTTTTTTTTTATGAATAATTATCACGCCAACCACCGAATAAAACAGAAGTCAAACGATAAACAACCCTACCGCTCGGCGTTGTCCACTACGCACTAACCAATGTAAGCCATCACAATATCTATAGTGCAGTAAAAGTGACACGAAGTTACATCTACATCTATACTCTGCAAATCACAAATTCTGTGGGTGGCAGAGGGTGCTGAGCACCAATCCTAATTCTATACAATCCAATCCTGAACAGAACGAGGAAAGAAGAATACATAAATGTATCAGTACGGCATCTTATTTCTCGAATCTTATCCCTCCTTTCATTGCGACCTAAATAGGTTGGCGGAAGAAGTATTTAGTTGCACTCGTAAATTAAAGACTTTCGCATATTCTCCAACAAATTCAAACGAAAACGACGTCGTCTGTCCGCCAAACAATCCCAGCCGAACCCGCGTATCAGCTCTGTGACACTTACGTAAGACGCTCGTAGGCCATTGAGATGATGGTACACTGTGTTCTGAAATTGGCCAAGGAAAATTTTGAGCTCATAAAGATGCAACAAATAACTTTAATGCAAAATACTGCTGTTCCAGACACAACTGGTGATGAAACGCGGCAGAATTATAAGCCAATGTGAGCAAGTAAAAATGTAAGTAAGCTAATAATATCTGTACATATCTTAATTTTTATGTGCAAAGCTTATATCTGTATATATCATAATTTTCATATGTAAAATTGTAACACAGAACAAATTTAGTTAACAGTCAGAACCGCTGAAGATGCTTCAGCGTTTGAAGTGAAACGCGTACGGAAAACAAGAACAACATATTCAATTGCATTGGCGTGAAAATTATCCATAAAAAAATGATCCTACCGCAACTGAGGAAATGGCCAACAATATCCAGATTTTAAAAAGTATTTATATCAAAAGTTTGTTTTAAAACCCTGAAGTAGCTGTAATTTCCGTAAATATTTTAATCGAAACTGAGAAACTGAAAATCAAACAGAGAGCGGCTCATATTACGTGGTCGAGAAAGTATACCGCTAAGAGGCAATGAGATGATGATATATTGAGTGATGAAAACGGCCAAGGAAAATTTTGAGAATTTTTAAAATTTCGCACTGGCTCCCCTGATTTATCTCTCCAGAAACGTTTAGAGACAGCGCCGAAAAATGCTGCGAAACAAGTCAGAATCAATGATTGAAAGTTGCCATTCTGTCGTAGTGAGAAAGGTAACAGCCAAAGTCAAAGAAGCAAAATACTATGCTGTCCTTAACGACGAAACAACCGATGCCAGTGGTACAGAACAACTCACTGTATCAGTGGTGGATCGGGCGGTCGCCTACATTCAACATTCTACCGGAAAGCGGAAACCAGCTCAAACCCGATGATAAATGTGCTCGGCCGGTACGAAATTCTCCCTGGCCGACACAGGAGAGCATTGGACCTGACGACATAGGACAACACCACCTCAACAAATGACGACAAAAAATAATGCCAACAACTCAGACAAATCGTCATTTTTGTTAAACCCAACCTAATAAGTAATAACCAGCGGAGGAAATGTCGAAAGACAAACCCGCCAACGTCAACTGTCTTTTTATGTTTTAGGAAAGACGGAGAATGGCTGCTCTGCTGTTGCGGTCACCGACAGAAATCTCATTACTTCACATCGCCACACTTATAAGAACAGTAGAGAGAGAGAGAGAAAGAGAGAAACTTCGCGGGGGTCAAGCTCCTCCCATTAAAAAATTCTGGATTCACCACCTGGTAACGAAAGGTTAATTATGAATATAAGGCGGGGAAAGAATTGCTTGCTGAAGACTTGAAATGTAAATATCTTGGAATTACTTTTGATAACAAACTTAACTGGGCAGGACACATAGGACAGGTGGTAGGAAAAGGTTTCAAAGTTCTACACTTGTTGGAGAGAGTGATGAGGGGATGTACGAGAGAAGTAAAGGAATTGGGTTACAAAACTTTGGTCAGACCATTGCTCGAATATGGTAGTGTAGTATGGGACCCTCATTTTATGTATCAAATACAGGAGTTGCAGAGGGTGCAAAAAAGGGCTGCTAGATTTGTTTCTGGAAATTATCGCAGAATGCAATCAGTGACGGATATGATAAAGGAGCTGGAATGGGTTTCATTGCAAGACAGGAGGAGGAAGAGGAGGGTCATGGGAGTGTACAGGGCATATATTGACGATGACGCATGGAAAGATATTGCAATAGGTATGAAAAGTAGTGCATGGAAGGGAAAAGATGACCATGACCACAAGCTGGCACCCGATTTCAGGCACAAGGGTGTGGGAAGATTCTCTTTTTTAGGTAAGGGTGTCAGGGATTGGAATGAGTTACCAAGAGAAATGATGAATAATTTACCGAAAACTTTGAAAGAATATAAAGATAAAATTTGTAGAGGGCAAATGTAGGTAGGTGCAGGATAGGGGTAAGTTGGGTGTGTAGGGAAATTGCCACCGAAGCCTGTGCTCCATTGCAATTAAATTAAATTAAAGATGTTCAAGGAATGAAATATGGTACGAACATAAATGATGAATAATTTACAAACAACGCATCAAGAATTTAGGGTTGAAATTTTTAGAGGGTAAAAGTAGGGAGGTTCTGGGAAGGGCAAAAATGTTAGTGTAAGGAAGTAGCCATTGGAGCGTGTGGTTTTTTTATTTTTGAATCACCCATCTTTGGGGTACGTCAGATTAATCACTTCTTGGATGCTTGCGTTTTCTTCTTCTCCCAGTATTTCTTCATTCTATCTGATCTCTTCCTTCTTTCCTCTTCTGATATTTGAATCGGTTTTCTGGTGTTTATCGCAACTTGGAACGTCTTACTTTTGTCTTTGGTCACGGTCTTGGCTGTACCATTCTTTAACATCACTTCGGTTATCTGGAGTTCTCTCAGATCCCTTTCCACTTCCTTAAACCAGTTGGGCTTAGTCTTTTTTTTTATAAAAGAAGTCAAAGATTTTTTTTTGTTAGTCTGTTAGGATTCATTCGGAATACGTGTCCATAGAAATCAATCCTTCTTTTTCTCATGGTTTCCGAGAGTCTCTCGGACTTTGCATAGAGGGCTTCATTTCTGTAGAAAACTTGTTTGTTATTCTGGAATTTGGGACCCATGATCTTCCTCAAAATTTTCCTCTCCTTGATTTCCAATTTCTCCATTTGTCCATTCCTCCCCATGACTAGTGTCTCTGCTGCATAGAGTGCTTCCGGCTTAATTACTGTGTTGTAATGTCTTATTTTGGTGTTCCAAGAGAGACTTTTCTTATTGTAAGTGTTTTGGTCTTCTGGAAGGCTAATTCCATTTTGGTCCTTCTCGCTTCCATTGTTTTACCTTCAAGGTTGTTCCATTCAATCCATTCCCCTAGGTACTTGAAACTCCTAACCACTTCTATTTTATGAGCTCCTACTCGGACTCTCGTAGGAGTGTCTGGTATATTTGTCATAATCTTTGTTTTTTCGAAAGAAATCTTAGGTCCTAACTTTCCTGCCTGCTCTTGTAATTCGGCGATTTGTTCTTTGGCTTCCTCCCGTGTTTCTGCGAGCATCGCCATATCGTCAGCGAATGCCAAACACTTAATCGTAACTCCTTTATTTTTTGTTCCAAGTCTAATTCCTCCTCTGGTTCTTGCATTCCATTCTCTCACAACTTTTTCGAGTTCACAATTGAACAACAGGGGGGAGAGGCTATCCCCTTGCCGGACCCCTGTTCTGATCTCAAAAGGTTCTGACAGTTCACCCATGAATCTAACTTTTGAGGTCGTATTTGTGAGGGTTTCTTTGATGATATTCAGGGTTTTCCTGTCCAAGCCAAATTCCTCCAAAATATTGAATAGCGACCCTCTGTCTATGGAATCGTAAGCTTTTTGGAAGTCCACAAAAGTCACTATATATGGTTTCGCCCTCTGCTTCTGGTATGCTAAAATGTTTCTGAGGTTTAGGATCTGTTCAGGGCAAGACCTTCCTTTCATGAACCATGGTTGATACTCCCCGATTTGGCAGTCTAACTGGGATTCTGCTCGTTCAAGTAATGCTCTGGACAATATCTTATAGGTCACATCCACCAGAGAAATCCCTCTGTAGTTGTTCGGATCAGATTTAGAGCCTCTTTTGTGTAAAGGGTGTATCAGGGCCATTTTCCATTCCTCTGGAATCACGTCTTTCTTCCATATCTCAACAAAAAATTTCTGGAGTGAGATAATTGCATTTTTGCTAGCATATTTACATAATTCGGCTGTTATCTGATTTTCCCCTATTGCCTTAAAATTTTCCATGTGAGTCAGAATTGTCTGGATCTCACTTATAGATGGGGGTTTAGAATCAGGGTTGGTGGAAGACTTCTTTCCATCATCGAACACCATCTTTTGGAGTGGTTCTTCGCAATTTAGGAGTTCCTTGAAGTAGTCTGCCAGTATCTTGCAGTTGCCCCTATTACTATATGCCATGTCCCCTTTTGTATCCTGAAGTTGGATGGTTGGGGGGTTGTATTTATTGAGCTTCTCTCTGAAGATCCGATAATAGTTTCTCATGTTGTTCTTAGTAAAGTCGTCATTAATCTTACTGAGTATTTGGTCTTCTTGAACCTTCTTTACTTTCTTGATCTCCTTGGACACCATCCTCCTAGTTTCCACAAAGTGCTGCCAGGAACTTTCGTCCTTTTTGGTTTGCCAGATGTGCCACGCCTTCTTTCTCAGATCAAGTAGTCTATCACACTCCTCGTTCCACCACCTGTGCTTCTTAATCCTGGAGACAGGAGCAAACTCTTCTGCCTTAGTTATAAGACTCTTCTCCAACTGTTTCCAGCCCTGGCCTTCTAGTTCGCTCGTTAACTGACTCCATTCTTCCTTCTTTTCCTTTATTTTCTCTGGATCATATCTCCTTCGTGCACGGTTTTTCCTCTGACAGTTACTCTTAGGGATGATCTTAAATTTCACTTTAGATAGGTAGCGTTCGGTTTATTGTAGTTAAATTAAATAAATTAATTAAATAAAATAGCGAGAACCAATGTACCTTGGATTTATGAATCAGTGCGGTTTCATCGACATGTTCATATCAACGATGAGAAATGAAAGAATTGTTTATCTGTTGTAAGTTATATATGCGGACAGTTCGAGGAAACCATGATTGATATTTCGGAACGTTAAATTTATTTAACATTACAAACTAGTCAGCGAATGGTATGTTCCATCTCTAACATCCAGAATCTCTGCATTAAAAACGGTAATTAACAGCTGTGCGTAGTTCGCGTCTTGTGTTTGCTGCAAAGAATTTTATTTATTACTCTCTCAAGACGTTAAGGAGAAGTGACATGGAGCCAATAAACGCAGTGTATATCAAGGAAGAGGTGGGTTTGTAAGTTTAATTTATTTATGGAGTCGTACAGCACACGCATTCCTGAATACTGCGCCACAACAACAAGGACCTACTTTCACTCGCCCAGCGGTTACTGGGAGAAGTTTCTTGTTGTTTGTGTTGGTGGTGTACAATCTTGAGTGAGATCATTTTACCTGTGTAACTTGTTGTTCATTATCCATTTAAACGTGCCGTGTTTTACCGACTAATACCAAGTTACTTTACAGAAACTATGAACGCTGTAAATGTGAATTTGTTTGTTTTTAAACCATAAGTTTATCACTATATTGTATCGTCTTTCAATTTTTTTTACTGCGATTTAGAAAACGATGGGTTTTGTTCAGCATTAGGGCCACATAGACAACGCACCTTTGACACTTGTGGTTCAACAGAATAACAGTGAATGAAAGATGTTAATATAAAGTTAGTAAAATGAATAATAATAATAAGTCACAATTTGTGATTTTACTTCAGTTAGTTTCCTCTGCTAACAAATGCGAACGTAACTTTCATTCTAAATCATTTAAATGCATGATATCAGCAAGAGTTATGTTAGTTGTATTCCTTGCTTATTAAGCTGTCTAAATAATACAATTATGCTATTGTAGGTTAAGCATATGAAGTAAAATGGTTACTAAAAGAAGTGAGTCCAGGTATATACAACTTCGAAAATCTGTTCAGTCTAATGGGTGAATATTTTAATAATTCCTATGCTATTCGATACTGAGATTAAGATACAATCATAATGCTGTTTCCCATTTATAATGACAATACTTGGTGTTACCTCTTTAAGCTCTTCTGGATTCACTAGAGGCTAATGTTATCTTCAAAAGTTCTAACATCCTACAATCTGGCACTGTTAAGTTTTTATGGATTTAGTATTTCTAGCTTTCTTTTTTATATTCTGAAGTAATTTGTGTTGACATACTAGGGTCTTAATATGTGCAATGGTTTTCCTGTTTGGCGACAATTTCTAATGTTCTGTGCTTTTCTTAATATACACTTTTAGAATGCGGTAATTTCTAGATTGAGATACCGCTGCAACCACTTACCGCCTCGCAATGTAAACACTTCCGGATGGAGAGAGTATGACGTCACTACATGTGACGTGTGTGACGTGCTCAGCCTTCAATTGATTTGAGAATACACGATAGGCCATAGAACATAACCAATAGTAATAATAATAAACAATTTTAAGGATTGAAAAAGGTAAAGAAAATTATTACTCGTGCAATTAATAAAATTATTAAAATATAAACAACCTTCAAAACTGATAATAGATATCATTCATTAATAACATTCCATAACATCAGTTCCTGTATCGTTAACATTATTAGTCTCAAATTCATTTTTTTATTTGGTTCAATTTTTCTGTATTTTCTGACGTGACTGAAATTGCTATTAAAATCATTACTATTACTATTACTCCGCAATTCACTAAAAGTATGTGACCGAAGGTGCATTGCACTTATCTGGAAAGGTAATAGTTTAGAAGGGGTATACGGGATATGGCAGGAGGCGCCCATGGGCTAATGTGAGGAACCATCCCAGCATTCGCCGGGAGTGATATGGGAAAACCATGGAAAACCCAGATCGGGATGGCCGGAGTACTTTATCGAAAGCTACTCCTGTCGGATTTTATGTTTATTCACCCGGTAAATCCTCTCTATTCCACTCGCTAATCGCTCGTGGAAAAAATGAGTATAGAAATTAATCGGTTCTGGCCCTGATTTCTCTTATTTTATTTTCACAGTCATTCCGAGATATGAATGTTCCTAGTAGCAATATATGATTACTGAAACATTCGTACAAAATACAATATTTATCAAAAAGAATTCTTCAATAACTGTTTTCATTTAGGTTGTAAAGCAGCCTGGACCACACTAACAGAGACAGATACGATTTGGAAATTGGGTATCAGCAATATGGTGTTTGATGGTTATCTTTCACTATGGCCCAGGCTGCATTAGGGTGCAAACAACAGTAACAGTGATAGATACGATATATAAATTGGTATCTGCAATAAGGTGTTCAATAGTTATGTTTCAGTGTGGTCCAGGCTGCATCAAAACCTCATCGCTAATGAATTTATTCCTGTACTACTTGTGCAAAATTAGTGATTTCACGATCTGAGACATATAAGTGATTGACTGCTTTATGTGGAAGGCCCCATTGGTGACATTGATAGCTTCACGTGGAACATATATATGACATTCAGCAATGTAATGACACTATATCCTCTCCATCTGGAAGTATTTACATTACAAGGTGGTAAGTGGTTGCAGTGGAATCAAAATCTTCATATTTTACGATGAATGATTTTACTATACTTTGTTATGGAATGGGCTGTTATCTTCCCAATAATGCTGGCAGCCTTCAGCAGTGGGTAGGAACAGAGAATGTCTTGTTGCTAGGAGTGGTGGCAGAGTAAAAAATGCGGACAGAAGGTATTGTGTTTGTAGGATGCGATTGCAGAGTGTCTGTGAGGAAACTGAGTGAGTACGTGATCACGTAAACTGAGGCTTGAAACAGAAATGGCCTCTTCTCGCCTTAACTTGAACTGGAATTGCAGTGTAAGACTTAGTGGCACAAGGAATTTTCTGCCAATAAATGTAGATAAACATTATCTCCAGCCGTACAACAATCAGTAGTCTAATAAGTAGTCATTGTTGAAATGAGTGACTGTTTTTTATCCTAAGTTTAAATGTATATTATAACTTAGTTCTTAACATATTTTTTTCAGAATATGTTGGAAGACACGGAGCAAGAGGATTCAGAACCAGTTCCCATTCCTGACAGGTATGGTAGAACCTTCCCATTACGACTTGGCATGTAGATTAATGTTACTCTGTAATACGATCAGCATCTGTCACAATATGAAATGTTCTGACTCCATTTGTGCTATGGTGAATGGCTAATAAAACTTCATATTAGAATAACGATGTTAGGATACTAAGTGTTTTACATTAAAAAGAATGCTTCCCACTCTTTATCCTGGTACAAATGAAACTATTATTTATGATGGTTAAAAATGTAATATCTAATTTATATTTTCCTTTGCCTATTCAATTTGTATTTACCAATAACAATATATTTTTTTAGTGCTATATTACTTGTTTCAAAAGTTTAATAAGTTGACATCTGGATATTGTGGACCATTTCGGTGGGATCAGTTTTATGAATAATTTTCACACCAATGCAATTGAATATGTTTTATTTATACATATTCAATTGCATTGGCATGAAAATTATTCGTAAAAATTTTAATAATTTGTTCTGTGTGAGAATAGCAAAGTGTGATGATATTTTGGCATCAATTGCTAACCTAATTGAGTTAGATCTCTACATCTTAAAAAAAAAAAAAAAAAAAAAAAAAAAAAAAAAAAAAAAAAAAAAAAAAATTGTATTCCTACATTGCCACTTTGGTGTACTTTGAAGTATCTCTATATCTACTTCAAGTTCCATATCCTATAATAGTGCACAACCATCCAAACCATATCTGCATCCTTTGACCAGATCCTTAGTAATGGTCATGTTCTCAAGGAGGCAACAATGTATCGGCAACACTAAAGTGTGGTATTGTTGGCTGGGAGATCACGCAAGATTTTTTGGCTACCTATGTGACAGGTTTTCGATTTGCCCCACATTATGCCTCTTTTATTATTATTATTATTATTACTCCGTGATTCACTAAAGGGGTGTGGTGGAGGTTATACCTACAGTTTAATGTGGAATCCAAACCACAGAATACCTTAGTGTGGATCATTTGATCAAATGGAGCTCTTAAAATATCCTGGCCCTACTGGGATTTGATTTAGTTTAATTGCAATGGAGCTCTACACACCCATTTCCACCTTTCCTTTTCCCACATACTTTATCCCCTCTACTAATTTCAGCTTTAAAATCTTTTAGTGTTTTGGTAATTTGTTCCAATCCCTGACACCCTTAGCTGCAAAATAAAATATTCCCACATCCTTATACAGTAGAAGTCCGATTATCCGAGCCGCCGGGTTAATCGAGGCAAATAAAATTTTTAATATTGTTGTCAGCGGACAAGGAGAAAAAGACAAAGAAGATAAAAATGAAACTGTTCCAAAAATTTCTCATGCTGAAGGTTTAAAAAGAATAGAAGCAGCACTTGAGTATACTGATCAACAGGAAGAAAGCACAGCAGCCGACATAATGATACTACAGCGTTGGCGCTATACTTCCGATAAGAAGAGAAAGAAAATTATGACACAGAAGACAGTTAAAGACTTTTTTGGCAAGTGTACAAAAAACAACTTTATTGCTTCACAAATTAGTTTTACACTACAAATAAATAAATTGTATTATTTCAGTTTCAATACGTTTATTTGATTCATTGTAACCTCTTTCCTTGAACTCCGGTTATCTGAGTTTTTCGTTATACGAGGTGGTCCCGGTCCCTTTTAGCTCGGATAATTGGACTTTTACTGTACCTAAAAATGAGTGTAAATTTTTAGTCATGGGCATTTTTAGACTTCCACGCACCTCTCCACCAGTATCTTACAAGCTCTCAACACCAATATACACCTTGTACACTCCTGCGACTCTCTTCACCTTTCTACTGACTTCCATGTTTTTTTAACTGCTTTACATCTCTCAACAGCAAGGTCTTTAGAGACGGGAAAGGATGGGGGCAAGGAATGGGAAGGAATTCGGCCTTGGCCTTTTTAAGGAAGCATCCTGGCATTTGCCTGGAGTGATTTAGGAAACCATGGAAAACCCAAATCTGGATGCCCGGACGGGGATTCGAACCGCCGTACTCCCGAATGTGAAGCCAGAACGCTAACTGTAACACCACCATGCTCGGTACTGTCTTCCAATGAGTCCCATTCCAGCTGCTTTATCATATCACTGATTTTGTTCTGCAGCAATTTCCAGAGACAAATCTAGCAGCCCTTCCTTATACACTCTCCAACTATTGTATTTTATACGTAAAATTTGGGTGCCATACTATGAGAAGCAATTGTCTGACCAGCATTTTGTAAACCCAATTCCCTTACTTCTCTTTTACATTCCCTCATCTTTAAACTAATAAAAGATTTGAAATCTTTACTTAATACCTGACCAATGTGTCCGGCTCAGTTGAGTTTACTATCAAATGTTATGCCAAGATATTTATATTTCAGTTTATCAACAAGCAATTCGTTCCCCACCTTATAATCGTAATCAACCTTTAGTTTTTTAATGAACCTAATAAGCTGATTCTTCTTTGCTTTTATCTTAATATATCCTATCTAGTTCACACTGCAGATGTTCACAGTCTTCTACCATTTTGATTTTCTTATGTACCATTTTTTCATCGTCATACAATCTCATTTCTGATAGTCATCCACTAGCACAATTATTAATTAAAATGACGAATTGTAATGGTCTAATACACTACCCTGTGGCATTCCCATTTTTACTTCCTTTGATACTGTATTTTCTACCCTACCTTTCTGCTTACAGTGTTTTAAGATTCTTCTGCCAAGATTTAGTGTTCAGTATCAGTTTCACGTCCCTTGTCTCCTTCATCTGATGTATCTTACATATACGCTACTATCAGAGATAATAGTAATTGATAAACGGTGATGGAGCGCATGCTCCGGTGGCAATCTCCCTATGCATCCATCCTTCTCCCTTCCTCCTCCCCACTTTTGCACTCAACCAATTGTTTTCTTTAAATTCATACGGTGATTTTGTTAAATTTTTCATGGCAATGTATTCCAATGCCTTACACCCTTTCCTATAAAAGTAAATTTTCCCACACCCTTACGCCTGACATCAAGTGTCAGTTTGTGGCCATAGTCAGTGCTGCTGTTACACTTTTCCAGTCCTCCGGTAAAGAACAAATATCAAGACTCAATTTAAATATTGTTTTAAGATAATTTACATCACATCCTGTTAAGTTTAAGAAGACATTCATAGTAATATTACCTACATAAGCCCCTTCACTCATTTTTTGTGATATCCTTAGGATGAAATTCATATTTCTTAAACTGCTCATTTAAAATTGTGTGGATAAGCATGTTCTCCGATTTAAACACTTCCATTCCTGAATCATTAACCCTAATGTTCTCACTAAACAAGTTACTAAAGATCTCTGCGTTTTCTCTAATCTTCAGTAACTTCTTCTCCATCCTTGATTATAATTATGTAAACACCCTCCTTTCCCTTTAGTTTTCTAGTATACCTATAGAAATTTCTACAAGCATCTGTCAACTCACCAATAATATTTTTTATAGCATTCATTGGATGAGTATATGCAAATATATTAGCACTACACTTTTGGTAGCATACTTAATAAATACTAAACTTTCATTTGGTTGCATAACGTTTAGTATATTGGCAGTGTGTAGTTATTGGTATTGTTAATAGTAACCCTAGAAATGCATAATGTTGAAATCAACCATACATTATTTAAACAGCATAAGGGACTCTCTAATGTAACAAAAGTCAATGTATATTATTAAGGGTATTCTATAAAACTATTTTCCATAACGTATTTTTGTATTTAATCACTATCCTACAAATAATTTTTGCTGTTTAAATGATACATTAATTTGTTTTGTTAATATAATTATGGATAATAATAAAATAAAATAAACAAATTTATCTGCAAAATTCTAATGGAAAGCCAATACCATAAAATAAGAAAACTAATATTTGATAATAATTTGCAAACTAAATATAGTTTTATTAACCTTAGTATTTTCCACGATTTAAATGTATTATTATTGTATCTCACCATATTTACTACAAAACCGTTGTTTCCAGATGCAGTGTGGTTGATGGAAAATCCTATACTACATGTGTTAATCTTCCACAAGATAATCAACCTAATACAGTTGTGCAGCCTTATAGCTGTGAAGTTTGTGGGAAATCATTTAACTATTTTAGTGAATTTAAAAGACATAAAAGAACCCATACAAGTAAGAAACATTATGATTGTGAAGTTTGTGGAAAATCGTATAAATATTCTAGTGGCCTCTTGTGGCATAAAAAAATCCATAAAAAGCCTTATACATGTGAAGTTTGTGGAAAATCATTTGAGGTCTCTGAGAACTTATTGAAGCATAAAACTATTCACAGCATTGAGAATCCATATACCTGTGAAGTTTGTGGAAAATCGTTTAAGCATTCTAGTAGCATATCAAATCATAAAAGAATACATTTAAATGAGCAGGCTTTTGTTTGTAACTTTTGTGGAGAATCATTTAAACATTCTTCTAACCTTTTAGCACATAAGAGGATCCATCTTGGTGAGAAACCTTACGCATGTGAGGTTTGTGGAAAATCATATAAATTCACTAGTGGTCTTTTATGGCATAATAGAAGCCATATCAGAGAGTAGTCTTAGGATAGAAGGCTTAAGGAGAAATGTTTGTACTGTCTAGTATTTTAAGTAGCAAAAATAATCTGTGTGGATGAGTAGCCAAATATTTCTTACATTTATAAAAAAGTTTTATAATTCTGTTCATCATTAGTACAATAAAGAATGTACATGTGGCACCAGCTCTTTCCTGGTGAAATTTTTGATAAATCATTTGTATAGTTTTGTAATCATTTAAAGCATAAATAAGTATAGAAAGCTGAAAACCCTTGTGCCAGCGAAACTAATGGAAAATTGTTAGAGACTCCTGTAGCATAATAGCACACTAAAACTGCAAGAGCAGCCCTATGCATTGAGGTTGATGGTAAATGTCTTTGGTTGTCATATTGTGTAACTAAATATTAAAAACAAAACCATTTGAATAGTTAGCTATTTGCTTGTAAATTTCATTAATATTGACTTACCTTTTCCAATAACATTTTGTACTGAAGAGAATTTAATAAGGTGCAGGTGGATAAGTTTATATTTAACCTATTAAAGCAATTGAAAATTGTTACAAAAAGTTTTGAATTCCAGTTGGTATTGCAAAAATTAGTATCTACTGACAATGATTTTTTGCATGGCTCATTACAGAAATTTCCTACTTGCTAAAATTATTTAATTTGTTTCATCTTAATTGATTAATATTGATTAACTTTCAGTTTGTATACAAATATGTTTATTTCTTTTATTCAGCTAGGCTTGAAATGAATATCCTTAAAATGTTAGTTTTATTATGTGCACTGACAAACACATTTGTACAGAATAATTATTCATTGCTTGTTATCAGATGTTGGTTATATATTTTCTTGTTATGGGTTGTAATGTGTTACATAATTACTGTTTCATGTACTACAAAAATTGTCATTAATTACTTTATGCTAATTACTGATTTTAAGAAAAGTATCTCAAAATATTTTTGCCAATTATAGATAGCATGGAACCAAAACCCATCATAAATTCCTTGTTTCTTTTCTCCCTTACCTTTTCATATTCATGCAGGTAATGTGCTTTTTGATTGGAGGCCATGAAACTGTGCAGCACCAATATTGGTTTTCTAAAGTCCACCCTGTGATTAATGATGTTTTCCATAACCCACAATCTCTCCAAATCCCCTATTTGTTTTAGTCATCCTAATGGCTTTTTACTTTAGAAATGCAATTGAAAAGTTCTTTCTCAATCTCAGTGTTCTTTTTGTAATTGTGTCCGTAATTTTTCCATTTTCTTGTACAAATCCTAATTTTTCCTTTTTTCAAACGGCTATCTTTGTTCTTTTGTGGCCCTAAAATGTCAAGCAATTTGTTGCTTATGGTGCCTCCAGTTTAATTACTGATGTGTTAGTCTGATTTTTGCCTAAAATGATACTGATTTTTTTACTGTAGTGATTTTATGTTAATTTGTAAATCGGTTCTATGTTCCTTACTCTCTGTTTCCTGGTTGCATTATCCAGTTGATTTGACTGTATTCAGTGTCCCAGAATGTGTCAATCCATCCAACTTTTTCCCTGTTGTGTTTCTTTGTAACTTTTTTCTAAGTGCAATGTATATAGTTTTATGATTTGAGATTTTTAATCCTGTTTTAGCTTAATGTTTATATGGTTTTGCTGTTATTATTAAAGCATGAATTTCATTCTTGGATGTTACTGAAACATCCCCAGCCACAGCGAGGCATGTTATCTCAAATAATCCTCTTCCTTGTCCCAGAGGGGTTTCTCCGGCGTTTCTCTTGTGTAGTATTTTCTGCCAACCTCAAATAATTTTGTTTAGCGTGAAATTGAGTAACTTTGTTGGATACTGATAATAATTTTGAAAGGTTGAAAAATTTCACCACATGTCATACCTGTGACAGTTTGTACTACTACTTTCTGTAATTATCTTAACTTTAAACAAGAGTTAGTATTTCTGTGGAGTTGTAGCCATTTTTGAAAATAAGAGTGTGATAATTGTAGTGATCTTCCATTTTACTGTAGTTCTGAGCCTCTTTTTCTAATTGAATATCTGTTCTAGACACAATCTATGTTTCCTGAACCCTACTTAGTATTCACTGATTGTGTGTAATACTTACTCTTCTATCTGTCTAAAAACATTTTAGAGAAGATTTTCTATGAGACTATGAAAGCCTCCTGGTGTGATTATTGATTTTAAGTAAAAGTCACTTATTTAAACACAAACAATTGTTAATTGAATAAAAGGTTCTTTAAGCCGCAGTCGCCAGGTTTAGGTACTGTTCTCCATCGGGATAATTATATGAGAGAGTCACACATTTTAGGGTGAACATCTACTAAAAAAATAACTTTATTCTAGTTCATCAAACTCTGCTCCTACGCCGACGGAAAGTACTTCCACCAAATGATATATCAACAAGGAATCGGACTTCTTCTTCGAAAACCACATATTCGTGGGATAAGAGGGGTGACTTACGAAATAGACTCCCTCATTCACTATCGCCCTCTTATCGCTCTACTGTCACTTGAAAACACAGCATTCCCTTTAAAACAGTGAGTTCCACATAATACAAGTCTCCATCATTCATTTCACCGAAGTTTTCACAATTTCAACTATTAGACCGAAAAATGTTTCTGCATCAGACCTTCACCTGACGGAGGTCAAAGACTCACTACTCATACAAAGACAACATCACATTTACTTACAACGCCGGCCACAGATATTACTGTATGGCTCAGACGTATGTTATGTTACACTTCCCAGCTAATATACTGTGATAATTTATCTGGTTTCAAAAACTTGATCAATTATCAGAAAAAAACTGTTATGCCACAACTAGTTATAATTGAATTGTTTGCATCTTTCCTCTCTCCTTCCTTGTGTAGTGGATGAATTAATTCATGTTTCCAGTTATCTGATATTTTTTGGAGATTCTCAGAATTATTTGACAACTGTTCAACTGAGCTACCATATTTCCACATCTCAGTTATTATACCATCTTCACGTGTTGTTTTTAGCTTGCCGATGTTTTGTTGATGGTTCTGTATGTACATTCTGTTGTAATGGCTGTCTGAAGACATTGTGATGGTCCCTTATATTTAGTAGATCCTTAAAATGTTCAAGCTATTATCTCAGTATTGGTCTTGCTATTGATAATTAGTCTTCCTATTTACCTATTAAAGTATAGATCAGAGGTTTGTATCCGGTCAGTTCCTCTCTGAACATTTTTTAAATTTTCCAAGTATTGCCCTTTTTGAAAAATTGCGGTTATTTCGTACCATACCAACCTATGTCTATTCTGTTTATTTTGGTCATTTTTTTTTCTTTTGAGAGCTCCAGTTCTTCCAAACTTTTAAGTCTTGTTCCACCACGTTTTTGTCTTCTTGTTTTTTTATCTATCATATCATTTTATTGATAGCCTGGCAGTTTTATTTTAAGAAAGAAGTCTCCATAAATTCTAAAATATCACTTAAAATTATTAATTGGTGCAAAAACGCTAGCCATTGTGATCTTGTAGTTATGATGTTACTCTTATATTAAACCAAAACAGGCAGACACTTTGTACAGTTTCTCAACAAGTTCAACTAAGCAATGTGTTTCAATTGGTATTGTTGGTGTGCAAACCTCATAAACTCCTCATAAATTGTTTATTTAAGTGCCAGAAGATATTAAAGTGACAATGATTTAATTAAAATTTGATACAAGAGACCCAATATCATTATCACAAAATATCTATAATTTTGTGATGATAATTTTAGTGTAAATAAATTCTTTTGTTATCAATTATGAACTATAGAAATATTGTATTGCAATATTTATGTCATAAGTGTACTGAAGAAAGTATACTGTGGTTGTTGCACTGGAAACATTCACATTAGTTATCTAATCTGTTTAGTTTGTTATGAAAACTGCAGTATTTGAAGAATATAATATTTATATTTTTATCTGCAACATGTACATTTTTCAAGATCAGTACATTAGTTCAAACTAACACTAGATTAACCCTTTAACTGCTACGGTTCGCCCGGCCGAGCCCTCGCCGAGTGCGGCTTTGTTTACGCCTAAGCTGTTTACCTGCCCTGGAATGCCGCGTTAGACCGGACCGCTGTGTGCTGAATACGTCTGGAGCGTCGTGTGTGGCGTTCTTCTGCTGTCGCTCTGCGGTTTGAAACCGCAGATACAAAATAAATACAGTTAATATAACATTTAAAGGTTTTCAGTTTAAAACTCCTCTAAAAGTGAGTGTCTGCGTAATCAAACATGCCGGTACTTCATATACTAAATAGATATTACAGAAACTGAAATGTTTTTAGTTTGTGAGCGTAGTAAATGTAATATAATTATAACTCTGCAGTTAACCATGGTTAGTAATTCTTTTTGTGTGATAAGCCTTGAAAAATGGTGCAACACACAGTGATACATTACATGTTCTGCATTGGTTTCTCGACGCACTTTCTGTATCGAACATACAGCGCATTTACGCATTGGCGTGCTCTTCTTTGAATTTGCAATATGAATGAAATTTGTAAAAAAGGTCTCAAAAAGTTGCGAGGGCGATTTCTAGGGGGGGGGGTGGCGTCTCACGGACCTGATCTTACAAGACGGGGAGGGGGGAGGGGGGAGGGGTGTCAGGAAATCCTGAAAAATACCTCACGAAATTTAAATTTATGGATGCAACAGACGAAACTCTGCAACTGGCATTTTTCGTCCGGTTACTACGCTGTGAAGAGCGTGAGCATTTAAAATGCAGTGTTCGAGAATGTGGAAAAAGAACTTTTTAAACCACTTCATAGTGAAAATATAGTGTGAATTGATTCTCGCGTGTCTGTTGGTCTCATCAGCAATAGATATCATATGATATTCCGTTAGAAATATCAGGAAAAATGACAAACTGCTGGAATGTTAACGTAATCCACACTTGTGTCCTGCAGCTTAATCGACAAGCACATACTGTCAAACGCGTCACTAAAGCATTCTCTTTTTCAACACATTTCGCTCGCACAATCTGTAGCTTCAAACTCTGAAAAATGGTCATTTTCCACTAGCTGATGTACACAGCATAGGAAAATTACATCGAGATCCTGTCGAAGGGTTATCACTGTCATCGATATCAAAGTGATCATATTCACTGTCGCTTCTAGTAAGAATCTCCATTATTTCTTCCGCGGTACAAACACGACGGCGTATTCGGGAGGTCGATGCTTCGAATCCCCGTCCAGGCATCCAGATTTGGGTTTTCCATGGTTTCCCCAAATCACTCCAGGTGAAAGCCGGAATGTTTCCTTCAAAAGGCCATAGCCGAATTCCTTCCCATTCCTTGCCCCCCAATCTTTACCATCTCTAAAGTCCTCGCTGTTAAGAGACGTTAAGCAGTTAAAAAAAAATAATGACTGTATGCCATTTTCTCAGCGAAAACTAAAAGGAAAAGAGCAACACAAATTAGATCGCAGCTGCCAATCCTCAAGGGCCGAATGAGGAAAACAACTAGCCAGCCTGGGTGGAAATATGGCTTCATAGCCAGGCCGCTAAGAGGCTAGCGTCTTAACACGTCTGGAGTACAGACAGGGCGGCGAGGCGGTGCGTGTATATACGTCTGGAGCACAGACAGAGCGGCAAGGCGGCGCGTGTATACACGTCTGTAGCACCTGGGCGCAGTAGTAGCCACGCGCGTTAACGCGTCTACAGCAGTCAAAGGGTTAACACCTACAGTAGATTATACATGTGTGATAACAAATTAAATTAATCAACAATACACTATTGCATGTTAACTGTTGCTCAAAAACTTATAAAGGATACTTAAATTAAAAGGTCATTCCTTATAATTATTTGATGGATCCTCATCTTAATTCTATCTTGATACCTCTCTTCAGAATACAAGCGTTTCAAAATGAGTCATACGCCAACAATTCAAACAGCTTCAACAATCAATTTCGTTTGGGTTTGCCACTATAATGCACTGTTGTCTGCTGCCTTGGCAACATCCTTGTTTCTCCATTCCATTTTGTTGGTGGTTAATATTTTCAGTGAAGGTATGAATTTTATGAAATTTATTTTTCTCTGTTAATACACTATCAAAATTGATTCTTTAGTGTTGGCAGACCCAAGTATGCTTGGCAAAATAAACACTCATATTGTTTATTGTGTCTGATATAACACTTCAAATCATTATAGTTGTTAGTATTTCATGTCATGTGTTAAACAGATTAAAAGCAAATAATGTTTAAATATAAACTATTCTTATATTTTTATAAATAAAGATTTTTGCTTCTAAGTATATAAATTATTTTATTTTTATAATTTTTTGTTTATTCAGTCAAATGCCCACTATTTGAAAAAAGCAACTGTGTATCTGAGGTTTTTTTTTAAATCAAGAATTGGCTATGACCAATATGATAATCTGGTCATATTTTGTAAAATATTTCACCCTTCATGTCATACTTGAGCAAAATAAAGTTTTGAAACATTTTTCTTTCTAATTGAATCTGTAGAGTTATATTTTTGTGTACTACATATTTTTGTTTCCTTATCATCTGATGGTAATTTTTGATTTCTGAACCACAATTATAGTAAAAATTCTGCGAGTGCCTGTAAACCTAGTTTTGTAACTTATTAACTTGTTATTTTTGGAATAATTCCAAATTTTAACAGCTTGTTTAAACCCATTAGAAGTGGAGTAATTTTTTCTCTGTTTAGGTCAATAGATGGAGGAAGGGTTGGTGAACAAAATGGCTATCTCAGTTTAAAACGGCCAAAAGTGGAATGTTTTCCTTCTGCATCTCACCAATTCAATTATAATAGAAATTATGTTCTTCAATATGTAACATATAATTTTGTTATTTTTATTTATTGCTACTGAATTTTTTAAATAATACTTAACATTTTAATATTAAAAATATCACTCCACACTTATGGAGATTTTTTAGACTATAATAAAAGTAGTCTATTTGATAAAATTATTTTCAAAACGATTTTTCTGATTTAAGTTTGTTTTTCGGGCATACTAGTTCTTAAAATGTTACTTTTCATTAATATATATATTTAGGTTGACAGAGAAAAAAAATCTTCATCCAATCTGTTTTATCCATTTCGTAATTTCTGTTCCTTTGTGTATGGTAGTCTTAACATGCAAAGCTTTGTGAGTGGCTTAATGTTGGTATTTTAAATGACAACAGTGGTGTAGCAGATTACAGACTCAGTCCTCAAACATGGACTTAGACCCTGTGGCTGATTCTTATAGAGGTATAGCTCACAATTGTAGTTATTGATGGAGCACTGAGCTTTGATCACTTTACCTATAATTTTTCATCAGAATTAATCGTCAAACCTTTGGTGAGATAATAATACTCAAGCCTAGCTCTTAAGCTGTTGATGGTTTGATACCCACTTTACCCATCCAGGTACCTTTGTTTCATTGTTTCCTGAAATCTTCCTGTGAGAATGACAGGATAGTTCCTTAGAGAATGGAAGTATTACTTCCTGTTCTTTGGCACTGGACTATACCAAGCGCTAGTGCCATCAACAAGCCAGAAAATTCTCACAAAAAGTCCATATTCAGTTTCCAGTTTGAAAGTGGTGGATTATTTACTACCTTGCAATAGGAAAGCAAGAAACACATTTACTTACTTTGCTGTGATACTCTTGTTTTCTCTAATTGATCTGGGACTCTGGAACTATTCCCTGTATAATATTTCTTACCCTGATTCAGAAGCTATTACAAAATTTGGCTTTCATTTAAGTCTTATGTACAATAATCAGTTGGATCATCCGAGGCAGTTAGTAATAACTTACTTAAGAATAATGTGTTTTGATGTTTAATGAACTAGAAAATTTCGAATGTTTAATGGTTGCCAGCTGTACAAATTTCCCAAACGTAAGATTGGAGTCTTCTCAGCACCAAACTTGTCCAGTGCTTTTTTTTAGTAATAGTCCAGCCAAATTGCACTGGTACTGGCTGAGAGAATTTTTATTTACAAACACAGAACCTTCTAAACTCTTATCAAGGCACTGCTATTCTCTCCAGAATGCAAAAAAGTCATAAACAATATTTTATTATTGAAAATAGTCACATTTTTCTTTATACTAGTACTGAATAGCTGAAAATAATTTTATAAAAAAACTTTAGCTAGTGGTTTTCAATATTACTTTTATTTTAGAGGATGACAAATTATTTAAAAGGTGCCGCAATATAGAAGTTAGCAAAAAACACATATTTAGGTCTTTAAGTAAAAATTTCAAATATCTGATGAAGAGTATCTCAGTTAAAATATGTGACACTCATTTAGACGAAATTTGCATAATATGCTGTACATCAGCAAGCCATTCTTACGTAACTACAATAAAAAAATAATTATATTTTTATAGAATTAAATATTTTAAAGGTGCTTAATTATGTAGGGTTACAATACTACTACAATTCCTCCCAAAATTAACAGTTTCCTCAAAGGAAACTAGTCAATTTTTGTGAAAAAAAATTGAATAAGATTCAGAATTCATATCCCTTCTCTGCTTGTCTTAGGAATTAGTTGAAAGTTGAACTAATACAACTTGTGTTGAACTGTGACATTAATAATAGGACGCAACAATTTCCCACTATTCAACAAATCCTATGAGGGGGTGCAGGCAGTGACAGGAGGACCCTTGATGCAGGCGACAGCACTCAGCAACCCAGACCACAAGTCACGTTCTGATTGGTTCAACTCGCCCCCACCACTGCAGAAACTGACTTCGTGTTTGACAGCCTCTCATGGAGACCAGTGACCGGGGGCTCTCCAGCAGTCGCGGCAGTCTCATTCGTGAGATTCCACACATGGCTTCTACAAAATTGCACTCCATTTTGTATTCAGGATGAAAAGTTAAAAAAATAATTGGAAATAGGTAGCAATCAACAGTAGAAATAACAAAAAGCTTACTAAATAATGTCATACATAGACACAACATTTACTGACTTGTGACTTCACTGAAGCTATCATCATGGGTAGCAAAAATTAAAACAAATTTAATGTGTGATAATCAATATTGCTTTTAACCATGAATCCTTGTGGATGCAAAAGATTTTTGATACAATTTCAGTGGAGTCAAATAGTCTTTGTTCTGGCCTAGCTTTCAGGAGGATGTTGTTTTTCTTCAACACCATATGGCGGAAAACCCATGAAGACTTCATATCAGATTATTCAAACTGATATCAGAAACTTATGAAACAGGAGAAATTCCAACCCATTTTAATAAAAGTGTCATCTTCACACTTCGAAAGAAAGCACAAGACAACAAATGTGAGAATTATCACACCATTAGTCTAACATCCCATACTTCAAAATTATTGACCAGAATAATATGCAGAAGAATGGAAAGGGTAGTAGAAGAGAGAGTAGTTGATCAGTTTGGGTTTAGGAAAAACTGTGGTACAAGGGAAGCCATTCCGACTTTAAGATTAATACTGAAGGGAAAAAAAAGATACTTTTATGGCGTTTGTTGATTTGGAATAAGCTATTGATAAAGTTAGGTCGAATGAGATAGTCAACATTTTAAAAAAGTCAGGGCTAAAATATCGAGATAGAAGAATACTCTGTAAACTATGTAAGAACCAAAAGTATATAATAAAAGTACTGAATCACGAGAGAAACGCATCATTTAAAAAGGGTGTGAGACAAGGTTGTAGTCTATCCACGTTAATATTAAATTTTTATGCAGAGGAAGCAATCAAGGAAATAAAAATTCTCATGAGGCATAAGTGTTCAAGGAGAAAAAATCAGTATACAATGATTTGCTGATGTGATCTGTCGTTAGCAGAACAGGCTGAGGATATTGAGAAGTTACTGAATGGCATGAACAAAATACTGAAACCAGATTTTAGACTCAATATAAATCAAAGCAAGATAAATGTGATGAAATGTAGCAGAATTGATAACAATACTAGTGGATTAAATATAAAAATAGGATCAGATGCAATAGGAAAAGTAAGTGAATTCTGTTACTTGTGAAGAAAAATTACTACTCCTGGTTGAAGCAGAAATGTTGTTAAAAGCAGAAAATCACTAGCAAAAAAACCATGAAAAAGAAAAATCTATTAGTTATAAATATTGATCTAGGACTGAAAAAGAAGTTTTTTAAACTATGTGTGATAGCAAAATATGGACTTTAGAAAAACCATAATGAAAGAAAACTGAAATATTTTAAATGTATTGCTACAGAAGAATGATAAAAATTAATTGGACAGACAAAGTATGAAATGATGGGAGAGGAAAGAAATTGTGGAAGAGTCTCACAAAAAAGAAGAGACAGGCTGGTAGGTCATATTTTGAGACATGCTGGATTAGTTAATTTGTTATTGGAGGGAACAGTCAAAGGTAAGAACTTTACAGGAGGACAGAGATTAAAATATAAAAAGCAGATAATTGAGGATGTGGGTTATTAGGGGTACGTAGAGATGAAGAGGTTACAATAAGATAGAACGGGATGGAGGATTGCATCAAACCAGTTGAAAGACTGATGTCAACAACAAAAATGTACTCATTATCTACCTGGTTCTCAAGCTGTTTCAGAAATCTCTGCTTTTATGTATATCTACTTATATGTTTATCTTTTTTGAGGTGCACCTTCAGAAGTATCATTACTGCATCATTTGAAGTAATCTCTAATTAATCTATCATTATTGTATCCATCTGCAATATCTTTTACTTTTTTTTACTAAAAACGATATCAACACCATTTTTTTTTTCTTTTTCAGTTTTCCACTCTAGTACAGGGTATATCCATGTCTGAAGATCTATTCTCTGTTCTTTTCCGTTGGTTTCACTTAAACCCATCATATTCATCTGTCTTCGTTCCATCGCATCAACCAACTCTTCAAGTTTTCCATTTAATGAAATTACATGTAATGTTACTATTTTAATATTTGACATTATTTATAATATTAAGCTTTCCCACATCCTTCCATTGCTTAGAATCATGCTGTTCACTGCCATTTGTGATAATAATGTTGTAAAGGCTGTCATATCTGGTGATATATATTCATTCTGAGGCTGAAAGTAATTTCCTCATCAGTCCTTTACTGGCTTGTCGGGCCTAATGTGTCAGAGGATTTTAAAAAAAAAAATCATAGCCTTTTATAATTCACTACCAAAGCAGCAGTTTATACTCATATTTTGCCACTGAGTATAGTGTTGCTTTCTCTGGTATGTTCCCTACACCAAATTCTACCCTCTCTGCATTTCAAGCCATTCAGGTCTTCAATGTACCTGATAAATTTATGTGTCATTTCCTACAAAAAGGTTTCATCTTGTCTCGGACAAATATTAACAATTATATACTTTTCATACTTCATTATAAATATTCATATAACAAATCTTTTAAGGATTCTTTCACCCATAACTGTTGGTTGACAGATTTTGTAATAGCCACCTGAACCTCTGCCAGAAAGTCACAGGTAGTTTCGTTTACTGACACATGCAGCAGCAGGACAAGTATCGCCAGGGTAGCATGGACATATCTAAAGGACAAGGGACGAAAGAAAAGCTAAGGCCTTTTTTAATATAAGCATCAAATAGAAAAGATATAAGATAAGGCCCCCTCCCAAAAAAAAATATTTGACACATGCATGATTATCTTGAAAGTGTAGGGCTAGAGTAGAGGAAAAGTAATAAACATTAGCTATCCATGGACAGGAAGGAATGGAGAGTGCTCATGATTGGGAAACTGGAGACTGCAACTGAAGAATGATGATGTTGATAAACACTGAACCATACACAATGCTTGACTTGCTATGCACATCTTATACACAGGTTTGATAATTGCAAAATGGGTAAGGCAGGTAGAAAATAATTTCTTCTTTATGAATTAAATATATTATTTATTAAAATCTTTGCATTTTAAGTAAAACTGAGAGCTAGCTCAAAAATTATAGAAGTATTTTTAGAACTAGTAACTTCTAATATGCATGAACAGCATTTCTTACAGCCTACAATATTATTATAAATAGGAAAGTGATTTGAGAATCCTAAGAGTTAAAGCATTCTTAAAAATAGTCAGTAGAATTAATCAAGATTAATATAGTTATATATATAAGAAATTATCAAAAAAATCTTGTAATATAATTCCAAATAAAAACAAAAAACAAAGTATTCCAGAATAAAGTATAAAGCTATAGTAGAAACAGTACTCTCATTACTTTTCTGGAACTAAAAAATATCACCAGTCATTGATGACTGTGATTCCCAGCACCTACCTAGCAATCATGACTCTAATATAAACGTGATTGTGTTTAGTTTTGACATGGAGATTATACATTTTCTCAAATTAAATAGTTTTATATATTTAAATTTATACATACTCTATTGAACTGGATAAAAAAACAAAGACTTAATATGAAATGAGTAAACTAATACAAAACAATAAATTCGATACTTTTGGTATTGTAATGTATTTCTCTAACAGGACAAGCAGAAGATTATTGTAGGCATAAATCAATTTATTTGCCTTCTAGGATAGAAAAATAAACAATTTTTTAAATCAATTTCACACAATTTCATTTCAAACGTTTCAACCAAATAGTCTATTACATTGATAAATACTCTGTGTTCTAAATATTAATAGATTGAATTCATAAATCTTTGCAAAATTTACACTGAAATTTTTGCCCATGGAAATGGATTCTTCAATGACTTATATGGCAAAGAGACATTGTTACCAATTTACTAAAAATGCAACAAGCACAGAGTCGCTAATGAATGGGGGTATATTATGCTGTTTGAGGTTACCAGATAATATATGTACAACTTTAACAAATTTGTACTGGTATATAGCACCTCATATGTATAGAATCTCATTTATAATAATAACGACAATATTTTCCATGATTAAAGCATATAGATACTTTTAAGCTTTATATGAAATCAATAGACCTTATGCTATTTACTATAAACTTCATTATAATACGACATATTACCAATATAGATTCATTATGTATTATAAGTATACTTGCGTCTTTAAGCAATTGTCCACAAATTTTACAAGCATTCAGTTGCTCATCTGTAAGACTCATTTATTTTTTTGACAGCCACTTGACTAGGTAAATGATTTTCCACAAAAATAAATCAGATTAATTTGTGTGTCAAAAAGTTTGAACAATTTCTATAAACACAAGACTAAGCTTCACACCACTTTAATGACTTTTATGCATTATTAGACAACTATAGTTTGTAGACAATTCTCCACAAATTTCTCAGACATAAGGCCACTAACGAATATGGATTCGTTTGTGCACCAACAGGTTACCATTCTCCTTAAATGATTTCCCACAAACGTCACAAGGATAAGGTCGTTCACCCGTATGAACTCTTTTATGTTTCAGAAGGTTACTGGACGTTGTAAAGGATTTTCTACAAACTTCACAATGATAAGGCCACTCGCCAGTGTGAATTCTCTCGTGTATTATCAGGTTACTAGACTGCACAAAGGATTTCCCACAAACTTTACAAGTATAGGGCCGCTCCCCAGTATGAACTCTTTTGTGCCTTACAAGCTTACCAGACTGCTTAAAAGATTTCCCACAAAAGTTACAAGCATAAGGACGCTCATCTGTATGGACTCGTTTATGTATTACAAGATTTCCAGACTCTTTAAATGATTTTCCGCAGATCTCACAAGTATAAGGTCGCTCACCCGTATGAACTCTATTATGTCTCATGAGGTCACCGGACCTCCTAAATGATTTTCCACAAACTTCACAACCATAAGGACGCTCATGAACCCTTTTATGTGTTATAAGGCTACTAGAGTTCATGAAGCATTTTCCACAAACTTCACAAGCATATGAACGTTTACCTATGTGTACTATTTTATATCTTATAATCGATTTACCACGATTTTCACAAACAGAAGGCAGCTCACTTATATGGATTCTGTCATGCGTTATAAGGGTACTTGACTTCATCAAAGGAATCCCATAAGTTTCAGATGTGTAAGGCTGCTGCTGACTGTAAATGGGAATACCATTATAATACCTGGAAACAAAATATCATAAGCAAATTTAGAATAATGTTGTCTTTGCAAGTACCACTAAGAAAATTCCTGAAATTTTATGTTTGTGATTAAAAAATTGGCAAACAAGATTCCTAATATTCTACAAATAGTATTACAAGAAACAGAAAGTGAAACTAAATAGTTGTTACCTATATCTCCTATCAGGTGGACTTAATTATTATTCTTAAGCATCTGTATATTTTTATTGGATAAAACAATTTAGTTGTTTTTGATAAATTCCAATAAAGTATACAGAAAATTAGTTTAATTTTTGATCTTGACTTAAATTTCATGTACATTATGGACTAAACATTTTATAGAGGACACTTTATATAATATTCCTTCTTTAACTCTTTCTAATATAACAGTGACTATTATCCTCTTTAAACAACCAATATTTAATTTTTTATAAATTGCCGGCATTACTTACTGTCAGCATGATAAAAATGATGCAGTCAAACTGCACACATTATTTGTTAATTATGAAATCAAATTTAATAGCCTATATATTTTACATTATACAGTATAATAAATATTTACTTACATAAGATCAAAGTTTCTCTCGGTGTTGAGAATTAATATAGTCTTCTCAGGTGACTAGGAAAGTTAGCAGAGTATATTCACATGATATTTCAGATCGGAATCTCTGTCGCCATCTTTTAGCGAAGTGCCGGATGCTGCACAAGGCTGGGATCTTTATAGCCTCAGAGGTTGTGTCATACATGTAGCTGATTGGCTGATTCTGCTGGCTTCTAGAAACTTCTGGGACAGTATTCTAACTGAAGCAGTTGAAACTCACATCACACCCAATCTTGTCAACCAGGACTCTGGGTACCAACTAAGTGAAGCTTGGACGCCAGTTACTGATGCAGTACGTTGTCAGCAGAGCGAGGTATGTGCAGCACGGCGGGCATAAACAACTGAGGACACACCTGGCAGATACTGGCGCTACCACCACTCTGATATCGACCGAGTCACCCAAACGAGCTACATGCACATCTACCTCGCACGCATTCGGCCACCTCTGAGGCTATAAAGATCCCAGCCTTCCGCCGCATCAGCCACTTTTCTAGAAGATGGTGACAGAGATTCTGATTGCCAAAATATCGTGTAAAACACGCTGCTCACTTGGATAGTAACCCGAGAAGACTATATTAATGTTTATTTAGTCTGTAATTTTCTATTTGCACCTCTGCACAGTAATCTGATATTTACTAACTGAATTGGTTGACCATACGCCCAGAATATTGGATCATTTAACATTTTAGCTGGCCAATTTATTTTCTCGGTGTATTGTAATTGGCTGAATTGCATCTATAAAAGTTTAGGCAATCAGAGAAGCCTCAGTGATTTTCAAGATATAAGAGTAATAGGTAACAACTGTAGCTTAAAATGACTGTGTACTTCAACTACTAAACAAAAACATTGGCTGTAAAAAAATGTACAGTATAATCTGCTCATAAATGTTATAAACACTGCTTTGCTGCATTTCTTATAGTTTAATTAGCTTGTAACTTAATTGAATGCAAAACTGATTAAAATATGTTTAATGTATGTGAGATTGTGTTTTATGATTTTATAAATACTTTCTTGTGATTTCTGGTTCTTTCTTGGTGGAATACTATCATTAGCTTTCATTTTTGTTGTCTATTAAAAAGTTTGAACTATTGTCAGTATTATATTGCAATATCTCACTTTTCATTTTAAGAATAAAGACTGCTTGTATAGAGTATTTATAAAATGCTTTTTGGTAAGTTGCCCTGTGAACACACTGTGCAATTCAGTGATCCAGTTTTCCAGGAGCCGAAGACTAAGTGATTATATTCACTCATCTTGTTATAAAAGAGTAAGATATTGATTATTCCTCCAGTTTTCTTGCTTCTTAACATATCTGAGCAAATTTCCCAATTTGCTACACTTTCTATGGAAACTAAAATATCCCAAAGGAACACACAGTAAATTTTGAAGAAACCAACATTTTAGCCTGGATCAGAGATCTGCATTATAGCAGAACCTTTTGAAATCAGAACGACTGATTCTTTAGTTGCTGGGATACTAACTCAGTGTGGCCCAGAGCCCAGCTCACCAAACGCTGAAGCATCTTCACATTCATTAGGAGTAGAAAAATGGATGACATCACCAAACTTGGTTTGCTTTTATCTTCCATCATGTCCGCAGCACTGTGTAAACAAATTGTTATAGCTTTGGTCGAATATGAGAGCAGAGATAGACATACTTGAAGCGTCCCATAATTGTGACATTTATATGTGGGTGGAAGCCCGAGAAGAGTTTGTTTATCTGGAACGTGAAGAGCTTCATTTTTATGTGCACACTTACTGTGAGTTTTATTTCATTCATACTGCCTTAATGACAATATTACTTTAGACCAGGGGTGGCCAACCCATTTTCCTGGCCCGCGAGATTCATCACACTTTTACAAATATTTTTTATATTTCATTTTTAGTGTTACATATTTCTTTACAATGTTCGTTTAGTATCATTATTACTGTATTATCTATGTTTGCATGTAAGAATAATAGTAAACACAATAATAACTCATGTTTCAATGTTTCCCTTCAAAAAATGTCTCTAGTGGGGACATATAATTTTATATGCGGCCCGCGTAGTTATGATGCACTTCCAGAGTGGCCCGCAAGATCATTTTGGTTGACCGCCCCTGCTTTAGATCAATAATTACCATTTATATGTATTTATCTAACATTAGTTTAAGAAATTAACTAGTTTAAGACATTTAACATCAATCTTTCCGAGCAGATACATAGTCACCACAGGACATCTGAGATCTCAGCTGCTAATACTACAAAAAAGAGTGATATCAGTCATTGCCTAGATATTGCTTGACTATAGATTCCTGGTATAAGTGACATATGGGATTATTAACCAACAAATGTGCTAATCACAGTTTATGCAAATATATCAAGCTATTACTTTCGGCCACTTTAATAATAGAAGGAGTATTTCATAAGCTTAAGAGTGTGTAGACAGTGCCAAGCCTGGTTGTCTATTAATCCATGTAAACTTCCAGAGCAGACTCCAATTGCACTTAAGGATCTGAGTATCTTCTAAAAAAACTTTTTAGTTTAGCTAAATTATTTTCAGTATTCATCAGTACAGACATACTAAAGCAGTTAAATTAATTCAGTTTAGAACTATACTAAAAAGAAATTCAAAAGCATATGGAAACATAAATTCAAGTAATCCCTGGTCCAAACAGTTGTTTTAATCCTGGTCACATTAAACAAAAGCCTAAGGTGAAGTAAGAAGGTCTATGTCAAATGTGATATTAATACAATAATTGTGTGAAATCAACTCTACAAAACAAACTGAAAATATGGAATGATAAGTTTGAAGAATATGGAATAAAATTCAACCAAAAAAACCGTATCACTAAAAATAAGTCAAAATAATCCAGACTGTCACATAAAATTACAAGACCACCAAGTTGAAGTTGTTGACCAATTCAGCTAACTGGGGAGCATAATTGCTAGTAACGGTAGAAGTGAGTTAGGAATAATGAACCGAGTAACCAAAGGAGCCAACTTCTACAATACCGTGCGGGGCTTACTATGGGACATGAAGGTTCCCAGAAGAACAAATATTGTGTTGTACAAATCTGTCTCATTCCAATTCTCACATATGCTTTGGAAACATGCACACTAAGATCAAGGGACCTTAGCAAGATCCAGGCCTGTGAAATGATGTTTCTTAGAAAACTAGATTTGACTACATAAACAATAATGAGATCAGATCAAGCCTAGAGCTAAGGGAATCAATGGAACCTTAGGTCATCAAGTGGTTTGGGCATGTCAAGAGAATAAAAGACTACCAAAAACTGATTTGGAAAAAAAGGATAGTGGGCAAAGACCAGTGGGAAGACCAAGAAGAAGATGGACAGACCAACTGAAGGAGGACATAGAGAGAAGAGGCTGGAACTGGGAATATATCAGAAAGAAAGAAAATTGAAGCATTTGAAGTGTGGTGCAACAGAAGAATGCTAAAAATTAAGTAGACTGACAAAGTAAGAAATGAACGACTTATGGAAATGATGGGTGAAAAAAGAAGTTTGTGGAAGACGTTTACAGCAAGAAGAGACAAGAAGGTAGGTCATATTTTGAGCCATGCAGGATTGGTTGATTTGTTAGTGGTGGGAACAGTCGAAGAATATGGGTTGTAAGGGGTCAGTAGAAATGAAGAGGTTAGCACAGGGTAAGGGATGGAGGATTGTATCAAACCAGTCGAAAGACTGATGACAGCAAAAAAAAAAAAAGTCTATATTTGTAACAGCTTTATTAAAGTTCCTGAACCAAACTGCTAGAAGGCAGCACATATACACATTTCAAAATGTTATCTATATCACCATCTATTAACCAGTGAATGGATTAACCCTATGATAGTTAAAAAAAAAACTTTTGGTCACTAGAAATAATATTTTTTTAAAAGATAGATAAACAAAAATCAAATATAAAAATTAATGCAGCATCAATTTAAGTATGCCTTTTCTTACCTTTTAGAGATGTATTTATTTTTCTTGCAGTGATGAACATTATGTGCACACAACTGTGACAGATTTGAGAAAACTTCGCCACAGTATTCACAAACATGTAATGGTGTATTTATATAGAGGGCATGAGTAAAAACATGCCTTATTAGTAAGACCCATGTAGAGAAATTCTGAAGGCACGTGGCACATGAATATTTTGATGGACTGAACCAGGCCATGCTCTCATTAGATACACTGACATTGCTCGTATCAGATCCAGTTAAGAGAGCACTTGTAACTAGGAACTGTTCCTCCGAGCCAAGAACACTATGCCTAGCACACTGCTCTAAACTATTATGCTGAAGCTTAAGCTTTGTCCTATAAAACAAAATAGATTCAACTTTATTTCTATAAAGTATGCAAAATGAATTTCATATGTATGTATATATGACAATGATCAGGAAAGTGTTGTAAGGTGATAAAATTAATGAAGGAGAGGGAAATACAAATCAACATATGACACAGATGAAAGCAGCTGTGAATGATTAACATAAAAGAGATTAACACAATAGATGCAATATTTTGGTGGTTAGAATTGTTATTAAAAACAACACTTTTGAGCTCAGTTCTCACTTAAACTTGTTTTATATCACTCACAATAGTTTTTTCATGTTTCACAATGCCTTTATGAGGAAATCAACAACTCTCTCAGCACCGAAAAACACTGTTGCCACAATATTTCTAGTAGAAAATGTTTCCACACCTTTACCAATTTTCTGGTAAAACTTGTGTGCCTCTATTGCGTGTTTGACATACTTTACTCATTTCTCATCTCCCACTATGATGCAATCAAGAAGTGCATTAGCATCCTTGTCATAGGCTTTGAGGAAATTCAGGCAATGCGGCAAGATACTGTTTTTTGTGGGCTTTACAAAGTTTACAAAGATTTTAACTGTCAGTTCATCAGTCACAAGGCAAGGTCAACCACTGTGAACACTGGTGCGACCATTTTTAAACTGAGAGCACCATTGCCTCACTCAACCTTCAATAATTATTCTGCCTCTGCACACATCACAAAGTTGCTGATGAATTTCAATTGGTCTGAGGGTTTTTTTTTTTTTTTTTTTTTTTTTTGTCAGTAATAATTAATCTCTGAAAGCACCTCACAACTCATAGGATTTTATATTGAAGCACACATTTCAATAATTCATAATGAACCAAGTACAAAAATCAGAATCCACATCCTAAGACAGCTTGATGGGTACTGAGTGCAGAATCCGTTTAATGTCAAGATGGCTGCTCCATCCCTAATTATCACCAAACTAGGCAAAAACATACATTACTTTCTGGATTACATTCATATTTTGTGTGATCTTGTTTGGATATTGAATAAATACAAAATTTTACAGAGAAGGGGTGTTTACAATAAAGTCTGACACATTGGCTTCACTGCTGTAATTAAATGTTACATAATATGATGGGACTGCAAAGTATAAAAACTGTAATACATGGAAAACAGCTAACAAACACAAAATAGCAGATGATAATGAATAATAATAATTTTTAAAAAGATTATAGCAATAAATCCTTTATAAGGAGTTGGAAGAGAGATAGCATACTCAAAAAACTGTATCAACTGCATGCATATTATCAACAATATTTTGTTAACCCAGTCAACAACTTTAGTGATCACATGAGAAAATTTAAAGATGACTCAGTGAATCAGAATATTATTGTCTTACTGGAGTAGTATGTTGTCTGGCGATATTGTTGACAGCAACATTCTTTCTATATACAGCTGATTTGTGGAAACATTCAAATTTGGGCTGGGCTATGGAGGAGAGTTAGTACAAAGTGCCATTAACATTGCTAATTATGTAGAATATTTTGCATGTAATTGGCTAAGTAAATTTACTGTGGCATTCATAGAATGGGACTAGTAGTGACTATGGTTCCTTCCTCTGCAGAACATGACAACAGAACTAGTAACATACTCGCTGCTGCAAACACCCGTCCATGTTGCACTACTGGGTAAACTTCCCTACTGCTGAAAACGCTAATAAAAACTTTTTACCAATTTACCTGAGATCATCACTATCCACGATGGCTTCACAAACTTCCTATTATGATGAATAATCAGAGGCAAATTATTTACCCCTTAAAACACATTGTTTTACCTGTGATTGATTTGCTTTTATCATATATTCAAACTGTCACATTAAAGAAGAAAAAGTGGATTTGTAATCATTGGTGAGTAAATGTAAGACTGTCATTAAATAACTTAATTGACAATTTCTATTAATTCCATATTCCTAACAAATTAAAATGAGTATATTTATGCTAGTTTATGAATAAACAGGAGAAGGCACACCAACAAGCCGTGGAAAAAAACAGAATGTTCAATCCTAATAAAATTAGCAGCTCTGCTGAAGTAATGAAATATAATAAAAAGCTGATAGCCTTTTGGACCAAATATAATGGGAGACAAAGTATCCTGGCATCTAGTGATAAAGTATTGATCCACCATTAATAGACTTCTGGGCTAATGTCAATATTAGGGTAGATTTTGGGTAATATGAAAGTTAGTTAACAGTTGTAATTAAAAAAATGGATGAAAAGGAATATTATATAGTAACATTGCACTGGTTAGAAATTAAGTGTATTTTGAAAGACCCAGCAGAAGATATGATGCAAGCAACTAAAATCACACACAAGTGAAAGGAAAGAACCTTAATCAATAGGCAGTACAAATGTCCCTACCAATAAGGTATATTTTATTGGCATGACTAACAGTGACATAATGTCCAAGCAGGTGGTACGCTACTCCTAGCCACTGCTGCCTATAAAAACTGCCACCCACATTCATATACCAAAAACATGACCATAAATATGGGTGGTCATGACTATAGGATGTTACCAATGGGTTTTGATGCACTATTCTGGACTACTAGACGTAGATGGAGGTATAGAGATACTTCAATTAATACCAAAACTACTATAAGGAATAAAAAAAGTGACTTGCGATCTCAAGGTAAGCAAGTAAGGCAACAATGAAAACTATACCATACTCACATAGTGTGAATTTTTTATACTACTGAAGAGAAAAATTTTATAAATTAAATAACCAAAAAAAAACCCAAATATTATCAATTACAAAATTAAATTGTAACAAGAAATGTGAATTAATTATCAATCAATTATGTGAATTAATTATTAATCAATTATCAATCCTGATGAGGTGTGTGTGTGTGTGTGTAGATAAAATATACCCCCAGTCACCAAAGTTGAAGGAAGGAGGGCAGCAACACCACAAAACAACACACAAACACAAAATATACAATATTTTGGATAAAAACCCTTTGTCAAATTATGTGGCTGGCACTTATTTTGACCAAGGGTTTTTACATGAGGTATTGATTTTTTTTGGTTTGTGTGTTGTTTTGTGTTGCTGCTGCACTGCCCCCTTCAACTTTGGTGAGTGATGGGTGTATTATATCTGACCTTTCCATACAAATAATGCCTCGTGGCAGCTCTTTCCTTTCATTGCAAAATTATTCTGTTTAACTCAAGTCACTTTGTTTAGTAATATAGTGATATTACAATTTACTAGCCACTCATTACAGCAGAACATACAAAATTGGGATAATCTGCACATTGTGGCAGGTGCTGATCAGATTTTGGGGAACATAAATCTGCATATCAAGTGGAAACAGTTTAATAATATAGAGGCACCATACCCATCTGGAGTAGGCATCGATACCGAATCCTCTTGTTCGGCGTCATCTAACATTTTCTGGAAAATACAAACTATGTGATAAAAAACATATAAGCTCAGTATGAAGAAATAAGACTACTAAAGATAATTATAGAATAGGAAAACTACAAATCAATAGTGAGTAACACAATCATTATTTTTTTAAAGGTATATAAAAAATCGCACACAGGATCCTGATTATTTAATGTTACCACATCATACATTCTACTGCACCTATTAATGCCCTACTATACCAATTTCTTCAGCATACAGGGAAAAAATAATATAAAAATAAAATAGAATACTCATAGCATAGGACTAAAAAATTCAAGGAAATAACAACTACTAGTAAAATCATAGTGTCAATGTAAATTACTGTCATTGTATAATGGAACTATTTTAATTCTGGAACAAATATTAATGAGCCACCAGCACTGCAAATCTCTTGAAATGTAGTCTAAGGCCTTTGTTGTAATGTGAACTTGACATTTGTGCTACTCTGCTATGAAACAAGTCACATATTTCGGACAGTAAAATATTTTACATGGCTTAGAAATAGACATACACCACATCCCATCTTGTGGTATTTGATAGGATGCAAATATTAATGCCATGACTTCTACCGAAACATTTCTTTAGGACAAGGCTGCATTCCAACCTAACCACGTCCAATAGGAAGAAAGCAAAACAATTTAGATTGATACCGACAATTATATTGGCGAAAGTGTTTGTAGCTTTGTAGTGAATTGGATCCTATGCAAAATTGGTACCCCTAAGTCTATGATTAATTTTCAGTGCTTAAAGGCATTTCTATTATAATAATCGTATGGATAACTTTCATTAATAATAGCACACACATTGTTAAAACATTCAAGTATTTGACTGAACATAGTTTTATAGTTGTATATACCTCAACACACTTTCTTTGTGATAATATTACTTTACATGCTAAATACACCATATCACAATTGTGTTATTTTGAGGAAAATATAATTAACTTTTTATTAAATTGGAAAAATACTTTCCTGAGATATAGACATTTGGATTACTGGAGATCACGATACTCCAAGGAGTTGATGTCATTATATTGCAGTAGTCAAAGCCAAGACTGCTAAAAATAATTTTCAGAAGTACATTTACCAGTTTCATCCTGATTCAGGTTGTGTTACAACCTAATTTCTCATAGCCATTTTAATTTTTTGATTAACTATTACAGTATAATAACATCATTAGTGAATGTTGTTGAAGTGGAATCGCAATCTCCAGTAAACCCAAAAATTTGTAATATACAGTCATTACATATAACATTAATTAAAACAACTTCAAACTTGTGACCTCAGTAGATTCAAACAAAGTACAAGAGAACAAAGTAAATTACATTCAGTTTTATTATCTGAAAAACCTATCACACAAAACATGAATTTGTAGTCAGATAGCTGAACAAAAAAACGTAGGTTTTGTAATACAGGTTATGAAAATTTTCAAATTTATGTATTATTTGGATTTAGATAAAATTAGGCTTTAAAAGCCAGATTTTCGAGTGAACAACAAATTTCGGTATAATTCTAGATCGCAATACAGCTATGTCACCAGTGCTCAAAAATTAAAACAGATCTCTTTAAATGTCCGCTAACTTTGTTACCTATGTGTTCCTACCATTTCAGCTTCCATCAGTTACAAAAAGTCACAAGAAAGAAAAAAAAAGACAAAATGTTTTACACGGGAAATAATGTGTTATGGCTCTACGCAAATACCGATTTCTATGGCTTGACGAAATTTTTTAAAGCTTGGTCCAGGTCGCATTCCAACCTACAACACAACGAAAACCGAAGTCGCTATGATGCCTGAAGCGAAAATGGTATTGGCGTTAAGAATTTACAGCGTTGTACCGTTATCGTCACTTAGAATTAAACATAAATGTCTGCAAAACAACATTGATAGGTTCTGTTATGGAGTTTGTAGTACCATTCACTTGATGCAACACGAGGTAAACGGGGGACATCGTATGGTTCAAGTGATACAGGCTAATGAGTAAAACGTGCTCAATTAGTACCGAACGTTTCACCAACAAATATTTCCAAGTAATCACGAAGCTAGCGGGAAGAGCGACCATGTTCTCGAGCAGTAATAAACAATGTATGCACTGTAGGCTGCCACACTCTAAACTAATTACAAACCTACCTCTTCTTTAATAAAGACAGCGTTTATTGGTTCCATATTACCTCCTCTTGACAACATGAGAGTGAACACACAATATCTGTTGCAGCAAACACACCGTACAAAGTACAAACAGCTGATATTAAGCGATAATAACACAAAGACACTACTTGCATGAGAGAAAACATTTCAATGACGGTTTTTGCTGGTACATCCAATAAAATATACCAACCTATAGAATGTATTAAAATGTCTCATTCTGTCCGCAAGAATAACAATTTATAATTCCGCAAATATATGTCATCAGTTGGCATGAAAATGTCAATAAAACGGTACTGTTTTAAACGACTAAGCTGCACAGTACCGATATATTGATGTTCTTTCTGTCAGTTCAAAAACTGCAAAATCAGACAAAAACTTGTGATCAAGAATATCTTCAATTCATACATATTCCTGAGTTCGTTTATTTAGGTAATTTATTTTTCTGCTTTTGGATCATCCATAAACTACGTGGCACAATGGCCTCCCTTTAAGCCGCCCCAGCCACAGGTGCCTGTTTCCTTGACATTTTACCCTCTTTCCCCAACTAATTCCAGAATATAATTTGTGCTATTTGCGAGGAACTAGCGTCATAACACTGCGGAAGTCAAACGCAAGACATCGCTAGAAATACTTACCAACGTACATTAGAGGCGGGAAAGGATAGGGGAGGGGAGTAAGGATAGGGAAGGAATTCGGCCATGACCTTTTGAAGGAAGCAACCGGACAGTCGCCGCAATAATTTCGGGAAACCGTGGAAATCCCAAACCTGAATACCCGGACTGGAATTCGAACCCGCGTCTTCTAGAATGCGAGGCCGAAGCGTTGCCTCTCACTCACAACTAGGGTTGCCAGATACAGGATTAAAATTTCCGGGACATTTTTGGGGTTAAAAAGGTATCTTTAGTGATGCATGATTATATTTCCGGGACATTTATGGGGAAAAATAGGTATTTTAGTAGTATGTTCAGGGAATGAACAAATATTAAAATTAATTTAAAAAGTTGTGTGTTAGGTAAAATGCTACATAGTGTGTGTGTGTGTGTGTGTCTGTGTATATGTATATATGAGCCCCTTAAAGCCCAAGTGGTGTAAGTCCAATTTTTGTTTTTTTGGAGTTGATGTTTCAGAAGTGTTCAGCAAGTTGCATTCTGTTTAAAGCACAAGTGGTGTAAATTCTAGTTCCCTTAACAACCTTATAGTTAGCAGCACTAGTTTATGCAGTCAATGCAGCCATCTGTTGGGTAAAAGCTAAAGTGGTGTATATTGGAAATACACCACTGTGCCTGTAACTGTTTGCAGTTCAACCACTTGTTGCTCATCTAGAAATGTTGTAACCAGGTAAACTAAAAAACATTTCAATAACCTAGATGTAAAAGATTTAAGTTTTGAAGTGTCATTATGAGCAGTGATGAGAGCAGTGTTAGTGAGCCAAGCATTTTGGCAGGTATTGGAGCAAGTGATGAATGTATTCCAGCAGATTCTGAATTCATCTTCGCCAAGCAGAACGAGGGCACTCAACAGTCCATTAATAATAGCTCTTACTATACATTTTCCTATGATTTGGAAAAGTCTCTTCCTTTTCATAAACTATCATGTCAAGTGCCTTATTACAAATGCAATAATGTTTATAATTTGGGATGCCATGAGCTTTCCTCAAAATTAGGATTTATGTATTGTTGTAATGAAATAAATGGATCACAAAGTTCCCAAGAAATTAGTGCATGTTTGGTCAAGCGCATTGAAAACAGGGCTTCAGCTACGAAAAATGTTTTAATGTATAGTGACACCTGTGCCAAGCAAAATAGAAACTGGAATGTTGCCATGGCGATGAAACTGGTTCTGAGTGAAGATAATAACATTGAAGTTATTGACCAGAAGTTTATGAGAAGTGGTTATTCTTATTTGCCCAACGACTGTGATTTTGGCTCAATAGCAAACTACAGCAGTATTTAGCAGATATATCGTCCCAATGATTGGTACAGGTATACTGTCGTTGCATAATCTAGGAAGAAAAATCCTTTTTACATAACAGTGATGACTCATGATGACTTTTTGTCTGTTGGAAATCTTTTACAACATATCACCAAAAGAAAGGTTGATATGGAAAAACATCCTTTATCATTGCTACAAATGCAGTGGATCCACTATCGAAAGGAAGAAACATTTTCAATTTTTTTCAAAGAAACTCTTTCCAAAGAAATGCCCTTTTCAGAACTAAACTTCAAACCTGGACCTAAAAGAGGCAGACCTGTTAATCTTACTAATGTATCTCAAGAATAACTGTACAGAAATCAAAGATCTGTAACAAAAGAGAAGAAAAAGGATATGCAAGACATGTTACCATTCATTCCACCCATCTGTCATCCTTACTTTTATAGTCTATTGACTCAAGATGATGCTGCAGACATTGGGCCACTAGATGCAGAGTAAGAAATGTATAAACAGTAGAATAAAAAATAGATGTTGCAGTAAAATACTGTATTCTTTCCCCCTTCTTTAAAGAGAATCTGTTCCCTGTTTATATCAAAAGTGGTGTAACTCCAAACAAAGCCCCCCCCCCCCAAAAAAGAAAACATTTTAAAAGTTTTTAAAACTGCCAGCATCAGTTAGAATAACTCTTTAATGACACATTGTTGAGAAAAAAACTTCAAAATATATAAAACGAATTTTTTTTATTAAAACTGCAGTAAAACATTAATTTTCTCGAAATTTGATTCATGGGAGTTACACCACTTGGGCTTTAAGGGGCTCATATATATAATTCAAATTTGGTTGAAAATCATTACGTCATAGTTGAGTACTCTCTGTATATTGTCTCTGGTCGTTAGTAAGGTGTAGCGCTCCTCTACCTTCCGCTGCGAGCGCGGCATGGCCACCGTGGCATCTTAAGTTTGAGAAAAAAAATTGGTATACGGGAATTCCGGGACAGTAACGCTTAATTCCTGGACACGGGACCAGACACAAAATTCCGGGTCATTTCCGGATTTCCCGGCCATCTGGCAACCCTAGTCACAACGCTTGGTTTGAAAATAATACAGCTTCCGTTTGACTAAACCGGTATTATAACATTATTAGTAAATGATGTTGTAACGGAATCGCGATCTCCAGTAGACCCCCTTAAAATTATTGTGTACATAAAGCCCTTCCATGGATTATTTTTAATTCTTACACCGATATCTTTCCCCACCTCCTCACCAATATACTCCTTGTACACTCTCAAGACTTTCTTTATCCTTCTCCTACTTTCCAATGAATATCATTCCCGCTCTTTTATCATATCGGTTACTGATTGTGTTTTACACTAATTTCAAGAGACAAATCTAGCAGCCGTTCTTAGCACACACTGCACTTTGATACTCATAATGTGGGTCCCATACTACACTACCATATTCGAGAAATCGCCTTACCAAAGTTTTGTAACCCAATTCCTTTACTTCTCTCGTACATCCCGTCATCACTCTCTCCAACAAGTAGAGGGTTTTGACACATTTTCCTATTACCTGTCCAATGTGTCCTGCACAGTTGGGCGTGTTATCAAATGGTACGCCAAGATCATCTACATTTCAGGTCTTCAAACGGAAATTCTTTCCCTCTCATAATGATAATCAACCTTTAGTATTTTTATAACTGTGTATCTAATAAGCGGAATCTTTGCGTTTCACTTCATCCCATGTTTACCAACCAAACTGTACAGATCACCCTGCAGCTGTTTACAATCCTCTACCTTTTTGACCCTTTTATATTGCATCAGAGGCGTATCCAGGGGAGGGGGGCTAGGGGGCTCAAGGCCCACCCCAAATGTATCTAGGTAGGTCCGCCCCCGACATTGTAATTTTGGAGACCTTTTTTTTTTTTAGCTCTACGGATTTGAGGCCCGTAGACGCTATAAAGACTACCCCATGGCCAACTCAAGCCCCCCCAAAACGAAAATCCACTGAAGGCAAGCACTCTGAACCAAAATTCACTCAAGCCAAACCCCCCCCCCCTCCCCCAAACCAAAATCCTGCATCCGCCCCTGTATTGCATTATGTAATCTGCAAACAATCTAATATCTGATAATGAACAATCAATACAATCATTCATTAGAATAATGAATAGCAATGGTCCCAGTACGCTACCCTGTGGGACTCCCATTACTACTTCCACTTCATGTGATACTGCATTGCCTACCCCAACATTTTGTTTTTTACCTTCTGAAAATTCTTCTACCCCGAAAATTACTTTCTCATCCACTCTAATAGTTTTCACCTTCTTTATCACCATTTTATGGCTCACTCTGTTAAAGGACTTTGGAAAGTCTAGTGCAACACTATCAGTTTGGCCTCCATTCATCCGAAATATCTTCCATATATCCTACTGACCGAGATTCACATGAATATCCTTGCCTAAATCATTGTTGTCGACTTCGAAACCACTTACGCTCCTCACATATATTTCTTAAGTGGTTGTATATCAGTCTCTCCATTAATTTACCTACTACTAATGTCAGATTGATTGGACCATAATTTTCTCACCCCCTCCTTTATGTAACGGAACTACTATCGCCTCCCAATGCCACACAAACACTATGATTCAAGTCACAAGCATGCGCGGTGCTGTCACTAAAATTCTGAGGTAGTTAAATGACCGAAATAGTTATCCACATTATGTGGATATTTGCTTCAGTGGACCATATGGTGTTCTGTATTCTGTACCCTGTTTGAACTGTGTCAAATAACTTGAACGAAAAGTTATTTAATTTGGCTTATACATCACTTTCCCCCTTCCCCACTCTCACTTAACCTATTTTAGCTATATACACAACCCTCCCCCCCCTTGACCGAGTGACGTCTCTTGTGAATGCTCCCGTAAGGATTTACATCTCGTCGAAGATGAGATCATCGCAGTCGGGAGCCAATTGGAAGCAAGGAATTGTAAGGAATTCATCCATGTCCTTCTAACAAACAGTACAGTCATTAATCTGGAGTGATTAATGGAAACAATATAAAACTGAAATAATATAAAAAACCATGACATGAGATATTCATCGCTTTTAGGTAAATACATCTGAGTATGGGTGTAATGAGTAGCTACTAACTGAAACTTTTTCACCAGCTTTAATATGGTTACATTTACTTTTTTAAAAAGGTATTGACATAAATTTATATTCTGTAGGGGGCGTCCATTAATTACGTGAGGTATTTTTCGGGTGAGATTTCGTGAGATCTGCTAGGACCCCCCTCCCTGCTAATCGACGTTGTTTTGTCTCATGCTTCAGGGGCCGTTATACACCCCCTAAGGACGGTTTTTGGACCATACTCCCCCCCTAAAGTTGACTTTCGCGTTATTTGTAGACCTTTTTTTCAGCTTTACCATCCTTCAACAATTTTAAAACCACACTTGAACTTTCCCCCTTGGTGAGGTTCCGTTAGATTTCGCCAGACTCCCCCCCCCCCCCCAATTTCACCTCACGTAATTAATGGACGCTCCCTAGCTACGTCTATGTTTCTAGCATTAGTTACCTGTTACTCTACACACTGTGAGGCCAAAAATCATTCAAAAACATGTATTATTTAGTATGTTCTTGGGGCGATTTTACTTCTGTGATTACTTAAAGTAAAGGCAACAGTAATCTAGCAAGATTATTTTGAACTTTAGGTATTATTAAATGAATAACAATTTTTAGATAGTTTTTTTGTTAATTTTGTAAAGGTATCTTGTTCGACAAGCGTCTGTGGGCACACTGGATGCTGTGCACAAATCTCCCCACTACTACAGCACTTGGAAGTGACGTCACAATGACGATACATGTAACTTCTTTGGTATACAGTTGCAGCGCGACCACACTATGCGTTCGTGTTTGTATATGATGGAGAGCATCTACAAGAATTTAACGGTGAAGGAGAAGTAGGAAAAAAGAATGTTATATGCAGGCTGAGAGAAAGGAGAATCCATACTGGAATTAGTTTCACATGAAAATTACCACTGACTTTTAACAAACGAGAATGGAAATAATTATATTAGTTACTATGAGACTACCACCATATGAATTTCGTATAATAACTGTGTTTACATGTTCCGATCCCGTCCAAGAGGGCTGAAAATACGAGTTTTCCAAAGTGCATCGACAGAAAAAATTCTGCAAATTACTGTGACATAAAAAATATGCGAAAAATGGAGTTTTCTGCTAGAACTAACAAAACTACCACAGGTAGCGTCCTCTCGCAGCACCAGACAATGGAAGCACTGTATTCTGCGACGTCACACACATATCACAAATTCTATATTTAAATTTTTTTCAATTTTAAAATTTACAGTATTCCACAATATAAAACATGTTTAGCTGCAAATGACAACAGTGCACAACACTGTTAGTAGGAAGAACGTAATTAATTCTATCAAATATCATTGCAACCAGGGAACCCATGTGCGTTAAACATGATAACGTAGTTATCGTAATTCCATCAAACAACTTGTTACAGTAAATCACAGAAATAACGAAATTACGACAGTTATTCGCTTTTCTGCTTTTCTACCATAGAAGTTACACTTATCGTCATTGCAACGTCACTTCCGCGTGCCGTGGTAGTGGGGGGGATTTGTGCATGGTAACGAGTGTACCCACAGACGCTCGTCTTGTTCGGTGGACTTAGTCGCAATTCGGTACAGCATATTTATCGATAAAAATACTCCCCTCAAAATCACCTTAGGATGTTTCGTTCCGGTCATTTGTGACGCAAATATACGGTAGCGACAGAATATAAGTCGAATTACTCTCTCTCATTCTTTGTGTAGACTTGTACCAATCAATATGAGTTAGCAAATAGACCACACCAACTCTTAAAGTCTAGAATTTCGTTCACGTCTTCCAACCAAACTGTCATTTCTCGCCGGTCATATTTATTTAATCAATATAGAAAGTATTAATTTAATTTAATTTAATTGCAATGGAGCACAAGCTCCGGTGGCAATTTCCCTACATCCCCATCTTCCCCCTATCCTGCACCCACCTACATTTACCATCTATAAATTTTAACTTTAAATTATTTTAATGTTTTCGGTAGGTTATTCATCATTCCCCTTGGTAACTCATTCCAATCCCTGACACCCTTACCTAAAAAAGAGAATCTTCCCACACCCTTGTGCCTGAAATCGAGTGCCAGCTTGTGGTCATGGTCATCTTTTTCCCTTCCATTAACTACTTTTCATACCTACTGCAATATCTTTCCATTTAGCTGCAATAAACTAGCATTCGGATTTGTCCTTGCAGGACCCGTTATCGGCTGTACAGTGGACACTAAACGGATTTAGTAAAAATGGGAGTGCCACAGGGTAGCGTATTGGGACCATTGCTATTCATTATTCTAATGAATAAGCTAATTAGATACACAAACAAAAAACAAAAGGTTAATTATGAATAAAAGGTGGGGAAAGAATTGCTTGCTGAAGATTTGAAATGTAAATATTTTGGCATTACATTTGATAACAAGCTTTACTGGGCAGGTCACATTATGACAGGTGGTAGGAAAAGGTTTCAAAATTCTGCACTTGTTGGAGAGAGTGATGAGGGGATGCACGAGAGAAGTAAAGGAATTGGGTTACAAAACTTTGGTCAGACCATTGCTCGAATATGGTAGTGTAGTATGGGACCCACATTTTGAGTATCAAATACAGGAGTTGGAGAAGGTGCAAAGAAGGGCTGCTAGATTTGTTTCTGGAAATTATCACAGAATGCAATCAGTGACAGATTTGATAAAGGAGCTGGAATGGGATTCATTGCAATACAGGAGGAGGATGAGAAGGGTAATGGGAGTATACAGGGCATATACTGGTGATGAGGCATGGAAAGATATTGCTGTAGGTATGAAAAGTAGTTCATGGAAGGGAAAAGATGACCATGATCACAAGCTGGCACTCGATTTCAGGCACAAGGGTGTGGGAAGATTTTCTTTTTTAGGTAAGGGTGTCAGGGATTGGAATGAGTTACCAAGGGGAATGATGAATAACCTACCGAAAACGTTAAAAGAATTTAAAGTTAAAAATTTTAGAGGGCAAATGTAGGTGGGTGCAGGATAGGGGAAAGTTGGGTGTGTAGGGTAATTGCCACCGGAGCCTGTGCTCCATTGCAATTAAATTAAATTAAATTTCTACTGTTTAATATAATATCGGAACAGTGTGGCTGTCAGTAAATTGCCACTTAACATAGCTAATGGTGAAACTAACAAGGAAACTAGCAGGCACGCTATGAACGGATTCGAACAACAGGGTAAAAATTGAAGGAAATTTTAATAATTATTAATTTAATTGCTATGGAGTTAAAGCTATGGTAGTAATTCCCCTAGCTATCTAATTACCACATTTTATATTATTACTAGCTGACCCGGCGAACTCTGTTCAGCCTTAGAGGCAATAAAGAAGCAGATTTTATTAAGTTCATTTTTTATGAGGAAATACAAATAAAATAATTAAGTATTTTAATGATTCTTTATTGTTCATGTATTTTGGTGCATAGGTTGTACTCTTCAGTTAAGTACCTTGTGATACACAACATTTTTTGTTTTATTATCATGTGCAAGAACAAACAACGCAGATGGTCTTCCGACCCGTGAACATGCCACATATAATTGACCATGGGAAGAACATGGATATTCCAGATTCAAACCACAAACTTTCAAGGATTGGCCTTGTGATTTGTTAATGGTCATGGTGAATGCAAGCAGGGCCGCCGTAAGCGGGCGTGCAAGGCGTGCACCGCACGCGGGCGGCACATAGAGGGGGACGTCAAAACGAGTGATCGACAGTCGCCGCCACGAAATTTGCGGCGTAATCGGGGTGGCAAATAATGTTCAAAAGGGCGGCAATCTCACAGTTTTTTGACCCGGTTCGGAAGTTTCCTAAATCCACCACTGCTGTAATTTAACAGGGGGTGGCATAATCGGTATTGCGCGCGGGCGCTCAAACAGCTAGCGGCGGGCCTGAATGCAAGACGGGTCGGAAATTGAAGTCGTTTAAACTCAAACGGCATATCGGTTGGGATCATCGGGATCCTCGGAATGAGAACTTGCTCACCTTCGAATTTTCTCGCGAAAATCACATTGTTCATCAATTTATTTACCACCTAACGCGTAACGTTGCACAGTTTTGGTTGGTTTATGTTTCGAAGCAAGATTACTACGGAGGCAACCTTTAGGTGTAAATTGAGCGGTAGTCGCCAGGCAAATCTAAAGGGTTTAAAAAATCAATTGGATAGTTGGTGGCTTCATCTTCATTTCTTACACAGTAAATAGATTTGAATGAATGCATTGTTACATTGATCTCATTCTGAATTATGTAGTTTATGTCATCTACATCTTTATTCTTAGCCGCTAAAATTGCTCGCTCACTCAACCATTCATTATTTTGGTAGTTAGTAATGATGTTTGGGAATACTTTGTTGATAAGTTCGTCTTTCGATGATTCAAGTTTCAGAAATTATGAGTAGATGAAATCAAGCCGCTCGATTCATCGACAGGTACTCGACCATTACAGATTGTCAGCAATTGCTGAGAGAAATCTTCAGCAGATGTACAGGGTGTCCAGAAAAGGACTCCCTGATTTCAAAATTAAATATCTCGAAAACAAAGATCGATAGAGGAATGCAGTAAATGATATGTTTATCGTGACAGCTGTAAAAAGTGTATACAGCAGTGTGAAATAATAGTTACAAAAGCTGCTAACAGATGGCGCTGTACAGCTCATATCAGCATACATAAGTGAAATAATCGTATGAAAACAATCTTTGCAAACAATCACATCACAATGTTTTCAAAATATTCACCATTGGCACTACCCTAAGCTTCGGATCAGTATTTAGGCATTACGTATGGCGATTACAGCGCCATCTGTTAGCAGCTTTTGTAACTATTATTTCAAACTGCTGTATACACTTCTTACAGCTGTCACGATAAACATACCGTTTACTGCATTCCTCTATCGGTCTTTGTTTTCGAGATATTTAATTTTGAAATCAGGGAGTCCTTTTCTGGACACCCTGTATCATTAAGCAATGTTTGTTGTCAGCTGAAGTTTCTTCAAATACCGCCATAGATTCGATGATTTGAGGCACGCGTTTATTTCGTCGGCAGCTGTTGATCTTGGAATTACTGGCAGTGTTTGGCGGAAATCGCCAGACAGTAAAATCATTGCTCCTCCAAAACATCTCGAGTCATTGCGTAGATCTTTCAATGTCCGGTTAAGTGCTTCTAATGCACGTTTATGCGCCATTGTGCATTAGTCCCAGATGATGAATTTCGAAGCTGATAAAACTTTGGCCATTGCTGAGTTTTTTTAAATATTACATGTTGGTTCTTCAATAGTTTGAAGATTTAACGGCAATTTTAATGCTGAATGAGCCGTACAGCATTCTTGCTATTCCAGAAGAAGCAACTGCAACCGCAATGTTTGATCTAGCACGAACAATGGATAAACTACTGACATGAGGAATGTCTTGCCAGTTCCACCAGGGGCATCCAGGAAATATAAATCACCATTTCCATCATCAATTGCCTTCATTAACGTATCATAAACTTCCTTTTGTTGGGAATTCAACAGGTGTACATTCGTTTGAACTACTAAATCTAATTCCTGGTGATCATATTCACGTTCCCGTTCCAATTCTCGATGAAATGCGTCATTCATTTCACGATTTGTCGCTGGCATTCCGAACCTGACTAATAAACTACCGCACATGAGGTAACACATGGCTTCGATCAAGAGTAAAGCCGGATTATGTATCTCCTCATTCATCTCAAGATCGTGAATTCTGGAACTGACACGAATTTGATGGAAAATATCTTCTGACATGTTATCCTTGTATTTGTGCCACAGGTTGTTAATGATAATTCAAAGAGTACAAATTACTGATTATTGATTTCCGAAAAATTATAATTATCAAATTTTTTCAACCACACTAAACCATAGACAGAATTACGTTTAGCTGTCATTTGCGTTTTTGTTATTCCAAGTCAGGTGCGTTTTTGTTATACCACGTTTTATAGTAACTTGTATTCTGTTTGACGTTTTATATCACGTCACACGGGAACGTGGTCGAACGGGATAAAAAGTATCCTATGTCCGTCTCCTGGTTCTAAGCTACCTCCGCACCAATTTTCAGCCAAATCGGTACAACCATTTTTGAGTTATAAATAGCGTAACTAACACGACTTTCTTTTATATATATATATAGATATATTTTCTTTTATAGTTTCAGTGTTAAATTCCTTCCCCATCCACCTTTCTGATTTACACATTTTAATTTTAAATTCCCTAAGCCATTTTGGTAAATTATTCATAACTTCGCTTCGTAATTTGTTGCAACCCGTAGCACTCTTACCAACGAAAGAAAATGTTCCCACTTCATTTACTGGAGAGTGTGATGAGGAGATGTACCATACAAGTTAGGGAATTGGGCTACAAAACTTTCGTCATACCATTGCCCGATTATAGTGGTGTAGTATGGGACCCACATTTTGAGTATCAAATACAGGAGTTGGAGAGGGTGTAAAGGAGAGCAGCTAGATTTGTTTGTCGAAATTATCGCAGGACCCAGTCAGTAACTGGTATGATAAAGGAACTGGGTTGGGATTCATTAGAGGAAAGGATTTAAGGAATGTACCGGGTACATGTTGGTGATGGGGCTTGGAAGGGTATTGTTCAAACAATTAGGAATGGTGAATGGAAAAGCGACAGGGGCGGATCCAGGATTTTGTTTTTTTTGGGGGGGGGGGGCTTGAGCGGACTTTGGTTTGGGGGGGGGGGGCTTGGCTTGAGTGAATTTTGGTTCAGAGGGCTTACGTTCAGTGGATTTTGGTTTTGGGGGGGGGGGGGCTTGAGTCGGGAAAAGGTAGTATTTATAGCCTCCTCGGGCCTTAAATCCGTAGAGCTTAAAAAAAAAGGTCTCAAAACTACAATGTCAGGGGTGGACCTAGATACGTTTGGGGGGGGGGGGCTTGAGCCCCCTAGCCCCCACCCTGGTCCCGCCCCTGAAAGGCGACCATGACCACAAGCTGGCACTCGGATTCACGCATAGGGAAGTGGGCTATGAAAATCATTTGTTATTCTGACCCTCATACCTCGCAGGTGAACCGATATATTTATAATAGCAACTCGAGTCTCATTATGTTTACCATCACTATAATTTTATAACTCAAGTCATAAAAAATGTTTACTCTCTAACTAATTCGATTAATTTCCCGTTATTCGTACTTTTATTAGATTAGGTGTTTGCTGTTTCTACGGTTACCGCGCAGACATGCACAGAGTCGTGCCGTCACCAGCAAAACATCCTTACTGAGAATGTTGGCCGATTACCAGGGGCGTAACTGTGCCGCTGAGGCCCGTGGCAAACTACCGGGTGGGGGGAACCATTAGTGCCGGATATACGGAGGGAAACCAACTGGGGGCTCCCAATTTGAAGGCGATGGGCAACCATTTTATTAGCTCCAATACTGCCCTGAGCGGACAAGGGGCGACAGGCTCTCTCGGGCATTAGCCAGGGTACTCCTCTGGCACGGGACCCGTGGTATTTTGCCCGTTCTGCTACCTTACTGTTATGCCACTGTCAGTGCTGTACGCAGAGTTATAAGAGAACAGGCACAAAGAGCGCAAGCTAACTATTTCTAAAAAAAAAAAAAAAAAATATTCTACAGTGTCAATTACAATGAAGTTGAGAAAAACTGCTACTCTTGGTCTCATACAGCGTCCTCGTTCTTTACCAGTTATCTTTGCACTCAACTCCCCGAGGTACAAGGTGTTTCAAAAAGAATATAAGTATTTCGAATACATATATTTATTAAACTGTAAGACATACGATTATGAAACTTTACACACATATTTACGAACATCTTAAGTTCAGATTACAGACGTTCAATATGTCCTCCATCAGCCACAGGAACAATATCACATCGATACTCAAATTCCTCCCATACTCGGGCAAGCATGTCCTTCCTCACTGATGTTACGGCAGTACGTATCCGGTTCCTCAAGTCCTCAAGGTTCTGTGGGAGTGGTGGTACATAAACGTTGTCTTTAATGAAACCCCCCCACAGGAAGAAGTCACAGGGTGTCAAATCCGGTGACCGTGGAGCCCAGCTGATGCATGCTAAGTCGCCAGCTCCTTGACGACCAATCCAACGGTTCGGTAGAGTTTCATTCAGCTATTCACGCAATTGGCGACTCCAGTGAGGGGGTGCCCCGTCTTGTTGAAAAATGAAGTTGTCTTCGTGCAGCCTCGGAAACAAGCAGTTTTGTAACATAGTGAGATACTGCTGACCGTTAACTGTGTTTCTATCAAAGAAGAATGGGCCGTAAACAGATGATCGGGATATCGCACAAAACACATTGACTTTAGGCGAATCTCGTACATGTTCAATGACTGCATCTGGGTTCTGTAGACCCCAAATTCGAACATTATGTTTGTTTACCTGACCACTAACATGGAAAGTCGCTTCATCACTGAAAACGATGCATTGTGCGAAAGTGTTATCATTGTCAATAGCATCTTTAATCTCGTTACAAAATGCCACACGTTTCCGTTTGTCATCAGGACGCAGAGCTTGTAACAACTGTAACTTGTATGGCTTCATAACCAACCGACGTCTCAATACACGCCAAGTTGTTGTTGTAGGTAGTTGTAACTCCCGACTGGCACGAGGAGTCGATTTTGAAGGATTACCTTGGAAAGCAGTTTGAATTCGTGCAACAAGTGCCTCAGAAACACGAGGGTGGCCAGGACTCTTTCCTTTACATACACATCCGGTATCTACAAACTGTCGATACCATCTACGAATGTTCCACCCATTCGGAGGATGCATTTGATACCTCAACCTGAAACGTCTTTGCACTGTAATCACTGAATTGCACTTCGAAAACTCGATAACAGAAAATGATTTCTGCTGTGGAGCAGCCATTTTAAACATATGACGGTTACGAAGAATAACACAAGACGACTGACATCTACCGGCTATTAAATAAAATAGACTATTTATTCGTTTCTCCAATAGCGGAGCCGGGGCGCAGCGATCGATAGGTTGGACAAAAGAATACTTTGTAATACCTATATCCTTTTTGAAATACCCTGTATTACCAGACATAGGCATATCACTTGGAGGAGAGCAAATAAATAGAGTGCAATGTTTCAAATACTTGGGAAGCTGTATTGAAGAAAATGGATGCAATTAAATGAAAGAGGAAGATGTGCAGATGTGCAGATGTGGTTTTTTTTTTTTTTTTTTTTTTTTTTTTTTTAAGTATTAGGATCCTTGTATGGAGTAAGGATGTCCCGCAAAAGAGCGAAGAGGCAATCTATAAAACATGCTTTGTTCCAATTTTAACATAAGGGTCGGAAACATTGGTGATGAAGGAGAGAGACAAAGGGAGAGTACAATCTGTGGAAATGAAATTTCAGAAGAGTAGACTAAACTAAAGACAAAATAAGGAATGAAAGAATCAGGGAGTTGATAAAGGAAGAACCACTACAAAAGATAATTGAAAAATCTAGGTTACAGTGGGACGGGAATGTAAAGAGGATGGGAGAGAAGAAGTGACCAAGGAAGATGCTGGACATGGAGCTGAAAGGGAAGAGGCCTAGAGGAAGACCAAGGGACTAGAAGAGAGAAAAGTACCTTCTAGCTGGAAAATAGCCCAGGTAATTCCCGTTTTTAAGAAAGGAGATCGGAGTGATCCTAGGAATTATCGACCCATATCTCTAACATCGGTCTGCAGCAGAATTCTGGAACATGTCATATGCTCGAACATAATGAAGTTTCTAGATGAGAACGGGTTACTTACACCATGTCAACACGGATTTCGGAAGAAGCGATCGTGTGAAACACAATTGTCCCTATTTTCCCACGACATAATGAAAGTTATCGATGCAGGTTCGCAAGTTGATGCGGTTTTTTTTGGATTTTCAGAAAGCTTTTGATTCTGTGCCACACAACCGACTTTTAGCGAAGATTCGAGCTTACGGTATTTCGGCTCAGATTTGCGAGTGGATACGTGATTTTCTAACTGGTCGATCACAATATGTCGTTGTTGACGGGGAAGCCTCTTCTAAGATAAATGTTACTTCGGGCGTTCCTCAGGGAAGTGTAATAGGTCCACTTCTTTTCTTAATATTTATAAACGATCTAGGTGACAACGTCAAATGCCGGTTGCGATTGTTTGCCGACGATGCGGTTATCTATAGGGAAATAAGGTGCTCCGACGACTGCTTAGAAATTCAGCGTGATTTGGATGCTATTTTCGATTGGTGCCGTAAATGGCAGCTTACACTTAATTGCAAAAAGTGCAAGGCAATGCGGATAAGTAACAAGAAGAATCAGGTTGTTCACGAGTACAAAATAAACAATTCACCTGTTGACACGGTTGATTCCGTGAAGTATCTGGGGGTGATAGTACAAAGCAACATGAAATGGGACATGCACATAACTTCCGTCGTAGGCAAGGCCAATTCTAAATTACGATTCATAGGTCGTATTTTGAGGAATTGTAATGCTCAAACAAAGGAGATAGCGTATAAAACACTAGTGCGTCCGCATCTGGATTACTGTTGTGGGGTTTGGGATCCGTATCGCAAGGTTCTGATTGACTCAGTTGAGAGGGTGCAGAGGAGAGCCGCTAGATTCGTGACTTGTTGTTACAGCCCTTATGAAAGCGTCACAGAATTGATACATAGATTGGGCTGGGATAGTTTGGAAGACAGACGACGTAGCTTGCATTCTAATTTATTGGAGAATATGCGAAAAAATTTAAATTTCGAGTGCAATGAAATACTTCTTCCGCCAACCTATTTAGGTCGCAATGACCGGAGGGATCAGATTAGAGAAATAAGATGCCGTACTGATACTTATATGTATTCCTTCTTTCCTCGCACTATTCGGGATTGGAATGGGCGGGTTTAGGATTGGTGCTTAGCACCCTCTGCCACCCACAATGTTTGTGATTCGCAGAGTATGGATGTAGATGTAGACAGATGGATTAAAGGCCCGGTCAAACAGAGCGCGGGCAGCGGGCGCGTTCGAGGCAAGGGATGCGCGCCGCGTTCTGACGATGTCAAACACAGCGCGGGCGGTCCGCGGCGATCCAGTGTGGAGAAGAAACGTCACGCGAAACGACCACACTTTTTCCTTCCGGGGCAATCATACCATCTCGAACATAGTGAAAGTAGTAACTGGAACGTTTTACAGCCTGAATATTTACCCTTTTCCGACCGATGGCGTGTGAAAAAATCTGATGAGGGTTCAAAGAACCTAGGCACTTTCCGAACTGCAATTGGAAATGTAGACGGAAAACATGTGAAAATAAAATTTCCTAACAACAATGGCTCAAGCTATTTTCGATACATTTTTTCCGATAATTTTACTAGCTTTTGTTGATCCAGATTTAAAGATCCTTGTACAGATGAATCTTTCAAAATTGCTCCTTTTATTGTGAATTCATTCACTGTAAAACTATACTATCTTCGAAACCATTGCCTGTTATGGATATCCCCTTCCCTCATATATTTGTTGGTGACGAAGCTTTTGCACTGCGACTTATTTAATGCTCCCTTTTTGCGGCAGACGTTGAAATAAAATATTTAATAAATGGTTTAGTATAGCGTGATGTATCGTTGAAATTGGTTTTGGCATATTAGTCCTGAAGTGGTGTGTTTTTTTTTTTAAATGTGGAGACGGAAATTGCATGTCGTAAAAGCAGTATGTTGCTTGCCCAGCTATCTTCGATGTAATAATACTGCAGATATCGTAAATGGTGAAATATAATATGGTCCAGACCTGTCCAGAACGGCGTTCTCGAATACAACGACGACAAATCGAGTTCAAGTGAGATATCAATTCGTCACTTACTTTCGTTATTTTCATTGATATTTAAACGCATTGTAAACATACGTGTTTACTACATTCCTGCTTACTTCAATAAACAGAATTATATGTTATATGTCAAACTTGAACGTAAATAATAAGTAAATAAATAATAGATAATAGATAATAAATAAATGTATCAAATAAAAAACCATTATATAAATAATATAATTTAAATGATAAACGAAATAAAATACCTTAAAATAAATGAATAAATAGTAAGTCAATTAAAAATTGAAGGTTTTTTCGTTTTCTGCGTAATCTAAATCGAATCTTCACTATTCTTGTTGTTTTTGTAGTCGGGGTTGCGTAAATCTAATAATTAATCTTTGTCGCTAACCAAATTAATTAGTTCCTCAATTTCGACATTCGCCACCTCGACGTGATCGCGTGATATCTGTGTGCACGCACAACCTGATCGCTGCCCGCGCTGAACGCGACTGGATCGCGCGTTCTGCCTGCGCTCTGTTTGACAGGGTTGATGCAGTACAATGTGATACAGCGCCCGCTGCGTGCAGACTTCCCTGCACGAGCCCGCTGCCCGCGCTCTGTTTGACCGGGCCTTAACCCTTTGCCTGCTGTTGACGTGTATACATGTCATGCTGCCTGCTGGCCCCGAGTGCTAATGACGAGTTTAGACGCAGCCGCCGGTTTTCCCCTGAGCGCTGTTGACGAGTTAAGCTGCACCCGCCTGCCACTACCTGAGTGCTGATGACGAATATAGACGCGCCGCTACCTGAGTCGTACAGCGGACTTCACGACCCATTTCTCAATAGCCTTTTGCAGTTCTGGTCGCTAGCTTATCGTCCGAATGTTTGTCTGTAGGGAGCCTAGGCGTTGCTCTACAGTTCACTATTGAACAGAAATTACATCAGTCTTCTTTGTGTCCTGTATTTTATGAAGAAAATGGCAAGACGTCATGGGTGCATTGAGGAAGAAATCATGGAGGTTCTTACGAGGAGTGACACCGAGGATGAACTACTTGATTTCGATGGAAGTGATAGCTTTTCCACAGAATCGGAAAGCTGTAGTCATAAACCATACTCGTCAGCAGGGGTGACAATACAGTCTCATGTTTCAACAAGACATGTTAGTTTTTCTGAATCTGAAGAATCAGAAAGTGATAGTGAAACGCTTACTAAGAAATTACGTCTTAGTGATAAATCTGACTGGAAAGAAAAAGATTTTCGGCCAGTTAGTCACGCATTTGATGATACGCTGTCTGGACATGTGTGTCAAATAGGGAATGTGCCAAATATTGTCACTTTTCATGTTATTTTTTTTTACAGAACTGATGAAATATATAGCTGATGAAAAGAATCGGTTTTATATTACCACTATGGAGAATATTCCATTTCAACTCGCGTAATAATCGACAGACACTTCACAGCTTTGAAATGTTGTAAAAGCTGTTGAGTACTTATGTGGAACAAATTTCATCAAAGAAACAAAATTATGTATAATCGGGTAATTACAAAGCGCAGCAAACATTCAGTCAACATCGAGATATTTTGGGAATCTACATCTACAAAGATATTCCGCAAGCCAAATTTCGGTGTGTGGCGGAGGCTGCTTGTGCAATTATCATTTTCAGGTGTCTTTTTATATTCGTGAATAGCGCGAGGAAAAATCGGATGCCTTTAACTCTCTGTATAAGTTCAAATATCTCTAATTTAACAGTCGTGGTCTGAACGCGGTATGTAAGTGTGGAAGTAAAATATTTCTAGCATCTTCTTCAAATCTAAGCTCTTTAAAATTCAACAAAAACACTCTGATACAGTAAGGAACATATAGAAAATTGTAGTTGTTATAAACGGGTATGCAGGAAAGAACAGTAAACTATTAAGGTAAATTTAAGAATCACGATGCTTTCAACATAATCTGCGAAAATCTAGTAAAAACTAAAAGCAAGATGTAATTTTTAGTGACGAAAAATAGGGTTAATGATTGTTTGGTTCTGCAGTAATTTATTAGCAGAGAAACTATGTAGTGAGAGTATTTATTGTGTATCAGCCGTGAGAGGTCACGCCAGGAACATCCAGCACTGGGCGGGTGGGACAGCGCGGGCCGCTCCAACCCCAGGAATAATCACTTAGCACAGGTAGCCGGCCTCAGCGCGGCAGGTAGACGATCCGCTGTCAGCAGTCAAAGGGTTAAAGGTGTTAAGAAATGTGTGGAAGAAAGAAGAGGAAATTGGGCTACAGTGGAAGAAGGGAGATGGTGGTTGGATAAGAAGCGCTGGTGAAGCTTTTGTTCTCAGACCCGGCTAGCGGCTGGAGGCTGCCCTAGATGATGATGATGATGATGATGACACCACACTCGGCCTGCAGGTTGAATATGTGGCACAGCGTTTGTTACAGAGGACTTAACTTTCTAAAAAACTCGTCTCCTATTAGCTTTCGGCATCCCTCTACTTGGGTTCATTACGTGGTGAAACTTTCAGCCTGCCAAAAACAGAGGATCATTGCCCTTTTGAGAAATATTTGATTTAATCTGGGAAATCCATTTATCGAGATGAGCAAAATCTTGACGGGGTCTTGATGCTATCGTAACGGAAATGACACAAAAACACAGCACGAGTCGAGTCGAAGGTTACTGCTAGTTTCATCTCTGTCCGGTTGCCATAAACTTATCTCGTTTCGTGTCTAAAACACTTTTCCATACCGACTGTGAGTAGGGAGGCTGCGTTGTTTAGCCGAGTGAGCAGCGAGAGGAACCGTCGTTTTAGTGTATAACACCTTTGAAATGGTATTTACGTTCTGGCGAACTATAGTCGTTCTCGAGAGTAAAGGAGAGACGATGACGTTTTCACCAAAAAGGTGAAGAAGCAGAAGCCTTCGCCAAGCAGAGAGTGGCAGCCACCAAGATTAGGTTGGAGTACCGTTCGCAGTGACTAGTCAAGTAATACCACACTTGAAGGAGAGCAGATCTTCATTCATAATCTATACTTCACAAATGTAGCAACGCCAAAGTGACCAGATTTTAACATTGGTAAAGTGGAACACCATTGACGAGGAAGAGGGGGGGGGGGGTTGCCTTGGTTATAAAGTTTGTCTATATGGAAAGAAATTTTTGTTATAGAAAGCAAAAATAATATTGTATTTTTATTTCAACATAAGTACAATTTACAAATATAATACATTAAAAATTATGAATAACATTATTTTATTCTTTGTCACATTTCTCACTTGAGTGAATTTTCTTCAGTAGATTGCTGTCATTGTTTAAAAGCTCATTAAATTTTTTACAAGACTTTAATAAAATATATTTCACACATATTATCGCTTTCAGAGTCTCAGCATTTAACTGTGATTTTTCTGATTTCCACACTTTCTTTACCGTAGAATAAACGTGTTCAGTCGCAGCATTAGTTCCTGCTAAGGGGGCGTCCGTTAATGACGTGTGGTGTTTTTCCGGCCTAATTCGCCTCTATAAAATACAGCATAAATAATACGAGTACTGTCTGCTAAATTCAAGAAAATTTATGTATTTATGAAATAAATTACTTACCTAAATTATCTGAATAGCTAATTTGTTGACATCACTATACATTGTCTGAGAGGTAGTTACAAAATGTCATCATTGCGTGTCGATAAATTCCATTGTTTAATGGCGGTTGAATGCTAACAATTGATAAACAATACAACCTTTGATAAGCAGATCTTGCCTATCACTTCTCGATAGTTAGTTCTCAACAATTATTTGTTATTATTAAAGTTTAACATTGTAAAATTAACAAAAAATAATATAAAACTCATATCCTGGCGAAATAGCAACATGGTCACCGAAAGCAGTATATTCCCTTCCCGTTTTTCCACCGTTTCCTGGCTTGTCATGCATTCTATAAAAAAAATCGGGACTGTCCCGCCAAAAGCGGGACGTCTGGTCACCTTAAACAACAGGGACTTTCCCGGCGTGTGGTTACAGAGAAATCTTCACGGGTGTATCTCCCAATCATATTGCTAAAACATGATATTTCTACCGATATTTCGCCATCCTCTTCAGGTCTGAATCTGTCCGTACTGACATCTGCAATAGAAAGTGATCCACTACATGTTCTTATCATATTCTCCCCATTTTTAAAAACTTTTAATAGTTCTTCAGGAAAATCAGTAAAATAATCATTGAAGAGATTTTTTACTTCACCTAGATTACTAATTATATCATGATTATAATTTAAAGAAGTATTTAGGTCTGATTTTATTTTTATTTTTTGATTTTACCTTTTTCTTTACAAAGCTTATGAAAGTTAAGCTTTATTACAATTTTGAAATAAAGATTGGAAATTGAAGACATGAAATGTAAAAATCTTGGAATTACATTTGATAACAACCTTAACAAGGCAAAATACATTGCACAGGTAGTAGGAAAAGGTTTCAAAATTCTGCATTTGTTGGAGAGAGTGATGAGGGGATGCACCAGAGAAGTCAAGGATTGGGTTAGAAAACATTCGACAGACCATTGCTTGAATATGGTAAATATATATACTCTGCTGTGCCCTGGATGTAACAGGAACTGACGAAGATGTCCATCATTACCTGCCATCAACTTTGTTCTGCTGCAGATATTTTAGATTTTCGTATTGAGAGGCTAATTCTAAACTTTCATTTATTAAATGCATAATCTCATTGACCACAATGAGACAAATATCTGGCAGGTGCTGCTGTTGTAGAAACGTCTACTCAGCCACTGTTCGACATTCCTACATCACTTATTCTAGTGCACATTCCACGGACCTGCTTGTTGGTGAAAATCCACATCTATGTGTGATGTTTCTGCATGGTCCATGGATGGTTAAATATTGAATTAGCCCTGAAGAAAGCTAAAAAGATCCACACTGATTATTTCAGGTACAGATGGGAACATGTTAGTTCTAGGACTTGTTTTCCTGGCATTCCTCAATCACCAGTCCAATTTTTGTGGATACCTCTTTCCCAATTATTTTCACAATCTTGTTTATCTCGTTCTTTCTTAGCCACTTCATAGTTTCTCAATATTAGACCAAGTAGCAATACATATCCTGCTACTATCAGAGCTGCTCTTGATATTGTGTGATACGTGCCAGTGGGCCTAATGACTATTGGTTGCGGTAGCTTTAGTTTCATGAGGAGCCTGGCCCAGACCCTCATTGTGAAGCCGATGATGGACACAAGTATAATGCTGCAGTATGTTTCCAGTAACAAGGCAAGGATTTTGGAACTGTCTCTGCCTAATTATTCTTATTATTGCCCGTGATCTTCCAAAGATCTGTTCCAGGTGGGCTCAAAGTTTAGGCTATCATCCAGCCTCAGGGCGAGGTATCTGAACTTCCTCATATTTTCACTTTATTATCTTTATAATACGATTTATTCTCAGTACCTTCCAAGATTCCATGAAATTCAGTTTTGCTTCATCATACCACTACACAAAATATTTTTTCAATGTTCATTTCAATTTAAAATCATGAAATTCCTCCAACCTGAAGATCATCAACAAAAACAACCAGTCATACAAATTCAGATATATGATTAAAACTTTCTATTCCTGATTCTAAGTCCCAGAAAATGAAGAATACTTAATAAAACACCAGCATTGCCGAATTTCTTTCTTAAAAATATCTTCAGCAGTTCTATATTTACCGTTGTTTCACTTTTTTGCAATACAGATCATTTATCTGTGTATTTATTTTCACTCTCACGGCTCTGAAACTGCAGCTATAAACCTGTGATGCCATAATTTTTTTTTCTTTTAAGTGAAAGAATGGAAAATATAGCACCACTGAAGACACTTCTGCAAATGAAATGAAATGTGTTTAGTGAAAAAATAATTCAACTGCATTACCGATATATTAATTATTCATAAAAATTGATTTTGAGGAAATGTCCCACAGTATATAGTTGCTCACACATTTAGTTGTATCACTGGGATTATAATTTTTGTCATTATGTTTTTTTTTCAGAATAGCGATTGAGTTATATATCATAAAGCAAATGTTTATAAAATATTGATCATATTGATCACTGACAAATACTAATTCAAAAACAAGGTTGGTTCCTTTAAACATTGTTCTCTTTATTTTTATTGAATAATCACAGAACAATTAAAAACTAAAGAAATTTATGGGCAGATTGTAAATTTTAAAGTTCCATAAATTATAAAACTACAAGCAAAAAATTTATTCTATACATAATATTGGCTAAGTGTATTCATTATAAACAAATAAATTTTTATAATTCTTTTTTTGACTAACTTGGGAACCATCACACCTGTTCAGAACATATTTTGATCCCCCGAGTATATGTTGAAGGGTATTTACTCCATATGTCTGTGTTACAATGATTTCTTCAAATTGAGCCCTGGGTATCGAGAAATTAACGCAGAAACATATATAAATATATTTTAAATATTATAATTTTAGTATATTATTTAAAGCTTTAGCGTGGTGTATGCGGTAAGGCGCTAACTTTCCATTTTGAGAACCCGGGTTCAAATCCCCATACTGCCAAATATTTATATTTCTTTTTTTATATGCAGTAATCATTGAGCATTGATTTTATTTCATTTAAAATTCATTTACGAATTTATTACGTAAAATAACAGACATTATGTTAGTTTCAAACATTTACATGCTACCACCACTGAACGGAAATAAGTTTAACTGTAGTAGGGGAGAAAAACCCCGACATTATGGCTGTAATATATTTAATTTACAATATTAATTGTAGAGATGCAAGTATAGAAACGATGAACATGAAATATACCTGTTTCATTTTAAAAAAAAAACACATAAACAATGAAATAATTATTTTCTAAAAAAAAAAAAAAATTTGGGACTGTATATTCTGTAATATTTTGTTTTAAAAGTTATTTTGCATAATAAAAATTCGTAAATGAATTTTAAATTAAATAAAATCAATGCTCAAAGATTACTGCATATAAAAAAAAAAAGAAATAAAAATATTTGGCAGTATGGGGATTTGAACCCGGGTTCGCAAAATGAGACGTAAGCGCCTTGCCATATACACCACGCTAAAGCTTTTAAACAATACACTAAAATTATAGTATTTAAAAGATATTCACATATGTTTCCGCGTTAATTTCTTGATACCAATGGCTCATTTTGAAGAAATAATTGTAACACAGACATATGGAGTAAATACCCTTCAACATATACTCGGGGGATCGAAAGCCGTTCTGAACAGGTCTGATGGTTCCCAAGTAAGAAAAACAGAATGCAAATGAAAATACATTTCATAACTGAACATCACTATACATTTACAGAGTTACCTAAATAAATAAATTCAATAATTTTTAACAGTTTAAGCAGAAAATTCTTTAGTTTAAATAAATATTTCATACCACTGCTATAATGTTAATAGACGATTCATTTAAATTTCTCCTTTTGTGCACAAAAAAATCAATTAATTTCAATAGTCTATTTATTTAAAATTATTTTCTCTTGTGAAAAGATTCAGTAGCCTCAGTAACTGATTTTCTATGGATTCCCTTATGCAGTTTAAATGCTAGTAGAATGCTTCTATGATTTTCTACAAACTGAACAAGCTTAATGCCACTAATTCATATACATTATTTTGCTTTTTATAAAGGTAGATACTACACTGCTTAAATGATTTTTACAAACTAAACAAAATATAGATTGCTCCATTGTTTAGATGTTTAAGGATACTTGAATGCTTAAAATTTTCCCAAAAACTTCACAAGACACTCAAATGGCTTCCTTTAAATATGTTAAGGACATTAGAGTGCTGTTTCATATGTTACATATAACTACTGGATTCCTTAGAAGATTTTCCACTTAAGGAAGCTCATCTGTAAAAATTCTTTTATGCTTTATGGGGGTAATATAACCCCAAATCAATTTTTTTATTAAACTTCAAATACATAATTTCGTTAAACTGTATGGATTCTTCTATGTCTCGAAAGGTTACCAGATTCATTAAACGTTTTACCACAAACCTCACAACTATAAGAGCGCTCACCTGTATGGAGCCTTTTATGAATTTTAAGGCTGCCAGACTGACCAAAAGATTTACCACAAACCTCACAAGAATAGGGTCGCACATTTGTATGGATTTGTTTATGCATTTTGAGGTAACCGCCCTGTTTAAATGACTTTCTACAAATTTCACATGTATAGGGCAGCTCACCAGAATGAATTCTTTCATGTGCCTTAAGATGACTAGAGCGCTTAAACATGTTTCCACAATGTTTGCAACCAAAAGGCCTCTCCCCTGTATGGATTCTTTTATGCACTGTGAGGCTACTAGAGTGATTAAATGATTTTCCACAAACTTCACAAGCATACGGCTGCTCATTTGTGTGGGTTCTTTTATGCATTTTAAGGGCACCAGCTTGCCTAAATGATTTTGCACAAACTTCACATGAATATGGCTTTTCTCCTGTATGGATACGTTGATGTGTTGTTAAGGCACGAGAGTTACCAAACGATTTTCTGCAAACTTCACAATTATAAGGCTGCTCACCTGTATGAGTTCTTTTATGTGCTATAAGATGACCAGACTGCTTAAATAATTTTCCACAATCATTGCAAACATACGGCCTCTCGCCTGTATGGATTCTTTTATGTATTTTGAGGCTATTATAGTGATTAAATAAACTTCCACAAACTCCACATGCATAAGGCTGCTTATTCATATGGATTCTTTCATGTGCTAAAAGGGTACTATACTTCTTAAAAGATTTTCCACATATTCCACAATTATATGTTTCCTGTTGATCATGAATGTGTTTGAACTGACTACACCTGGAAACAAAGAAAATGCAGTCATTTCGGTATAGTAAAATTGTAATGTGTTTTAAAGTATGATAATGATACTAATAGAATATAAAACTGATATTTATGATCAAAATTGGCAAACTAATTTCTTAATTATCTATATATATTATTACAAGAAGTACATAGTACTTGGAACTTAATAATTTGAACTTACAGTTCCTCTGGAGTTGGCGAAATTACTTATTTTAGTTTTCACACATTTTGCTAATAATTTTTTCTTTGATTTACCAATATTTTTCTATAGTATACGTTTGCATATTTCCTTAAAATATATAGAAAGTTAACCTACTTTTACATATATCTCATTCACAGCATGAGTATAAAATGTTTTTGTTGGTTAAGAAACAAAAGGTGTGATAGCAGCCTTTTTTTCTAATCAAGCATTTCAAATATTTTCTTGCATAATAGAAAACCATACCATTCTTAAACAATATTTGGTAAATTGATTAAAATATAATGCAATTGAAGCATATCTTATAACAATTTACTGGCCACATGCAAAAAAATGATGTATCTAAACTATATACGTAATTTGTTAAAAACTCCATATTATTTTTGTTACATACTTAATTTACTTAATTTGTAATAATGTGTTTCACACCTGTACAGTAGACTTTTCGTCAATTTACTAAATGTGTTGTCCTTACACCAAGAGAAGTAAATGAGTTGGCCTATTTATTATCAAGGTGTGATCTGATTTGTTATATTGTATTAACGTATCTATAAATGGCTAGTCATTGGAACCATAGAAGCATGAGAGTTTTTAATGATAACTATACTAAATGATAGTTATAGCTTTAAAAGCTTATCTAAAAGTTACTTACTATACACAAAATAAGTTGCAGCAAATTTTTTTATACAACATAATACTCTCTCAAAATGGTTCATGGATTGCCTTGGAAATCTCAGTTGGTTTAATTGGCATGTAATATAAGCAAATATTAGGTTTATTCAAATACCTTTAAACTATACAAGTGTTTATATGATTTTTCTTATAATATATAATTTATATTTTTAGTATTGTAGTAAACAGGTATATAATGTGTATTGTTAGTGTCTATTAATAATTCCATTATGTGTATGACATGCAATTTGACTTAATTCATTAGACGAATGAAGTCCTTTCTGATATGATTCCCAAGGTAAGCATGTCAGCTCTGAGTGCCTTTAAGCTTTACAGGCTGCCAGTTTGCCATGTTAACTTATTAGTCAAGAGCATTAATGCCACTTTCTATAAATTTTAACAACATAGCTACGCCGCTTTGAATAACTGAGAATACTATCTAACTAGCAACACTGTCTATGGGAGATTAATAGCTATCCCATAAAGTCAGCTTGTATCATGTTTGCTTACATATACTATTAGTCTTAGATTGATTTAATTTTTGCAGTCCTGATGTTGGTAATATTTTATATCAATAATCACTATTTATGATCTGTGATTGCTTTTTTGGGATTAACTGACTTCAGACTTTTATCACCTATATTTTCTACTAAAAATATTCATGGCAAAGACTGCTGAAATATTATTTCAGTATAAGCACAAAGTATTTTTTGGCACATGGTATTTTTGACTGTGCTAATCACATATCATTCAATCATGTCATGCTATTATATTCAACTACTTTACCACTAAAGACTATTTGCTATTGAAACTGCCCGTAAGGAGCATTTTATAAACTAATGTGTGTATAGAATTACATCTAACAGTTTATTAATGCATTTGAAACATATATAGCAGTATCATCTACAATCAGGAATCTGATTATATTCTAAAAATGAACATACTTAAACAACATATATATACTTAAACTACATTATTTCCCACTGCAATCAACTCACAAACTACAGGAGTTGAGTCAGTAAGATTAGTACTGTGGTTAAATAAAATTGGAAAGTTACCAAGAATAGCATTCTAAAGGTTTCCTTTTCCAATCAGCTCCAGTAATCCTCAAATTAAACTGGTGCATAAACTATACTGACTGTAAGAAATACAAAACAATGTCTTACAAATGATATAAGACAAATGTTTTATTTAATATATACTGCTGTCTCTAAAATTTGCACCACTAAGAAGTACACTTGATTAAGATTAAAATTATTCTATACATTACGGACATTAAATTTCACAAATTATTAGAATTAAGGAACTTTACATGCACTTCTTGAGAACTAGGAATGGCCTGGATATACTGCTTCATTAAAACACTGTTGTGCAGTTTGTAGCTGCGTCGACAAAGTATCGATTGTGTTCGCAGGAGGACCAGAAAGAACAAGTTGGCAACAGATGATATATCGGACAAATTCGATGAGTGATATGTCAGGACTTGGAAGCAGCGGAAACCGTCATTCTTTGAAGAAGGCTTGCAAATCCTCACCACATATGGCCAGGCATTTTCCAGGTGAGATATGGTATGTGGAGCTACCTGCAGAAGAAGCAGTGTCTCATCAACCAAAAGATCCATGATGTAGTTATTGTACGCTACGCCATTCAGTAGTGAGTTCACCACAGCAGCGTCTTACGTGTATACAGACATTATTATAGAATGAACTGAAGTGGGACTCATCCGGAAACATTAGTTTTGTCACTCAGCACGCCAGTGATGGCATTCATATTCTTAATGGTGCCTGGAGATTTGATGGTATTGTGCTCAGTGGACGTCGAGCCAATGGCATACTTGTCACCAGTCAATCTGCCACGAAGTGGCGTCGAACCATCAATGCAGACACATCTACACCTATTTGAACAAATAGTGTGGACGAAGTTATTGTGTCGGTTACTGCTGTGAGAACAAGATAAGAGTCATCCCGTGCTGTAGTTACATTATGTGGTCCAGCACTCGTATGTTGCATTATACCTTCCTACACACAGGTGTCACTGTCATAGCAGATTGAAACACTTACTATGGTTCCACTGTTCAACAGATTCTCAAATTTTGGAGTGATTCAGACCATTCTTTGTGGATGTTGCAGTTCTTACAAACAATAGTTTATAGCTGGAAGTGTTCAAGAAAAAAGTATGGCCTCAAGGTACCTGTCTGAAGAGGGACAAATCTCATTATCTTGGATGTGTTGTTAGCAAAGAACTGCATTCTTCAAGAAAGAGAGGTTGGAATGTAGGTGCAATTATTTATTTATTTCGTATGGCAGAAGATATACAAAAACAGTAACTACATTAACTTACAATAAATATAACTATTACTACAGAATGATGTCTAACGATTGAAGCCATTCAATTGCTTCTGTGGTTGCATCGTGAATCTGATGCATTGTACCACTGAATCTCCTGAGAGGGCATTCCATGGAGATGTGGTGAATGGTCTGCTCGTAGTTACCGCAGTCACAAGAAGGATTCTCTGACATTCCCCACTTGTACATCCAGTAGTTGCCTCTACCGTGGCCTGTTCTCACTCGGTTCAGTGCCGTCCAGGTTTTCCTAGGAAGGTTGAATCCAGGAGGCTGTCGTGTAGCGGCTTGGATTAGCGCCTGTTTGTCGGGGTTGGAATTTGTCCACTCAGCGCACCATGCTTCACCTATGTTGAAATTATTTTGGACAAACTCTTGATCAAACTTCCATGTTGAATATCTAGATTTTAGTCTGTTTGAAGCTTTGTGTGTGCAGTCCTGATGAATTGGAAATTGTGGATAACTTAAGCATTTCTGCGATTCATTTTTTAAAGCCGCAATAAAACCAACAAATCTGAATATTAGTATCCATAAATTTAAAGATTACTGATTTTTTTTTTTTTTAATCCGTTTGATGAAGTTTCTTTGTTTGTCATAGACAACGTCAAATATCATTCAGCAGTGATAAACCATGCTCAACAACAAAAATACTGAAATCTAATATAACTGCTGGAAAAACAGGAAAGAAAGATTTCCTATTCACATACTCACATACAGAGAAGAGAGCTGACTTGCCGAGTAGTTACTCTTGAATAAAGATGATCAAATCTATAAGCTAGATAAATGAAAGAGTGCATGAAATACCCCATTTACCCCATTGTCAGTGGTAGCACAATCTGATAGAGCTCATTTAGGGCCATATCAAAAGAGAAGTGGTGGAGAAAAACAACAATTTCAAAATCACTGATATTGAACATTTGCTGCAGAGGGCATTGGAAAATGCTACCATCGAGCAATTTCAGAAATGTGTTGAATGATGCTGAAACATTACAAACTGAAGATTTTGAGAAAGAGATAATTTAACCGAGCATATAATAATTAACATGATGGAAGATTCAGTGACCTAAGAAGATGAGATCAATGTGGAAGATGTGGAAGACATAAAAGTGCTGAAAGAAATAAATCAAGAAAATTTTAAAAATTATAAAATACTCTTCTGTAAGAATATTGTGTGATTTTATCTTCAAAATCTTCTACTTATTATTTTAAAACACTAAATATCAGTTATGTTAATATTTTGTTGTTATTTAATACCCAGAACTTATATTTATCTTATTCTACTGTTCTTAATCTGTGACTATTATTTCAGAATATTTTTAATTTTCCTTAAACATTATTAAGCTAATATTTATGATTATTATATACCTTTTACTTAAATATTGATTTATTTTTATAAATGTAAAATTGTATTGGCTATATGTTATTTTGCATATAATTTCTGCAATAATATAATTTTAACTACACATCTTTTAATTCTGTTAACAAATCATCATTATCATTACAATTTCAAACACAGAAACTGCAAATCTTAATCAAATGAAAAGGATTTTTTTTTACAGTTTATCTGTTAGTTATGTCTTTTACAGTTTGTACAAAGGCAATTAAATAACAGGTTTTTAAACTGCCCCATTATATTAAATATTATATGCATCTGGAGTTTCATTTTGAGTAAATTTTTTTGTTTTTCATTGTAACTGAAATTAAAATAATAATAATAATAATTTGAAAAGATAAAGACTTTTTCTTTCATCTGCATTGACTAACACTAGACCCAACAATTTGCACTAGCAATAGGTTAAAGAAAATTTGTGTGGACTGACAATGTGGCAACAGAGTTTTCCCGAGAAACGTTTATAAATAAAGAGTTTTGATTTGTTATGCATCCTGCCTCTGTAGTGGTTGGACAAACAGTTTATTTGAAGGGTCATCAAAATTGGTTTCTTTTTAGTTTATCTTAGACCTTAAATCAGCTAGACTATAACCGAGGTAGAAAGAACCTAATAACTTAATAATAATTATTTGAGATTATTTCGACAATTTGGATCACTTAGGACACTAAATTGTAGTAATTAATATAAATAGAGTTTTGCTTCACTTTTCTGTTGTTTCCAAAAGAGTAAAAATAAGCTGAGACGCTAAAGCTAGCATATTTCGTTGATCATTTTAATTAAAAATATGGATGCATTACACTTCAATTGCAATTCATTTAGTTTTTAGAATAACATCCAAATTCATTAGATATAAGTTTTAACCTCAATATTGAAACCAGTAATAACAGTTGTTTATAAAACTCCACAGTAACATTAGTAATAAGGGTAAATTCTAATACAGCACACATATAACACCAGAAAACATATATATACATAATCTAGAAAGTTTGGTATCACTATTTAAATTTATGAGCCACATATGTTAACTGCTTGAGATATCAACTATTTCTGGATCCTTGGTTCATATCAAACAAAAATTTTAAAGAAACTATATTACTTAAAATAGGTAATCTATTAAATAAATTAATCAAATATTGCTGTGCACAATATTGCGGAAAAAATTTATACTAGCTGAACTTGTAAATATCTAGACAATCACATTATGTGAGGAAATGTTAGTACCTAAGATGAAGGTTTCTCCCAAAATTTACCAAGCAAGATGGCAAATAAATATCTACAAACAAATTATTTAATCAAAGCCACAAAAAATCTTGTTTGCACACAGTATAGGACGCTTGCTTAAAATATTTTATAGTTTCATAAAATCACCCAAACAGGATGGTTCATTAATAAATGAAAGTTTAATCAATTCTTTATAGTAATTATAATTTTTTGCAGAAATACTATTTACAAAGTGTTACAGCCCAATTTGTTTAACAAAACCGATAAGCCATGGTTTACAATGATGATTACACTCAAAACAAATATCACAAAGGAAGCTTTTAACTATATTTAGTTGTTGGTCCCTACCAGCTTCCATTTTCAGAAGTAAATTGATAACTTCCTATTCAGAAATCAGTCATGTTAGAATTACATGAATATTTGGATCGAAGCTTTTACTTCTAATTAGAAATTTTAGTTTGAGGTAGTACTGATAGTAATCAAAAAAGGTCTAAGCCGAAAGCTACCTTCCAAAAGTGTTAGAGTTATCTCAATCTAAAACAGACAGGCTCAAACTTACCTTTTTTGCAAGTGTGTGGAAGGAAGTTGAGTAGATCTGCTAGAGTTTAGATGGACATTCAGCCTAGTCAAATCTTCAAATACTTCCGAACAATTCATACATATGTATAATGGGCAGGAAATAGCTATTACATGGCGGAACACATGTTTTATTAGAGAACTCCAAGACAAAAAATTTTGTGCACAAAGAGCACACCGTAATTGAAGTAATGGTTGCTGCTTCAAACTAACTTCACTGTGTTGATCAGCTGAATGCGCAGACAGTTCTGACAGATCAAAGAAAACCTGGCCACAGTTTTGGCAAATGTGCTGTGGATTATTTACGAGTAAGACATGATGGAAAATGTGTCTTATTAGCAAGTCCCGTGTGGTATAAACATTCAGACATTTAACACATGTGAAATGCAGTGGCCTAGACGATGAGGAGTTAATGCTGCTCACATCATAGGATGTACTGACAATATTTACACTGGACTCATCTATATGAGTACGTATAACCATCTGTCCCGATACAGAATTCTCCATCACACGAAAATACTCTTGGTCATGACACTGAGCTGTGAACCTTAAGTCAGATTATAACTGCTGCTCTGGAAAAAAGAAAACAAAATCCTTCACTGCAGAATATGCACTAAAATATATGAATACAGGTATATACAGACAGGATACATTTAACTTTCCAAGATCACTACAAAAATGAATATATATATTTTCCTGAAAGAAATGTAAGTCACTACAAGAAAAAATTATCTATATCTAAAAAAATGTAAATTGCATTTTTAATGGGATTTTTACAGTTTTAAAGATCAGAATCTGGATTGATTTGTTTGGTATGTCTTATGGTTCAAAGTTATAAAACGCTGGAGAAGTGAATGAAAATCTGAACATAGAGTGCAAAACACCAAACATCATGTAACAAATTATATGCGTATGCCATACTATGTATAAAAAAAATCCACATCCACCGTTTACTTCCTTAAATTTTGATGTTGGGTCTTTAAGCCCCATAGATGGCCATAAACGAATGCAAAGAGGAAATTAAGTAACATGCAAAATATGTAAATTAATGGTAATAAAAAATGGAAAAACTTTTCAGATCTTTGCTTTTTGAAACTACAATCACAGGCTGAACTACAATTTCTGGTATCTGGAAATTAAATCATATTCTCTGTTAAAAGAAAGTATTGCATAATTAATGGTTTTGAACATGAAAGTGAACTGTTTGAAATCCTTAGTGAAGAACCTACCAAGAACTTCATTCCTTCGTGAAACTGCGATTTCAGGTTGCAAAGCTTCCATCTCTGATGTTTGAAGGGGAAATTAGATTGGATGTTAATATAGAAAGTAATGCCTATCTGATTGGTTTAAAACTTTAAGGATGGTTTTCATTACATTATCTTTGTTCAACTGATGACTCATTGGGCCTCATGGAGTTCCCGAAAAATAATTCATATCTAGACTGCTCCATATTTTTGCAGCCACCTTGGTCACTTTTCTCAATGTGTAGTATACGCCTGACCAGTCAAATGCAGTTTGGCCAGTAGGTGCTAATTATTTATTTTTTCATGCTTGCAAGGATACTATCAGAGATTTCCCTGAACGGTTTCTGCTGAATGGCAAGAAAGTGGTGGCCTTTGGTGTTTCTCCCTGGTATACTGTATCGTTCTTCTTCACGAGCTTATGCTGAACTGCACTTTCTCTCCGTTTGCCAGCGCAGCTCTCAGGTATTTTGACGCCTGTGGCATGCCGTGTCTGAAAGTACTTACAGGGGTATTTATTACAGTACTACGTTACACAGGATGGCAACAAACCGTCGTTACAATATACTGATCCATATGGATCTGTTTTCTGTTTAAGATATGGCCTAGCGTTCCGTCTGATTCCTTTTCTATTAAGCTGTCAAGAAAATGAAAGCAACTTTCAGTTCTATGTCTGGGATGAATTCCATTAAGAAATCCAATTAATTAATTTAAAGCCACATTGGCTTGGGACCACACCACATACACGTCATACATACATCAGAGAAGCATGAGAACAGCCTTTTCCTGTAAGAACTCCATGTCAACTCAATCTACCTATTCATAGTATTCCCCTAAGAATGTGTAACACATGAATACCAATGGCCGATGCAAATTGATGGCGTATGAGCTTCAGCATATCCTTCAATGGGATGGAGGTGAGTAATAAATCCATGTAAAAATTGATCCTTCAATTTCATGGCCTGGCGATTTAAAAAAATTCAGTGGATTGGCAAATGCCAACCAATGAACTCAAAAGAGTGAGCTTCTAACTGACATTTAATTCAGTAATTAAGGATATTGCCAAAAAAAAAAAAAAAAATACTCAGTAACAATTCAGGAAGTGACTATTTTGTATAAGTGCTGAGCAGTGACACTGAATGATCAAGAAATGGTGCGTAGGTGTCAATAACATAGCCATTTCAAATTTTGGCATTGTTTAATAATTTCTCTAAGTAATATCATTCTAAAATCTCGTAGTATCCGATCTGCAACTTAATATCTCGAAGTTTGATACAATCGCTAACAAACTATAAGTCTTCGGCACCATATTTGGGTGTACGCTGAGCAGTGATTCAAATAGTGATCAAAAATGAACTTCAGTGAGCAGGGATTTAGTTATTCCAAACCGCAATGCATCATTTTCTTTTATATTTTATTAGTCTTCAAATTTATTAGTACTAGAAATTAAGATGTTGAAACTGATTTATCACTGAACTTGCATCAAAGCAAATAAGTGAAAAATATCTTTGCTTCACAGTCATTTTCTCACTGTAGCCAATATTCGACACCTCAAAACTAACAACCATCAGAAAGTGAAATAAACATGGGTGTACCACCGCATCGTGCTGTAAAAACACCAAAAATTTGGAGCGAGAGAGCTCCACTTTTGTCTAAATACAACCAGATAGATAAGGAAGATGCACGGTGCTCCTTATACAGAAACATTACCAGTCTCTACTATAAACTTAGATCTTGAGATGCCTGGCAACGAAGGCTACATATTCTGTAATAACTTATTGACCAAATTATCGATACTGTAGACAATTAATGTCAAGAGCACAATCGCTATCTCCACCTAGAGTAGCACAAAAAGTGATTGGTGAGCATTTTTAATAATGTAATTATATGATGAAAGAGGACTGCGACACTAGGTATCAGTTTTTGTTGGTGAACACAAAAAAACTGAACATGGCTGAATGAGCTGCCAAATTATCATGTTTCTACAACATCTGAAGGTACATCCATGAATATTTCACTGTAAAAAAAAAAAAAAAATCTATTTATTTGTCATAGAGTGGGGAGGAATGGCTTGTTTAAAACATTAAGCATAACATTTAACAGTAAACTCAATTGGGAAAATATGTAATACTGGACAGTTATTAAGGCGTAGTTTCAAAATCCTTTATTTGTTGAAAAGTGTTATGAAGAGGTGTACAAAGGAAGTGAGAGAAGTAGACAGTGAAACATTTGGCAGATGATTGCTTGAATATAAGGGTGCAGTATAAGACTCACATCTTGGGTATCAAATACATGTGTTGCGGCGGTGAACTGCGAGAAACTATAATTGTTTGTGCAAATTAGTGCATAAACAATCAGTAACTCATTTGATAATGGAACTGTGTTGGAGTCATTTGAAGAGAGTATGAAGTGGAAGAGAAAGCTGTGACTATATGAAGGGTATAGTCGCAAAAGAGGCTTGGGAGGATATTGGTAGAATTATTATGAGGAATTCACAGAAGCCAAAATTACCATGACCAAAAGATGGCAATTGAACTGGGTAGCATAAATTCGTTTTGTTGATAATTTAGGGACTGAAATAAATTACCAAGAGAAATGTGAAGAAATTAATATAAATCCTGAAAGAAATAATATTGATATTCATCAATGCCAAAAGTAAGTGGGTTGTGTTATTATTCTCATGTAATTACACATTCGAAAAAAAAAATAAATATAAACTATGTTACAAGTGAACTATATATTTAATGTATCATATTCAGTCTTTTGAATTATGTAACACTGGGATAAGGGAAGGGTTGGGGTGAATTTTGTGATTACATTAAGTTTACAGAGAAGCAAGTGAGTTGGCTGCCTTTACACCCACATTACATTAACCACATAGCGAAGCAACAGACAATACAATACAATTAATACTGAAATGGAGTAGACAGATCTAATTTAGTACATGTTTTAATGTCGCAGATTTTCACAAAGTTTAATAAACAGAAGTCAACATTTATACTTGAAATAAATAAGTATCAATTGATATTTATCATCAACATAAAATATATGGTTATGATAAAGATTTTCTTCAAACACTGTGACCGCTGTATGTACTTACAATTTGCAGAGAAATTTATGAACACTCCTAACTGGAATACAATCGTGTACTTATGAAGGCAATGGTTTAACAGAATAATTGGAAACATAATGTCAGTCAAACAAATAACTGGCATAACTGCTTCACTGAAGTAGCAATAAAAAAAATTAAAGTCTACTAGCCTTATGGATTTGGCATAAACAGTAGGAACGGCTGAAACATATCAAATTAAACTGAAAGCTAACATTTCTTTGTTCTGTGGCGTCGGAAAGCGAAGATTTCGATAATGTTTGTTACACGACAATCCGAAACAATCTGATAAACAGTAATCGAACGGATATCACATAAAAACGAGTTTCTTGAAATGAAACTAAACAACGTAACAACTTGGTGTGACTAATGCGCTAAAACATCTAAATCGATAAATCTGAATTGAGGTAAGCAAACACTAAGCCGTTCACAGGTTTTGTGCATTTCACGTTCTGATTGAACGCAGTTCAAAGTAACCAATTATCCTGCAGCGCACCTATAAGGCAGGCATTTTATTACGCATGGGAGTGAGTTGCAGTACTATCGCCGAACAGTAAAAAGCAATTCACGAACTGAATATTACTATGCACACAACAGCTTCAGACATACCTGAGGTGAAATCAGCTCTTATTGATTCCACTAGTCTTCAAATCATAGCATTACTATACTAGAGTCACACACACAGTCACCGAGCAGCTGATAATGTGACGAATCCAGAGACCCTCCACTTTCAAGATAAAACATATCTACATTTATTATTTTATTTATCCTTAGGTCTTCAATTGACCGTACTGTCAATCTCGTGGAATTACAAGTTAATAACAAGTGCTTTTAATTTTTGTAAAAACGTACGGATATATATATGCGTTAAATATGCATGTCTGTGTTCTTAATTCGTTTATGATACAGTAGATTTTAATTTAATTTAATTGCAATGGAGCACAGGCTCCGGTGGCAATTTCCCTACACACCCATCTTCCCCCAATCCTGCACCTACCTACATTTGCCCTCTACAAATTTTATCTTTAAATTCTTTCAAAGTTTTCGTTAAATTATACATCATTTCTCTTGGTAACTCATTCCAATCCCTGACACCCTTACCTAAAAAAGAGAATCTTCCTACACCCTTGTGCCTGAAATCGAGTGCCAGCTTGTGGTCATGGTCATCTTTTCCCTTCCATGCACTACTTTTCATACCTATTGCAATATCTTTCCATGCCTCATCGCCAGTATATGCCCTGTACACTCCCATGACCCTCCTCATTCTCCTCCTGTCTTGCAATGAATCCCATTCCAGCTCCTTTATCATATCCGTCACTGATTGCATTCTGCGATAAATTCCAGAAACAAATCTAGCAGCCCTTATTTGCACCCTCTCCAACTCCTGTATTTGATACATAAAATGAGGGTCCTATACTACACTACCGGTACCATATTTGAGCAATGGTCTGACCAAAGTTTTGTAACCCAATTCCTTGACTTCTCTCGTACATCCCCTCATCACTCTCTCCAACAAGTGCAGGATTTTGAAACCTTTTACTACCACCTGTCCTATGTGTCCTGCCCAGTTAAGTTTGTTATCAAAGGTAATTCCAAGATATTTACATTTCAAGTCTTCAGCAAGCAATTCTTTCCCCACCTTATATTCATAATTAACCTTTTGTTTTTTATTTGTGTATCTAATAAGCTGACTCTTCTTTGCATTTATCTTCATTCCATGTTTACCAACCCAATTAGATATCCTGTCCAGATCACCCTGCAACTGTTTACAATCCTCTATCGTTTTGATTCTTTTATACAGCATTATGTCATCTGTAAACAATCTAATTTCAGATAGTAAACAATCAACACAATTATTCATTAGAATAACGAATAGCAATGGTCCCAATACGCTACCCTGTAGCACACCCATTTTTACTTCCACTTCTTTTGATACTGCATTTCCTACACTAACTTTCTGTTTTCTACCTTTTAAAAATTCTTCTACCCAGCAAATTACTTTCTTATCCACTCCAATGGTTTTTACCTTATTTACCACCACTTTATGGCTTACTCTGTCAAACGCCTTAGACAGATCTAGTGCTAGACTATCAATTTGGCCTCCCTTGTCCATTTCATCTGAAATATCTTGCATATATCTCACCAACTGAGATTCGCATGAATATCCTTGCCTGAAACCATGTTGCCTGCTTGAAAACCACTTACGTTCCTCACATATATATCTGATGTGGTTGCATATCAATCTTTCCATTAATTTACCTACCACTGATGTCAAGCTGATTGGCCTGTTTTGTTACTGTTTGTAGCGAAAGTGGATGTTGTGCTCACACAAGAGATTCGACGAAAGTTGCTAAGTGTCTGCATAACTAGGGCAGTTCAAGAATAAATTATTCAGACTTCTACATCGTACTGTGCAATCCACAAATTTGAAGGTGGCAGATGGTGCTTTGCACCAAAATTCATCTCTACTCCGGGGATTCCAATTCTGAATAGGACGCGAGAGAAAAGAGAAATTGTGTATGCTTCAGTGCGGCATATTATTTCTCTTATATTATCACCCCTGTCAATGTGACCCAAACAGGCTGGTGAACGAATTGGGTTTACGAATAAATTCCCACAACACCTACAGCGTCTGTCAACCGGAATATCCCAGCCAAATCTACCAACCAAATTTGTGAAGCTCTCAAAAGGGGCGTCCATTAATTACGTGGGGTGTTTTTCCGGAATTCCTGATCCCCTTTACCCCCTCTAGTGAGATTTGGTGATAATCGACCTCATAGTTTTTTGATAACTTTTTTTTAGCTCTCATGCTTGCAAGCAAGGGAGGATCCAGGATTTTTGTTTAGGAGGGGCTTGAGTGGACTTTGGTTTGGGGGGGCTTGGCTTCAGTGGATTTTGGTTTTGGGGGGCCACAGTAGGGCAAGGGGTAGTCTTTATAGTCTCCTCAAGCCCGGATCTAAAATCCGTAGAGCTAAAAAAAAGGTCTGAAAAATTACCTACAAACTTTTGGGGGGCTTGAGCCCCCTAGCATCCCCCCCCCCTTGGATTCGCTCCTGCTTGAAAATGCGGTTATTTCCCCACTAAGGTCGGTTTCCGCGTCGTTTCTACACCATATACCCGCCTAAAGCCGACTTTCGCGTCATTTTTAAACCTTTTTTTTTTTTTGGCTCTACTGTCAATTTCCAATGACCCCCCTATTTCTCCTCACGTAATTATTGGACGCCCCTGAGCACTGTAGCCAGCAGTCATGAATCGAGCGGCTCTTCTCTGTAATTTCTATATCATCAATCTGTCCCCTATAGGGCGGGTACCAAACGGTACAATAATAGAACAATTAGAGTTTTGTATGCTATCTCCTTTAATTGTGCATTAGAATTTTTCAAAATTCACACTATGAATTGCAGCCTATAATTAGCTCCAACTATGATCCGATCAGTGTGCAAGACCCATGTTGTTTACTACTGTTATGCCCAAATACTTCAAGGAATTGGCCATATCAATAATTGAGCTGTTTTCTCCGTATTTCTGAACAAACGGTATTTGACCTGCAAGGCTCTCTCCTCAGTCCATCTCCCTCCTAACTCCCCAGCACCTTCGCTCTCGCACCCTGTAACTTCTTCTCAAGATCCACAAGGCTGGTAATCCTGGGCAAGCCGTAGATGCGGCATATGGGTCACCAAATGAAGGGAATTCAGACTTAGTGAATCATCACCAGCCGTTTGTAAAAAAAAAAAAAAAAAAAAAAAACTCTTCCCTTCTACTTCAAAAATGCCCTACTTTTCCCTGAAGGCGTATCCTCAGTCCACACGCCTCTCCTTCCTTGTCTCCTTTGATGTAACCTCCCTCTATACAAAATTTCTTTCTTGGCTCACCTAATTCTCTCTAAAAAAAAAAAAAAAAAATTCTTAACTTTCAATTCTAAAGTATACGCCAGATCCGCGACGCCGCCATGGGCACCCGCATGGTCCCATCCAATGCCAGCGCCTCGCATTCGGGAGGACGGCGGTTCGAATCCCCGTCCAGGCATCCAGATTTGGGTTTTCCATGGTTTCCCCAAATCACTCCAGGCGAATGCCGGGACGCTTCCTTTAAAGGCCATGGCCGAATTCCTTCCCATTCCTTGCCCCCCATCCTTTCCCGTCTCTAAAGAACTCGCTGTTAAAAGACGTTAGGCAGTTTAAAAAAAATCCAATGGCAGCCTACTCCTCAGTCGTCTGTAGGAACATTTCTTGAACCACAACCCCTTTAAAACCACTGTTTTTTTTTTTTTTAACTGCTTTACGTCTTTCAACTGCGAGGTCTTTAGAGACGGGAAAGGATGGGGCAAGGAATGGGAAGGAATTCGGCCATGGCCTTTAAAGGAAGCATCCCAGCATTTGCCTGGAGTGATTTGGGAAACCATGGAAAACCCAAATCTGGATGCCCGGACGGGGATTCGAACCGCCGCGCCATCCTCCTGAATGCGAGACCAGAACGTTATCCGTTACACCACCACGCTCTGTCCCACTGTGTGGTTAATATACGTACATGATATATTTATAGTATAGACGCACAGTGAATAACAACTCCTAGAATATCTCCATTCCCTTAACAATAGCATCAATTCCATTAATTTCACCTGGAGCTACTACCGCTCAAACATCACATTCATCGATGTGGACATGATGCTCAGGCAGGGTACCCTTTAATACCTCCTTGCACATAAAATCCACTAATTTACAACAATATCAACAAACAGTCGGCATCCAGTTCATTCCATACTAAACGTTCCCTCATGTCAACCCTTGCCATCCGTCACAGTCGCATCTGTTTTTATGCTGATTCCCTCTGTCAGTACTCTCACAATCTATCCCGTGCTCTTGTTTCGCATTGTTACCCCACCGATCTCGTACTTAAACAGATTCATTCATTTTATTTGGTCCTATACATCATTTACATACAACTTGTACAATGAATTAGCACAAGTCAAGGTAGAGTATATTCAATATTATTCTTATCTTACTTAACAATTTTATGCCTTAAGTTAACTATAAATCGTTTAATACAGTTTTTTTTTACATGTTATTGACAAATATGTGCTGTAATATCCTACATAAGTAGAAACTACTACTATAAACAATTTTTTATTCTGCCTTTCCTTCCCTCACTCATCAGTTAAATACTCTTTGACTGAGTAGAAGGCTTTATCACATAAATATTCTTTAAGCTTATGTTTGAACTGTTCTCCCTTGTTACTAATTAATCTTATATCTGTCGGAAGCTTATTGAATAGTTGGGCTCCCGAATAGGAAGGACATTTTTCAAATTTTTTGTGTTGTATACTTGTAGATTGAAATTCATTTTATTACCTGTTTCATATTCGTGCACTTGCTCATTTTTTTTAACAACCTTCTTTGTGAGTGAGAGCAGTATAGTCTTATATATGTATATACAGGGAAATGTTAGAATCTTCAAATCTACAAAATATTTTCTACATGAAAGCATTCTTTTTTCTTTTAGTATTGTTCTAATCATATGTTTTTGTATTCTTAATATTCTTATTACGTTATTTTCTGTGGGCCTTCCCCACGCTGATATACCATATCTCAGTTGGCTTTCAAAAAGGGAGTAATAGATAGTCATCAGATCTCACTTTCGATCACCCATCTCCCTCGTCACCACTTTAGCTTTTCACCCACAAAAACCAGCCATAGCCCTGCCTTTTTCACTCAGTTCTCTTCAGGTCTCCAGTCCATCAACCATATCTTGCGACAGGGATATGACTTCCTTTGCTCCTTTCCAGCAATACGCACTTTTCTACCCAAAATCCTAAGCATTGTCCCCCATACATGTTTTAGCAGACCACCCTATCTTAAAAACACATGGTCATACAACACCCTCCGCCAGACGCTCTAGAAACACCGTATGCAGATGACACCAACGTATTAATAAAAGACTGTAATAAGGAACAATTAGTGAAAGACATTGAAAACTGTTCTAAAAACTTAGCAAACTGGTTTTCTCAAAACAAACTAATAATAAACACAGAAAAAACACATGCCATACACTTCAGGACAAAAACTAATTTAGATACCCCAGTACCTACAGTAAAACTCTGTGATGAACTACTGAAAAATGTAGGAAAAACAAAATTTCTGGGAATATGGATACAAGATAATTTAAAATGGAATATACATCTTGATCACCTTTGTAAAAAATTAAATACCATTTGCTACATGATGAGAATATTAGTTGGCTGCATATCAGATGAAACAATTAAGAATATTTATTTTGCGTATGTGCACTCATTATTAAAGTACGGTGTTATATTTTGGGGAAATTCTCCACCAAGTATCAAATGTTTCAAAATGCAGAAAAAAATTATTAGGATTATTAATGGGGTACAGAGTAGAACCTCATGTAGACTTTTATTTAGAAAGTTGAAAATTCTACCACTGCCCTGTATATATATGCTGGAAACTATAACATTCATAAAAAAAAATATTGAATCTTCTGGGTATACATTACAAACAAACAATGATGTGCAAACATATAATACTAGAACGACATTAGATTTACATGTACCACAAACAAATACTACCCTATGTCAGAAAGGACCATAACATACAGGAATCAGATTGTTTAATAACCTACCACATAGTATCAAATCTGTAAAAGAAAATACAAAATTCACTTCAGGACTGAAGGAGTACATGCTCGGCCACTGCTTCTACAGTATTGATGAGTATTTTCAAACAATCATGTGTTATTTGTAATTATAAATTTTGTGTCTTTATCAAACTTGTACAGCTATCTTATGAATGATCACAGCATTGATAAAATGCCCATGTGTGTGAGTGTGTGTGTGTGTGTGTGTGTGTGTGTGTGTGTGTGTGTGTGAGAGAGAGAGAGAGAGAATGTACTGTCTGTCTGTGTACAGACTATTTTGACTTATCCCATATCATCTGTACTTTGTACTATGTATGATGCTAAGGGACCAATAAATACAAATACAAAAAAAAAAAGAGAATCTTTTCCACCCAACAGACCTCGTTGTACATCCTGCAACATGCTTCCACCCATCAATACAAATTCCAATCCTGCCAGAGAGGAAACATTCCTCATTATTGGACATGCCACATGTTCAACAAGTCATGTTATGTACCAACTAACCTGCAACCACTGCACTAGTTACTACATGTGCCTCAATACACAGCAACTCTCAGTCAGAATGAATGGCCACAGACAAACAGTCCACAAGCAAATTGCAACTTCCAATACAAAAACAACACTCACGATTCCAACCAACTGGTTTACGTACTGTGAGGGCAATCAGTGTTTTCCTGAGAGCACAGCTGCATCAGAATTCCCTAGGTGGGAACTTGGGTGCGATAATATCCTGGATACCAGACACTTCCCTGGCCTTAACCACCGACGAACTCTTACCACTGAAACCATCACTATATATGAATATACAATTTTTTACCTATATATGTACTTATTTTACCTACTAATTGTGTTTGCGTACCCTTTTAAGATATATTCATTTTATCATAGCCTGCAATAAATTACCTCAGACATTGCCGATATATCGGTAGTCCACTCCTTAGCAGTACACCTGTGCACCCCCACCCTTTCTCCAACTCCCTACCTAGTCATGGGCACGGAGGAAACAAAGAGACAATATACCGCTACACCACAAGGGCGAAACGCGTCTAGGGAATCAAATAAGAAACAAAATTCACTAAACCAGTTGTTTTTGACAGATTCATTTACAAAATTATAGTTCAACAACTGCGGGAAGATGGCCTATCACCATATTAAGATTAGATAGCAAACAAACTCGAATATAGTTTAATAAGTTAGCCAAATTAGAGTAAGGCCTATCATTATAAATTTAGAATAACTGTTAAATTTTAATTAATTGCTCTCAGTAGGATGACGTTATGTTTGTTTGTTTTTTATTTTTATTTATTTTTTTTTTTAAAAGAAAGATATTTTCGTAGTGTAGACAACCAGTGTATCTTAATTATTTTATTTTTTCATAATAGGCTAGCCTTATTCTAAACGAGTGTTGAAAGTCTAATATTAGTTTCTGACATTTGATGTGTGGTAACAAGTTAAAGTCACTGATGCTGCTGGTGAATTTATATAGACCTGTCTACTGTTAGTACACTACCTTCTGGATAAGCCTTTAGAAATTGACTATTACTATTATTATAAAAAACACAAGATAAGTTTCAGGTCAAGTTTAAATCGCAATACAGTGTATTTCTTAATGTTAGTTTAATTGCCGTTCATACTGAAATTAATTGTGAAAATTTATGCTACAATTACAATGAAACCTTATGATGCCAATGTTGTTACTCGAAACGTTTCCAATGAATTTTATGTGTTGTTCTAGGCAGTACTATCATAATCGTGGCGGTGCAGTTTGTTGATTGGTTCTTATGTAACACGACGAAAAAAATCGAAAATCAAGAGTAAAATTTCTGGATATTTCCCTTAGTTTTAGAGATATCTACTAACAAAATCTATTTGTAGATATACTTCCTTGCATCTTTGGTGATGTTTTTATTCTGGTCCAGGCTGCGCATCAATACAACCACCATCGGTAGTAAAAAATTAAAACACTCGCTTTGCGTGTCCAGCGTGTGGTTAGTTCATTGTGGCTTTGGCGAAATTATTTTTTGGTCCACACGACATCCCAACCTAACCATCTCGATTAGGAGACGAAAACTAAGCGAGATTTCGAAAAACCTCATTCTTTCGGAATGTCTCGCCCTGTTACATAAGAATACTTAGTTAAATTTGACTTGGGAAATTTGCATTTTAACCCGAAATACGTCACATTTGAGGTAGTGTATCTCGAGAACTAAGCAGAATATATATAAAAAAATATATTCTTAACTTTTAATTTGTTTCGTTGCGTTACATATTAATCCATCATCAACATGCGGTGCCAAGGTTCTAGTAGATTCCTCTTGAGGTGTAAGTGTATATTCCCCTTTTCTTGGGACATCCAATATGGTGACATCCCCTTCTCGTTTCTGTCTACCCGCCACCACTTCATGAAGGTCCTATTGTTGTTTCTACTCATTTCTATGCTCCATGATCATGGGGTAGGTTTCGATGTGTACACACCTCCAGAACCTAATGGCTCGTTCTCTAATACATGATTAAGGTTATACCGAAATACTGAATTCGCGTGTCCATGTTACATGTTGTACTCTCCTCGCAGCCATCAATTTTGGTATGTGATGGGTTAGTTTCCCTATCCATTATTATTATTTTTATCTCGTTTCGTTAAAGCATTTTAATATATAAGAACTTGAATTTAAAGAGGGGAGAACCATCACTGAAGATGAGTCTTGCAGAAGATGGTAGGTAGAGACAGTCAGGAAAATGTTCACAGGGTACATTAGTTCGCCATGACAGACAGAAAATTATATGTTTTACAGAGTGTAGATACACATTGCAAGAACAAACGCAGTTCACATTCTGACAGAGTGCTTAAATATAAAACAGATTCACACCCTTCACTTCCAGAACTATCCCCCCTAAATGTTTGGATTGGAAGTAAAGGCATCTTCACTCTTACCGCTAGTTCTGTGCTGGTTAACTGTGTACCAATTTTAAATTAAAATAAATTGCAATGGAGCACAGGCTCCGGCGGCAATTTCTTTAAACACCCATCTTCCCCCATTTCTGCATCCACCTACATTTACCCTTTACAAATTTTAACTTTAAATTCTTTCAGTTTTTTTTTGCAAATTATTTATCATTTCTCTTGGTAACTAATTCCAATCCCTGACACCCATACCAGAAAAAGAGAATATTCCTGCACCCTAGTGCCTGAAATCGAGTGCCAGCTTGTGGTCGTGGTCATGTTTTCCTTTCCATTCATTACTTTCAATTCTTACACCAATATCTTTCCATCCCTTATCACCAAATTACGCCTCGTACCCTACCAAGACCCTCTTCACCCTCCTTCAGTCTTCCAATGAGTCCCATTCCAGCTCTTTTAACATATCTGTTACTGATTGCGATAATTCCTACAAACAAATCTAGCAGCCCTTCTTTGCACCTTCTCCAACTCTTGTATTTGAAACTCAAAATGTGTGTCCCATACTACACTACCATATTCGAGCAATGGTCTGACCAAAGTTTTGTAACCGAATTCCTTTACTTCTCTCGTACATCGCCTCATCATCGCCAACAAATGCAGAATTTTGAAACCTTTTCCTATTACCTGTCCAATGTGATGTGCCCAGTTAAGCTTGTCACCGACTGTTCTTCATTTTCTGTGTTAAAGAGACTTAGAATTACCGTAATGCCGCGTGGTAAACGTTTGTTTAGTATTCAGGATTCTCTTTAATATTTGGTGATTGCCGAGAAGACCGTACCAGAGAGGTTGTTATCAGTTAACGGAATTGTTTTTTTCTATAGGATTGCGTAAATTGTTTTATGTATCAGTCCTTGTTCCAAAACTGTGGCATATACTGCTGTTAGGGAGCGTCCATAAACCACGTAGCTCAATTTTGGCCTCCTGTGAACCCCCGCTGCCCCTCACGTAGCCCAACGTAGCCTTCCAACCAACCTTAACCCCCCCCCCCTGGACCGGGCCACGTAGTTTGTACACGCTCCATTACGTCTATCAAGATAAATTACCATGCCTCAGAGTAGATAATTGAGGACATTGCTTGATTTTCCGAATCATGAACTTAATGTTTGTAGTACATAGGGAGCGTGCACAAACTGCATGGCCCGGTCCAGGGGGGGGGGGGGGAGTGGAGTGTTGGCTGGAAGGGTACGCTGGGCTATGTGGGAGGAGGGGGGTTCCGAGCCAGGCCACGTAGCTTTCCTTTCATAACATTTTTCACGCTTAAAATTAGGAACAGAACACACAGCAGCATGCGAATATTTATTTACCTCAGTTAATCATCTATTTATGTTAATTTACAATAGTCTGACAAGAGAAAACAGTACAAAATGTCTTCTGGAATCAAAAGAGAAAAAAGCTACGTGCTACGTGTGTGTGTGTGGGGGGGGGGATAGAGGCAAATGACACGTAGGAATATGTGGGGGAGGGGGGAGTTCACAGGAAGCCAAAACGGAGCTACGTGGTTTATGCACGGTCCAATACTTTTAGTTTCTTTAATAATATTTTCCACTTGTAATGTACAATACAATACAATACATTCATTTTCCATTGATCCCAATATGTCTTTTAATGTTTGAACATTAGGATTCTGACTGTTCCTAGACGCAATCTAAAACTTGCTTCTATAAATGCATGATGTTGTAATGTCCACAATTATTCATGTTTTTTTTGGGCATTATAACATTCTTTTGCTTCGGTTTGCAGTTATTGTTTTTGTATTAATATGAAAAGAGAGGAATGGAAATAAATATACCTGTAATTAATTTCAATTTTGCATAGTAGCGTTTTTAAATTTATTTTCATACAGTCGCTAACATACACTTTCATATTCACGTTATTGATAAAATATTGTTTGTGTTGATGAAATGAACGTACTAAACAACAGTTTAAGGGGTAGGTACAGCTAACACAAATATTTGTAGAAATTGAAATTCCATCTTCACCAAATCAATTTTAAATTTGAGGGTTCAAATTTTGTAGCTCCATAGAACTGTCATAGTTATACTTATATATAAAAATTGATTTTTAAAATAAAAATATTAATTAACAATATGTTAATCTACTATTCAAACAGACAGTTAAAAATATGTCGTCATTAAGGTCTTTAATGATAGAAAGCATAATATTTCAAATTTTGCAGAAATCTTTTTTAATATTATTAAATAATATACAGGCAATTAGTTGTACCAATAATAAAACACATTTAACTTTATATTTGTAGTTAATAAAAAACAGTTTCAAGAAATTATAATTTTTGCTTCTTTTTGTTTAAACATATAGACATATTTACCATTCGTGAAAAGCGGGATAAACAGTAATGGCAGGGACTGTTGTAATTAGTATGAATAACATGTCCTGCAAATTTGAAAAAGATCTATGCATGTGGAAAAAAGTTATCTTATATATCAATTGTTGAATTGCTGTTCTGAGAAATTTAAGGTTAAAGATTTAGTTTACCTTCAAGTGCGGTAAGATTTAAGTGGCTGTCATCGTGCAGGACTTTGCTTAATCACGCATAATTCCCACACTATAAAAGATATTTAAATAATTTTTCACCAACTTGAATGCAAAAGAAAAAACTTTTTTTTTTGTAAATAGAAATAAAAAGAAATCATTTTTCTTGAAACTTGATTACTGTACCTACGCCCTTAACATTTAGACAGTTGTTTGTTTACTAATAGTTTCAACAGAATCTGGGACATAACATTAGTTTGCAATGTCTTTGAAGAAAAATCGTTAGGTATCAGCTGTTCGTGTTATGGGTTTTGTTTGCAGTTGATGATATTGTATGTTGTGAAGCCGACAAGAGGTGATATGGAGCCAATACATGCTGTAGGCCTATATATCAAGGAAGAGGTAGGTTCACTTGATTGCTGAGTCGTGCAGTGCCTGCTTTGACGAATATTGCTTCCCAAGACGAACCCTTCTTTTTCTCGCCTAGTGGTTACTAGAAAAACTGGTTTAATTCTAGATGGGGATACCGCTGCCTCGCGACTGTTAACGTGACGTCACGTTCACGTACAGTCATCTCCGTAAAATACGTGTTATTACTTGTCGAAGTTAACAGCAGATAATTTATTATTGAAATGTGAGCTTCACCTGAAACATTGAACATCCGGTTGTGTTATCGGACATCTGCGGCCGCTTACCAGCGGCCGCCTGCCTCTGATCTACCTTCAGGATATCAGTTTATGTTGATATTGTATAGCTTTAAATTATTGTGACCGAGCGTAGCGAGGGCACAATACAATAATAAATGATGACTGTACGTGAACGTGACACACGATGACATCACGTTAACAGTCGCGAGACAGCGGTATCTCGTTCGTATTAATATGTATCTTTTCATTAGTTGAAATGCATTAACAAATCCCTTAACAGATTTTATGGATGTTGTTTAGTAGAAGTTTGATGCTAAGCTGAAGTCGTTTAAGCTTAAACGATTACTGTCTCATTATGATGGGGTGGAAATTTGGGTTTTATCTAACAGGCAATACCGCTCGCTTCGCGCTGTTAACGTGTCGTCATAGTGACGTCACATTCACGTACAGTCAATTTTTGTGTGTATTGTGCCCTCGCTACGCTCGGTCACAATAATTTAAAACTGTACAATATCAACATAAACTGATATTCCGAAGGTGGATCAGATGCAGGCGGCCGCTGGTAAGCGGCCGCAGATGTCCGATAACACAACCAGATGTCCAGTGTTTGATGTGTTATCGGACGTCTACGGCCGCTTACCAGCGGCCGAATAGTCACAAAAATTGACTGTACGTGAACGTGACGTCACTATGACGACACGTTAACAGCGCGAAGCGAGCGGTATTGCCTGTTAGATAATACATTACATAAAACGCAGGATTTCGTTTTTAACTTTTAAGCTTTACATTCTTTTTCGCGATAGTTTACACACAGAATGAAACTGACCACTGGTATACCATGTAGGTTGTATGTGATTTTTATCAAATTATTTTACTTTTATCTATTAATGGTTTTGTGATTAACGGCGTGTTGAAAATTACTCCAGCTACTTGCGGTATCGATTTGTAGTTGCCTAACAGTGGTTTTCTTGAATATATTGCCTTTTTTTTGTTGTTTGATTTGAATTTCTGGCACTGTATTACAAATATGTTAGACATATTTTTGTTTACAAAAAGTTACTATAAGTAACTGGAGAATAATTTCATAAAATCAAAAATAGTAAATGAAGAAAGATAATGTTACTCGTTCTTGTAAGATGTAATTTGTGAACATCAGTTATTGCCATCCTATTGTTCACAGCAAGTGCCAGCATTAGTTTTTTGGCAAATAATCTGGCATTCAGTAACGGTGCCTTATGTCTCTGAGCTATGTAAGTAATGCTTTAATATGTATTGACAAACTGGTAGGTTGTCATTGGATTCCAAAATATGTTACAATAATAGGTGGTGTAAGAAATATGCTAATGGGCAAGTTGGAATGAAGACCATTTCTGTTCTTCTGGTGTCATCTGCTTACCGGAGATTGGTGACATTCAGAAACTGTCATTCTTTTATGATGTAAAGATGGCTGCATTGTACATTTAAAACCACTATAAGAAGTACTGCAACCAAAAAAACTCTTTTGCTCATGTTTCCCTTCTATTTTACCTTCATTGATACACTGTAGGAGTCCAAAGATGTGTAAAAAATATACTTTCTTTGTAGTATGCTATATGTATGTTCATTTGGGCCGTCTAGTACCCCTCTTAGCCTTCACTTTGACTTGAGTTTTCTTTGTATGTTTGCACATCCGTATTGCGTCTAGGCTTGTTAGGCCTAAAGGTGACAGTTTAACTTTCTCAGGTCATATTAACTAAATAACTCGGCATGCATTTTGTGTCCTGGGATTCATATGTAGATCTGAGAAAGAATTCAAAATTGTTAATACACAGTTTCGACTTTTATCTGCCTTTGTCAAACCATTACCCGAAATATGTCTGGTCACCGTTTACAGATCAACAAATTACCTGTGTCAAGAAAGTTCTGTGAGCTCCTATTTCACTATCCTCATGATGAAAACATTACAGACATATGTGATGTGTATCCCTATTGTAACATCAACAGCCTACAAAGTCAGAGGCAATTAATAAACCAATAGTTCTTCTACAAAGTTTTCAAAGAACTTATTGATTCACCAGAAATACTCAAGCAATTCCAATTTAATTGCTCTAGGGTAGATATTCAGACAAGAAGACTGTTGGATGCTGTAAAATCCAAAAATAACTGTGTTGCTTTTGGACCATACCATAGAATAGTAAGTCTTGTTATCTTACGTGCAACTAACATCAACTTGTTTGGAGGATCTCATGCTGGACTAATCTCTAACATTAAAATACTTTTATGAATTATATAATCATACACATAACTTCTATCTTGAATTTAAGTATTACTTCTTTATGTACAAAGCCAATTCGCATATAAATAAATAAACATGGAATGTGAACCAAGGAACGATTTTGGCATACTATAGATTACACAGCAAGCTGTGCCACAGGTGAAGGTCAGATTAAGAGCGTTTTGGAAATCCCATCCAAGAGTGTGATTTGAACCAGGGACCTTTCAATCTCCAGTCAGATGCCTAAACCACTGAGACCACAGTTGTTAGTGTTATAGTAGTAAAATACTTTTTTTCTTGTTGCCGGATGCAATGTTAGGGGAAGTAATATTTGTAGTGTTGTGTCTGATTTTGATGATGCTAGGTAGTTAGGGACTGTATTAGTTTATTACAATTTTGTATATTGATAGTGTTGCTTTCCTTTCTGTGTAAAAGTTTATGATTTATTTTAGTTGTCTTCTGTAATTTTATTCCACCATTCTGACTTTATATGTATAAAACTGTGTTTATTTCTTTTTTTTCAGTATGTTCCAGAAGATGCCAAGCCAGAGGATTCGGTATTGGTGTCTACTCCTGATGGGTATGGTTCTTTATAACTATTAAACAGTTACCACTTGGAATTCCTGTCACTTGAAAATCTGGTCATCACCTAACAGTCTGAAATGTAGATTTTGGGTAATGGAAACAAAGAAACTGTCATTGGACACTAAAACTAAGATAGGAAGGGGAAAGATGATCCGTCATTTACCATAGATGAAGGCAGGAGGGCGAGATGAACACGTAAAAAAGTGTTCATCTCGCCCTCCTGCCTTCATCTGTGGTAAGTGATGGGTCATCTTTCCCTTTCCTATCTTATTTTTGAAATGTAGATTTTGTAGTTTAACATACTCCATTTGTGCTATATTGAATATTTGTTTCACAACATCTATAGTTTAAGTAAAAGACACTTCCTGGTGAAAAAAAAGCTAAGTAATTGAATTTATTATGATGATAAATAATTTATTAGTTAATCTAATAATGAAATCACATTACTCATTCTTTATTAATTCAGTTTTAGTGCTGTTGGTGCTGGGTTTTTTTTTTTTTTAACTCAGTATCTCATTTTAAATTTTTCTATTCAGTTTCTTGAGTAATTTGTACTATGTGTGTATGGAGTAGGCATCTGACCACTGTTGGCTTTAGTTGTTCCCCTAATTGAGACAGCACCATCATTATTTTGAACTTCATTTGAATAGCCCCATCTGACTGAACACCCCACAGGGCTAGATCAACACAACTTGCACAATGTTTCTTTCAAAATAATGTGGTCTATTTACTTAAATCACTTAAATTTTTGGTCTGGACAGCAAAACTAATTTTATTTATATTTGTAATTTCCCTGGAAGATTGTTATTTCAAAAAAATCCCCTAGTGCCAACTATAGGATTGTAACATTAGTTTTCAGCTATAATGCATGATTATATCAATAATTAATTTATTTTTTTTTCCTTTAAAATTTGCACCTAATATCATATATAATCACAATTAATGGAAGAGAGACTGAAAGGTCTCTTGTTTCTCTCTTTTTTATGATTTACTTCAACATGTCATTCACCAGTGTTACTATATCATTTATGAAGATCAGTGTGCTCCTTAAAGGACTCAAAGCACTGGTCGTTTCTAGCACTAATTATTAAAAATCCATGTAACCCTTCTCTGGGCCTGACTCTCAAAATCTGTAAGGATTGTAAACTAGAGAGTCTCAAACTAGGTTTTGAGCTCCTACAGAACACATTTCCACCTTTGTTGACCAGTATCTCTAACCCATAGTTGGCATCAGCTCCCCACTTGTATAAATAATACCCAACCTCTTACCTGCTCCAACTCAATAGTTTTGTGTGTCAATGTTCCCCACTCCAATAGGCTCAGTTCAGTATAACTTTTCTTAACTCTATGTCCACCAGCTGCCTCCACAGTGCATCCTAATTCACTTAATACTTAACAGCAAATACTATTCCTTCATTGAGAAAACTTGTAATCAAATCTATTGCACTGTCATGGGTACTTAGATGGCCTGATCTTAAACAGACATCTTTCTTGGTTTGTAAATGGAGACTTTCCCGGCGTATAGATTCAATGAAAGTTTCACGGGAGTCCAGCCGGATGGACTCCATCCGGCTGGACTCCCGTGAAACTTTCATTGAATCTTTCTTGGTTATCTGGAATGGTAACTTCTTGATTATATCATTGAAATCTGAGTTTCATAGCTGATATTTTCTTGATCTGGACACATGGGGAAAACGAATTCATTAATATAGTCAATTCTCATTTTATCCTGAACTTTAGTTTATCTCACTCACCCAGCTTCTTGGATGTGGATACATATCTCAGTATTGGCTTCTGCTACCCTCCAGTCTGCAGCAAACTGCAGCAGTACTTCAATTTTTATTGCTACCATCCTTATCATACCAAATGCCCTCTACCTTACAGCTATGGTATTTATATATGTGTGTCACCTGAGCATTAGTCACTTGGACCGTATTCTAAAAACATCGGCCCTAATATACCACAATTTCCTACAAGGTCAAGCATACAGACAATTATCCGATGCTATATAACAACTACCTTAGCCCAGCAATTACTCTAAACCTTCTGAGATCAACCGTAGCCTATTCTTTATTACACTACTGCCCTGGCCTTTAAACTATCAATCAAATAATATCACAGAGCTGTAATTTCCTCCAAGTCAGCCATAGAATGACAACCCTAAAACAAATTCAGAACATATTCTACTGTAGTGGAACTGTGGTGCATGGTTTGAGTTCCACAGATAACGCAAGAGTTTGTTTGGGTGGACGACGTGATATTGATTGATTGACTACCGGTCATGGTATCGCTAACCTGTCTCATTGTACCTTCTTGTCAGGGTGATGGCCTTCTGTTGTTGATACCAGGTAATTGTATGGTGGCACAGTTTTACCAACCTGCATTGACGACTAGCTGCTGACGGCAACTAAAGTCTGTCAAAGATGTTATGTTTTGGTAAAAGTCTGTGTTGAGTTCTTCGTGGTCTGTGTGTGGTAGGCTTGATACATTAGGATGGTTTTGCAGAATGAAACAGTAGCTACAAGCAAAGTTCTAGTTTATTGCAGTTTGGTTTATACTGACAAACACACACACAGAACACAGCTATGCTTCGTCACAACAGTTAGCTGTACCCCTGCTATCTTAAATTTAGACTCCTGTTGCCAAAATGGGGTGCAAAGTTGTACCGTTTGTAGTAAATCACGAATTACGTGTTACATCTGTCTGCTACGCAAGGCTCTCCGAGACTCATCTGCCAAGCGACTGCTGCTGTGAGGTTGAGTACACACTCATTTGCTGACTTCAGCTCATACCGGTTCATGTCACTCTCGCCAACTACAGCTGCTTAGATGCAAAATAAATTAACTTAACAATTACAAAATTTTGCGGGGGTCTACAGGTCCCCTCACAATACCTTTAGCCAAATCATAATCTCCAATAAAGTTTGTGTGTGCAATGTTTGTGTGCTTGTCCTCTATAGACTAAAAAATTATTGGACCAATTTAATGGCATTCCCCCCCCCCCCACCCAAGATGGTGAGGAGAAGGTTTAAAGGAATTGAAATCTTTGATTTGACTAGTAGAAAAAACCATTGCTTGCTCTATTAAATACGAGGGCCGTTCAGAAAGTAACCTCCGATCGGTCACAGTGCGGGTGGTGGGGGTAGTCGCGACGCCATCTGTGCATTCACGCACTCAGCAGGTCAGTCGGCATCAAGCCGTGGTCGAGTGAACGTCGTATCTGCGCTAGTTTAGTTTTTGTGGCAGTTTGAAATGTGTGCTGCAATAGAAAACCCCGCCAAATGTGAAGTGCGTGCTGTCATAAGGTTTTTTTACAGCCAAAGGATATTCTGCAGCAGCTATTCATCATGAGCTTTGTGCCGTGTACGGACCAAGAGTTATGAGTGAAGGAGTTGTCTGTTAATGGGAACGTTTATTTAAAAGTGGACGAGAAAACGTTAATGATGAAGAGAGGAGTGGTAGACCATCATTGGTGACTGACAAACTCGTTCAGACAGTTGATGCAAACGTTCGTAAAAATCGACGTTTCACAATGTCGGAGTTGTCTACTGTTTTTCCGCAGATTTCTAAGACTCTCTTGTACGAGATAGTGACAGCAAGATTGGGTTACCGTAAGTTCTGTGCACGATGGGTGCCCAAAATTCTTACCGACCACCACAAAACTCAAAGAATGGCCTCTGCATTAGACTTTCTGTCACGTTATGAGGACGAAGGAGAACCATTGTTAAACAGAATCGTGACCGGTGACGAAACCTGGATTAAGTACGTGAACCCTGAGACAAAAGAACAATCAAAGATGTGGGCACATTCAAATTCGCCTACCAAACCAAGAAAAGCCTTGCAAGATTTTTCTGCCAGAAAACTGATGGCAACAGTGTTTTGGGATGCCAAAGGGGTGTTGTTGGTTGAATTCATGGAATGTGGGACGACCATTAATCAAGACGTGTACTGTGAAACACTAAAATACTTATGACGGGCTATACAGAACAAACGCCGTGGTATGCTGACTTCCGGTATCGTTTTTATGCACGATAATGCCCGTCCTCACTCTGCTCGCAGAACAACGGCCTTTCTTGAGTCCTTCAAGTGGGACGTTATCAACCATCCACCTTACAGCCCAGATCTGGCGCCAAGCGATTATCACCTCTTCATGCATATGAAGAAATGGCTCGGGTCCCAGCGGTTTGATGAAGACGAAGAGCTCAAAGATGTGGTCACAGGCTGGCTCCAGGCACAAGCGGGTGATTTTTATGCAGAAGGAATTTCAAAGCTTGTGAAGAGACATGATAAGTGCTTAAATCGCTATGGAGACTATGTAGAAAAATAGTGCAAAGATCTAGTTGTAAGATGTATGTATTAAAATATTTTTATTTAACTTGGTGTATTTTTTTAAATCAACCGTAGGTTACTTTCTGAATGGCCCTCGTAATTGGTTCAATACATACAGCAGCTGGCACAATAAAGCATTTATTATTTCAATGCCACTGCTAATGTATGTATTAAAATGTCTGTACGTGTGTCCTGCGTAGACTAAAAATTTACTAGACCGATTTATGGGCAGCTTCTTCCAAAATGGTCCACAATGTCAGGAGAAGGTTTAAAGTTATTCAAATCCTTGGGCTGACCTGTAGAAAGAAACCTTCACTCACTCACAAGAAGAGTTCGTTAAGCCTGGTCACTCAAAAAAAAAAAAAAAGAACCTTCTTATTTAAATGGCAACCATACAATTTAATATTGTATTGCCAGTTGGATCATCTGGAATTGAGTTGATTCCTTTGGATGGTTAATGAACAGCAAATTCAGCACTTTAGTTGCCACTGAATTACAAAACAGTCAAATACAACCCTGCAACATTTTAAAAAAACATTCGGAATGAGTAAAGTACTCCAGCAATGCAACATAATAACACTGGGTGAATACACAATGGTGTTTAAAAAAATCGTTGGAAGCATTGCATAGAAGATTTAGGTGGAAAGAAACATCTATTGAGTGATACTATATTATTATTAGTAGATGATTTTTGACAGAAATTATCTATTATTTCATATTCAACATCAGGTAATGAACTTAATTCAAGTTTAAAACCTGAGATAAGTTAATAATTTTTCATTGATGGAAAATCTGTGTTAAATTACAAAACAATCTTTATTCAGTACATTTTATGATAAAATTATTTGGAGTCAAGAAAGGGGAAAACTTCCTCGTGGGCTATTTACCACTGTGCACTTCCATGTAGAAAACAGAGGGCTTATTGTTTTGGATACACACCAAATAGAATTACCAAAAACATTGTATATCCAAGACCATTGCAATCAACTTTAAACTGAGAACAACAGTAATTAAATTTTATGTGTTTGAAAGTATAGAATCAATAATATGTTTAAATATATAAATATCTAATTTTAACTAAATGCAAACATTCAGAAGTGTCTCAAGTGGACTCAAGTCCAGCAATACGGAACCATTGTTGGGTCAGCTAGTTATTCTATATTTCCATTTAATTTATTTAAATATAATTTATTTTTAGTCATCAGCTGTCTCTTTTTAGGGTATATAATTTACCTGTGCTGTATAAGAAGAACTGATTGGGGAACTGTTTCACATCGAGGGTAATTTATCCAGCAAAAAAAAGTCATCATTGCATATATAAACTGAGAAGATTATGTCACCTTGGAATGGCCTTTGAGTCGTTGTTGCAGTTGCTTCCCCTTAACTTCTGCATCCATATGCCTTCAATAATTTGTGTTTCGTCCAACTTTAGGGGCCTCAGGGGGAAAGGCCCAAGAGCAAAAGGTTAATTTAGACCACATTCTACTTCTCTGCTCTTGTTTTGTGAGGCTATTAACATGCTACGGGTGACTGCTTAAACCAGGAATCATTGTCACCAGAGTCTTGTCCATACAAATCAAGGTGGCAAATAAAAAATAGATTGATTTACATAAAATCTTCTCGAGCTTTCCACCAGGATAACTAGTCAGTAAATGTGTAGGGCGTCGTTTCAGAGCTTGCCCATGGCTCCATCTTCCAGCAAAGTGGAGCCAGAGGTAAGCTCCGATATGTCACCTTGTACTTTTACTGACATGATATCCCAGTGGTAAGCTCCAGAAGATTTTACGTAGCTGACTCACCGAGAAAACCTACATTCTTTCATAGACTGATTTAGTTAAAAACAAAAATACCCCCACTGGATTAAGCCTCCCGGCTAGCCATGCCACAGAGATGAGCCATTATCGAATTCCTTACAAACATTGCAGTGGTTAGAATTTATAAGCAAATAACAAGTACACAAGAGTGAAATTTTCGCTATTGTATCACCAGATGATTGTATAAATACATGATAGTTCTTCTTTAGGTGTTAATCCATCTGTACTGATCAACAGAGCAACAGCATCCCTCTTGTATGGTGTTTGCCTGTATGTGGTCACTGATTAGCATTTCCTACAACATTCCTCACGCGTAGATCCATCTGATGCCGACCCCAAGGTAAAGCTTCCATGCGGGCAAGCTTGCTCGACACTCTCTCCAGGTTTTTTCTATTGCCAATTTTAACAAAGAATTATAATTTCTTGTCGTTTGTGTTTCTCTATTAAGTTCACAAATTATATTTTTTGTTTCTTTACACTTCTACACTTTATCAGTAAAACACTTTCAGATATTTTTAGAAATAACTTTCACCTTCCCATGTCTAACCCTGTCAGTTATTATTTCAGCAGCCTCATCTATTTTTTTTAACATTTGTAACTTTTCCTATTATGAATATACAATAATAATCCTCCTTTATCTTTCTCCATCCCCTAACAAGAAGCCCTAACTTAATAAATGCACAGCCCTGATCCCATCATAACTGGAAGTTGGCTCCCTTACATCTTTAGATAACAACTCAGAAAGTATCCCCTTACTACTTATATTTAGCTGTAGCCCATTCCAAGCGAAACCCCACTGATAAATCGTGTCCACCAGCACTACCCCTAGACCAGGGGTGGCCAACCCAAATGATCTTGTGGGCCACTGTAGAAGTGCATCATAACTCCGCGGGCCACATAGAAAATTATATGTCCCCACTAGATAACGTTTTTTTAGTGAAAAATTAAAATATGAGTTATTATTGTGTTCACTGTTATTATTGAATGTATACATAGATAATATAATAATAATGATACTAAAGGCACATTGTAAAGTAATATATAACACTAAAAATGAAATATAAAAAATATTTTTTTAAAGTGTGATGAATCTCACGGGCCAGAAAAATGTTCACAGCGGGCGGCAGGTTGGCTACCCCTGCCCTAGACAGAACTAATGCCTTTACCAAGCAGCACCTTGGTTCCCACCTAATAGCGTAGTTCATCTGTGTGGTCTGTTTTCTATACACATCATGCCAGGGCATTCAGTCCAGCTTCATTTTAGTTAATATATCAAGGCAACTGTCGATTTTTATTTGACTGTGAATTCCATTAAGATATTAATCTAAAGACAGGTTACCATAGGGACCGCACAGCAAAGGTATTGTCGGTTTGAACCAGCCATTATGGACTGGTTAAAAAGTGTGATGATATCCATATATTTTACATACTTGGGGGAATACCATTAACAAATTGAGGGAGATACCATTTTCTCCTGTAGTTACCAGCATTTCTCTTGCCTATACGATTTTTCTCATATATTGTTAACACATTTGTGGTATGATCCCATACAATAAGGAATTATGTGCATTCCTGGGATATTTTTAATTAATTCATCTATAATATTCATAATGTAAATAAAAAACTACCTTTGCCTACACTTTATTGACATATTAATCGAAAGAAAGCTGGAATAAATGCTGGGCACAGAGTCTACAGGAAACCAACCTGCACTGATCAGTATCTAGGATCAACGATTTTTCAGGATACTACACAGTGAATCACTTTTTAAGGAGTGATTTCTGACAAACCAGCATAACATAGGTGTTAGTACATCCGAGAGCTGTTTTTAGGTAAAATGGATACAACATTATACGTACGGAAAGGACAGCTCAGCATAAGCTGGTAAAGGAAAACAATCCAGTGAAACAGGAAGACACTCCCAAGGCTGCTGCTTTCCTGCCACTCAATACTAGATAAAATGTCAGACATCCCATAGAAAGCATTATCACGCAGCTGCCTAAATACGGAATTGGTTCATTCCAATTAGGGATGTTTAGGCTTTTGAGTTTACAGGGTTTATTGTCTCCCTTATAAGTATAGAAAACTTTGATCGGCCAAACTATCTGAACTGTAAAAAACCAGTGTGATAGGGATTACACAGGCATTTTGCCTGAGACAATAATTCCTTGATCGCCAAGCAGCATTTACAACTGCTGCCATACAGTGGGCTTCAATAAAAAAATCATTACTGGCCATGAATTTTCTGTATTTGGGAGTATATAATGAAGGAAGCAGTCAGAATTTGTCTTGCTGATACGTTCCACATAAAAAGCAACGTTTGTCTTAGTGAGGGCTGGAAACTGATCCTGTCATAACTTTGGACTGAGCGTCTGGCCTTTGACTGGTTCTGGGTGCAGGTGATGGACAGAATTACGTACAAAGTTCGTTGGAGGGGAGTAATGGCAGATGGTGGTTTGCCAACAGAGCTGAAAAATTAGATGTCAGTTCATTGATCAAATTCACAATTTTAAAAGACTGTGGAGTTAGCCACCGAAATATCATATACTTTTTTAAAACATCTCCGGTAGAAATTCATAAGGATTTCATTACAATTAAATTTTTTATTTAAAAAAAAAAATTAAAGTAATATGGGAATTGGCACTCTAAACGATCATTTTATTTCTGATAACCATGTTCTAGGTACAGAAATATAGAAATCATGCTTGTAATTATTTTACACCATCCTATAAATATTTAATTATCAATGTTTGGAGTAAAAATAATTTTTACACAGAATGGAGGTCAGCTTAGCATTGGTTTTTAATGCTTTGCATATACGGAACAGATTATTATTGTATGGCTATCTGGTCTTGTTTTACTGTTTGATTTTTTTTTTTTTTTTCTTGATACTTCATACTACCGATGATACTTGCATAATTATGAGTACCAGGTAACTTGCTGTTAGAGAGGTATATATAGTAATTTCTACAATCGTCTTACAATTTTTATTGCTTATGTTATTTTGATGCAATATACATATTATATTGGTGTACATCTATCTAAAAAAAAAAAATATCAATATTTATTAGTAAACAAACTAAAATAATTTTCTCTATTTCTGATTTCAGGTCTTCATTTGAGCATTCATGTGCATACTGTTTGCAGACATTTTCATCTTGGTGCTCTTTAACACAACATGTGTTCATCCATGTTGCAGCTGTTACTTCTCCTTTATATGTTTGTACATGTTGCTCTGATGTCTTTGAAGATATGGCCAAACTATATTGCCATAAATGTTCCAGCAGAACATCACATAGAAGGTAAGATGCATCCCTATTTTTATTTGTGTTGCAATTGTTTTGGTCTCAGCCAGTTTTATTTTGCAACAATGGGGTAATTTCAAGTTGCCAAAGGTTTGCATTAAAGTTAACATTATGTCTGCCTGATTATTATCAGTTTAAGATGTATGATACTGTAAATAAATATATGGTTATGTGTATCTGTCTTATTGTTGACGTACTGGAAGTTATAAATGTGCTGTTATAAAATCAGGCATTTCTGCAATACATATTAGAATAATATGAAGCCAACTTCTTTTGTGTCCTGTTTCAGCATTGTTTCATTTCGCAGCTATGACTGAATAGTCATGGTAATCACCACCCTCCAAATGAAATAGTTTTATCTTAATAAAAAGTATTTTTAATGTACTAATAGTGATTAATAGTGGCGCTATTGTAGCCAATATCTGATAATTATTTGCACAAAGGTAGTGCCTTTGTCTGCCTAAATCAAGGCTGCTCAGCCATAGGCCAGTGGCCCGTTAACACATTTGAATTTTCTCATCAATAGCAGTGATATCATTGATGTTAATTTTTTTTTAAAAAAATTTTTTATGATTAAAAAATCTCTTCATTGGTTTTATTGAAATTTTTTCCAATCTAAAAGAGTAATAATAGAAATTGACACTTACCAAGTAAATTCTCATCTAAAAAAGCATTGTAAAATAACACTTGTTACTCTCGTGAATACGCTGTCAAGCCTCAACTTGGAAAATTCACAACTTAGCAGTTTCATGCAGAATTGAAAAATAAATGTTGTCATTGTCACGGAGCTTGGTGGTGTAACGGTTAGGGTTTTCACCTCGCATTCGGGAGGACGCCAGTTCGAATCCCCTTCCAGGCATCTAGATTAGGGTTTTCCATGGTTTCCCAAATCACTCCCGGCAAATGCCGGGATGCTTCCTTCAAAAAGCCATGGCCGAATTCAGTTCCATTCCTTGCCCCCCCATCCTTTCCTACCTCTAAAGCCCTCACTATTAAGAGATGTTAAGCAGTTTAAAAAAATGTCATTGTGTGACCTAATAATATATCAACGGATTAACAGGTTTCACAATGCAGTGTTCAATATTATCAAATTATATGGTGGTAAACATAATGGTACTAATTAGTTCTGTCAGTGAAAGCAGTGTTGTATTCTACAGGATGGTGACAGCTATTGCTGTTTAAATACAAGTCGGTATAGGGAGGCTTATGATAAACAGTGGGTCCATGTGAACACTCTGTATGAGGAGGGTCATGGGAGTGTACAGGGCATATACTGGCGGTCAGGCATGGAAAGATATTGCAATAGGTATGAAAAGTAGTGCATGGAAGGGAAAAGATGACCATGACCACAAGCTGGCACTCGATTTCAGGCACAAGGGTGTGGGAAGATTCTCTTTTTTAGGTAAGGGTGTCAGGGATTGGAATGAGTAATAAGAGAAATGATGAATAATTTACCGAAAACTTTGAAGGAATTTAAAGATAAAATTTGTAGTGGGCAGATGTAGGTAGGTGCACGATAGGGGGAAGATGGGTGTGTAGGGAAATTGCCACCGGAGTCTGTGCTCCATTGCAATTAAATTAAATTAACAGTTGGCACATTTTATAACCAATACATCCTGAAACAGCAGGCAACCTATCTAATCCAATTCCATGGTGAACTGAATATTTTGATTGATAAAATTCAATTGTGTCAGGAATTGGTTGAGACTGTTTCTACTATGTGACCAAATTACAAACATGTTATCAACATAACTGTGAAAATATTTTATCTGGAGTGGCGAATGAATAAAGTTTCAACGACTGGAGACAAGTATGAGTCCATTGCTACCCCTTCCACCTGCTCATAATATTCTCCTTCAAACCAGTGATAGGAGGTTGTCAATACATTGTGGAACAGATCTATCATTTTCTTACTAAATACCTGCTTAAAAGTTCTTAGAAATTGACCAAGAATATAGTTCTCTGCATATTGAGTGCTGCCTAACATAGTTAATATTTATGGACACCACCAGTTTTTAATAATGTCCTATAGTATATCATCACTGGGATTATTTGCTACCATAATGTTTATAGTGTATACGAGACAATATGGTTGCTCATCTGGCTGCGCCACTTTCTGACTCAACACATTGGCAGCTCTCAGTGTAATATCTGTTTATATTGATTCCTCCCATCTTCACTGGAACCTTCATTGTGGTACCTATTACTATCAACTCATAATTATTTGCTTGCTTATATAGTATACATTGCTGCATATATTTGTATTTTATTTAGCAAATTTTCATTTATCTCTAACAGTCATAATGTTACCACAAATATTTCAAATTTGTCACATGTAATTGTTGCTTATCAGAAAATAAAACTACAAGTGAGTGCTGATGTTCTGTACTGCATAAAATTATTGCTTGCTGTATGTTTATAAATGATAATTTATCTTGTTTTAGCAGATTTTATTTTATAAAAAGCATTATTAATAAGAGTTTGTATTTAAAGACACCTAAAAATTTGATGTGCACAAAATTTCTAATTATAATGTTCTTTAAAAATATTAAAATTTATGAGTATAATTTACACTGTTATCATTATTAGAGGGGCGTATTTCTAGTTTTAGGGATATATTTTTGATTGTTGAACAAATTATAATTTACTTTTTGAAAAAAAATTGTAGCTATCATATATTCACTATATGCTACAAGTATAAGTGTGCATATTTATTTCTTTTTATTTCTCTCTATATACAGTTCATACAGTTCTCTACACCAACTGTCAATATTATCATTAACCGCAATATTTCTAATAATATGTTAGAATAGAGACCATCTTATTTCCGATTGGCGAAACTTTCTTCAAACTAATAAGAATTTATGATGTATTTTGTGAATATTTTTTGTTAAGTATTTTACAGTTCAACTGTTTCACTGATTTAATTCTGTAGTGAGGGCATCTTAGTGTAAATTGTATATAATAATCTTATATCTGTTACATTAAAATATGATTACTGTCTAATATATCCTGTGCTGGTTTATAATCTTAATCAAAACTATCTGGTACCCACAATTCGTTCGCGTTTGTAAAGAATTCGGATTGATAGCTACCAACATCTAACCACCATAGAGCATGATGGGAGACTGTATGCTATTACCACACACAAACGCCAGTCATCTGCGCTATGTTGTTCAGGCTGCAAAGTAAAATATACGGACACACATGTCTTTGGTCGAAATACGAAAATATCCTTGATTGACGAATTTGAACCACCTTATCCCCCACACTCTCACAGTTACCAAAATTCGGCCAGTGTTGTTATCGATGGATGACTCTGTGCTCCTGCCACACACAAACACCAGTGATCTGCGCTAGATAATTTTGGCTGAAAAGTGATACTCCATGACAAATAACTGTTTGGTAGAAATATGACCACTTTCAACCACCATATCTCCTATACCCCCATAGCTTCCAACATCTAACCACAAAACTATACAATAGGACACACTACCACATACAAACACCAATGGTCTATACTAAATAGTTGTGGCAGCAGAGTGACATGTACGGAGACAAATGTCTTTGGCTGAAATACGAAAATATCCTTGTTTGGCAACTTTCAACCACCATATCTCGCACACTACCACAGTTACCAAAATTCAGCCAATGTTGTTATCGACGGGTGAGTCTGTGCTACTACCACACACAAATACCAGTGATCTGCGCTAGATAGTTTTAGCTGGAAAGTGATACACTGTGACACATAAGTTTTTGGTAGAAATATGAAAGTGCCGCTGGTAGACCAGTTTCAACCACCAGAGCTACCGACATCTAACCACCATAGTACACGATAGGAAACACGATAACACTACCACACACAAACACCAATGGTCTATGCTATTTAGTTGTGGCAGCAGAGTGACATATACGGAGATACATGTCTTTGGTCGAAATATGAAAATGCCCTGCATCGACCACTTTCAACCATCATATCTCCCACATCCCCACAGCTATCGACATTCGGCCTACGCTGTGTATAACAGGAAGGGCCATGCTACTTCCACACACAAAGACCAGTGATCTGTGCTAGGTAGTGGTGGCTGATAGGTGAAATATAGGAAAACACACGTCTATTTTCATAAGTATATAAAATTTTTTGTGCATTTATTTAGTAAAGGAACTGATCTTTTTTCTCGCTGCAGGGCTACAGTTAAATTTAAGCAAAGCGTAACTCAGTTTCATGATCAAGAGTATACTGGTCCGGTGGAAAATTCATCAGTTATTAGACCAGTACACTTTACGTGTGCTAAATGTCTGCAAATTTACAATACATGGGATGCGCTGATACAGCATGCTTTCAGTCATCACCTACTCATCAATTCACCACAGTATATTTGCCAAACGTGTGGTCATGTTTTCGTTTGTCTGAGAAAATTACGTACCCATACACAACTTTCTTGTATAGTTGTGCAGAAAAGGTAAGATTTAGACCCTCTATTTTAATTTGAGATACAGGTAATACATTATATTTTAAATTAGATCTTTTTTTATATAGTTGTTGTTGTAGGTTAATCTAAATGTAAATTGTAACGTATTAAAAACAGTTGGAGGTAAATATATATGTAATTATTTCAGGGCTGATCTCAATAGAAATTCATCGTTTCCTTGTTTGAATGTAATTATGGAGGGATTATATTAAAAATAATAGAATATCTCCTTCATGGTATCTGCCATCAGTTTAGGCTTCTTTGTGAATAATGGCATATCAGTAGTAATAATGATGGATTGTGTATTCTAGTTTTGGGTAAATGTTTCCCAAATCACTCCAGGCAAATGCCGGGATGCTTCCTCCAAAGACCATGGCTGAATACCTTCCCATTCCTTGCCACCCATCCTTTCCCGTCTCTAAGGACCTCGCTGTTAGAGATACGTTAAGCAGATTAAAAAAAATCGGGTAAATGAGGTTTCTATATCACACTTAATATTGATAAATCCGAACTTATATTATTGTTATAAATAATGTTACAAATTCACCACTATAAATAAGTCATCTATGTTGAGAGATTTTAAGAAATTTTGGCATACAAAAACCCGATTAGGAGTGTCTTCCGGCAGTTTTGTTAAAAAATTGGCTCCTAGGTATGATCTTACCTTGCAAAGCAATCTCAGGTTTAAGGACTATGCACATTTATCTTAGGAGCTTATTTAATAATTTTTGTTTGGTTATGCAACCAATATAAAATACGATATAAACAATGACAAGAATGTTGGTAGCAGTCACAAACTGACTGAGGTCAAAGTGTTGCAGCAATTATATGAAGGGAGCTGTAGCACTGATAACATCTTTAAATGGTCCACCATACTTCCTTAAAGATGTGCTCCATACTCTGGGAAGGAGCTCCACATTAACAGGCAGGAGAATCCTGAAGAACTCGCTGGCATTGCATTTGGCGTAGCCTGTACTTGGGTGATTTAGTTTGATCTCTCTTCAGGTTGAATCCTGCAGTCCACTTGTGGGATCCTAAGGTATTAAAGATATGTTACGACCTGATGTTTTGTTACTGAATAAGAATATACAGTAGTTCAAAATGTCAGCTTGAACTTCTTCCTACTGATTTTTCAGCAGTGTTAGAATAAATTAGTAAATGATTTGCCTTACGTTTTTTTTTATATTTGTAAGAATTTCATTTCTGTTAAAATCGATCTAACCAGCAAAGTATTCTGAAGAAGATATATCTCCATTCCATTTTACAAACACTGGTTCCTTTTAATATCACATAATTTTTATCTGAGAATGTCTGCAAGTGAAAACTTAAATATTTTCATTTGGATGTAGCAAATGAAATTTTGTCCATTGAGATTCTCAGATTGAATATTTTTTAGAAATAATAGGTAAAATTAAATTAAATGCCTCTATGGTCCTAGTTAAATATTAAATTTTGGGTTCAGCTATTAGAGAAACAGAATATGCAGCAAACTGAATCTATCAACAGGCCTTAAATCACACCAATTTACTTCAACTTGTTGACAAAGATAAGGGTGGAAAATAGATCAGTTGAATGGATATTAATATAGACGACTTAAGCAGTACATTGCCTTCCAAATTACTTGTTTTTAAAGATAAAACTTCAGTTTCAAAGGAAAACCAAAAACGTGAAGCAAGATTTTCAATTTTTTTTAGATTAGTCAGTCTAAAAGCAATATTCATAAGAATGCATTATATAAATTAAAAATAAAATCCTCAACTTTCAAGAGAACAGGAAGAATTTAATTGTATGTATGAAAGAAGTCCTTCAGGATATGGAAAGGTGTGCAATCAAAGTGGTAGACATTGATGACAGGGAACTCTTCAGAAAAAAAAATAATGGATATAGAGATCTGTCCAAAAGCACATCCAGTTATGAAAAGAATGCTAATCTCAGAAAAACAGAAATCAAACATGTGACAGAGAATGAAGAAGCAAAGGTGATGGAGGAAGGAAACTCTGAAGAGGAAGTGAAGTTGCATAGTCATAGTGTTTAAATAAATGGGATAAAGAGGAAAAAAATGTGCATTTATAATTCTTCACATACATGAATTCATATATTTTGCCTAAATGTAGCAATTAGTAAAGTGTTGATTGAAGTTGACAGCTTGCTGAAGCGGTATGGTGCCAAGTGAGGGAAATGCGATGTACATTTCGTCGTCAATAAACATTGCTGGCAAGGCACCACCTGCCAAATAGTCAGGAGTGCTTTCTGAAACACCAGTCGGTTGGTAACACAATTTGAGATTTTCATATGCTTAGCACCTAACCCTTACTTTCAAGAACCAAAGTGAAAAATTCAACTCATACAAGCTTTCGTCTTATAACTGGCTCACCTCCAAAATGCGTGTTGCTCTGGCAAGAGTATTCTCTGAAATGTCCAGAGCTATTGCACTTATTGTTCAAGCACATTTTGATGCTGCATATTAAGCTAAATATTTATGAATCATTGTGTTTATGTAATATATACTGATGCAAGGGCCCAATTTGATTGCGTCTTTTTTATCAACTGGACAGAAATTGTTACTGTTATAAAAAATAATGCTAGCAATATATATTAACTAAGTATTGATAGAAAAAGTATTATAATGCCCACTGTTATGTAAGAAAAGAGAACATGAGAAGAATTGTAAGAAATATTAAGTCCATAATGTATGACAAATGTGAATCAGAAGTGTAAAATTAGTTGGTGTTCTGTATAAATCACTGAAATTTACCTGAATCGACTAAATGATAGAAACTAAATAGATAGAAACTACAGTGTGCGACTTTACCTGAGTGGAGATTTGAATAAAAATTGAAAATTAAATGCTTTTCTTCTAATAATACCCACAGATTGTTAAGAATCGGTTTTTTGAGTTTTGAATAATAATAATAATTATTAATTATACTATAAGAATTAACTTAATTATACTTGCAATCACAGAATGCTAAATTTACTACTGTTACTTTTTTCCAGGTGTCATGCCATTGCCATTCTCAATCAGCAGCAGCCTTACACTTCTGAAATTTGTGAAAAGTCTTTTATGGAGTCAAGTACCCCAGTGATGTATGAAGGAGACAATATAAGTGAGTGGATTTATACTTGTGACATTTGTTGTAAATCGATTAAAGGGACGTGTGAGTTTATTAGACACAGAAGAGTACACACAAGTGAACGTCCTTATGCTTGCGAAATTTGTGGGAAAAGATTTAAAGCATCTAGTATGCTTGTAAGGCATAAAAACGTGCATACAGGTGAACGGCCATTTATGTGCAAAGTTTGTGGGAAATCGTTTAAGCAATCTGGTCGGTTAGTAATACATAAACGTGTTCATGAGAGGCTATATGAATGTGATATTTGTGGAAAATCATTTAGAAAATCAAGTAGCCTTAAAGTGCATAAAAGGGTTCATACAGATGAACGTCCTTATACTTTTCCATTGTGGAAAATCTTTTAAAGAGTCTGGTGGTCTTATATCACATAAACGACTTCACATAGGTGAGCGACCTTATAAATGTGAAATTTGTGGAAAATCATTTATTCAGTCCTGTAACTTTATGAAACATAAAATAGTTCATTTAGATGAGTGTCTTTATACCTGTAAGATTTGTGGATAATCATTTAAGGAGAGTCGTTTCCTTGTAGCACATAATGGAGTTCATACAGGCGAGCGTCCTTATGCCTGCGGAATTTGTGGAAAAACTTTTATGTTGTCTAGTTACCTTAGACTGCATAAAATGATTCACACAGGTGAGCGTCCTTACACTTGTGAAGTTTGTGGAAAAACCTTTATGACGTCTAGTTATCTTACCCTGCAATAAAAGGGTACACACTGGTGAACATCCTTATACGTGTGACATTTGTGGGAAAACCTTTATGGCGTCTAGTTCTCATGCACTGCATAAGAGGATTCATACAGGTGAAAGGATTTATAATCGTGATGTTTGTGGAAAATTGTTTACACAATCTAGTAACCTTATTAATCATAAAAGAGTTCATACAGACGAGCGTCCGTATTCTTGTAAGGTTTGTGGAAAATCATTTAAGGAGTCTGGAACACTTGTGAGGCATAAAAGAGTTCACACAGGTGAGCGGCCTTTTACATGTGAGATATGTGGAAAATCGTTCAAACATTCTTTTAACCTTAAAACGCATAAAGAATTCACATGGGAGAGGCCTTACACCTACCTGATGCCGACTAGTATGCTTAGAAGACATAAAAGAATCCATATCAGTCAGTATCCATATGGTTGTAAACTTTGTGGATAACTGTTTACAGATGTTAGTTACCTAACCTTATATTTAACAGTTTATAGTGGTATATAGTGGTAGAAAGCCTTATTCAGTGTATTTAATCAATTAATATTTTGATTTAGAACATATAAAAGGTTTGGTATAAATGAGCCACTTCAGGTTGGTGGAAAATTATGTAAACAGTCACCTAGCTGTTGTAAAAGTTCTGTGCACGTAAAGAGCCTCTTGCTTGTAAGATTTTTGGAAATATGATTCAGAATTCTTGTAAATATATAGAAATAAAGAATTTGTACAATTAAGAAACTTTATGCTTGTCAAATATATGTAAATTAGCTTAATATAAATAAATTTCATCAGTTTACACTGAAATGGTTTGAAAACGGATGTGATACTTATGATGTATGTGTTAACACTTTCGCGCCGGATCCCGAGTCAGACTCGTGCTACGTGGTAGGAGTGCAGAAGGCTCAGGCGCGAAAGTGTTAAAGGTACTTTATGAAAAATTGTTCCCCTGTCATTTTGAAGAAAGTAATGAATTTCATCAGTGGTGAATTGTTGGCGCCACAGAAATACGTAATTCAGTAGCACGTTAGCTATATTCTCTATTCTCCGAATTGTATTAAAATGTTCAGCCTCTCTTTAGCAATACATGTGTCGTACTATATGCTACTACTGCTGTTAAACATTTGGTATGAATGATGAAATTGTTTTTGAGTTGAAAAGTTATATTGAAATTTATAAAAATAAATAAAGATGCTTGAGTAATTGTATATCTATCCCTTTGTATCCTTGATTGCTGTTATGTAAGGTGGTAAGTAAATGTGGGGTATGTAAGTGAAGAGATAGGAAAAAGTGACTCTTGTGTAATTTGAATACAATGAAATCAATATGGTAAGCAGTGGATGTAAATAAAAAGAAACGTGTATAACATGATGTGATGTGATGTGTGTTCTTAAAGTAAGGGAAGGTAAGAAAATTAAATCGAAAAATATACAACTAGTTTGTAGGTAGGAGTGTGTCAATATAATTTAATGTATTACAAAAGTAAGTGATTAATGGAAATAAAATAAAGCATGTGTTATTTATAGTGGGATAAAATAAGTGTTGAATTAACGAAACGTAAGAATATGAAGTAAAAATACATATAAATGAAATCTGAATGTAAGCAAGAGATGACAAAAATAATAATACGTGAAATACTAACACGTGTAATGTGCAAGTAAAAATGATCGTCTGCAGAGGTTAGGTGAAGTGTTAACATGAAATATTAAAACACATTGTATGAAGGTAAGAGAGTAATGAGTAAAAATAACATAAAGAAATAAAAGTAGTTAGGAATGCCAAAAGTAAAACTAGGATTATGGGAGGGGGCTTAGAGGAAAAAATAAAAGGAATAGAAAATGACCTTACTCGCAAAAAATTTCCACCAAAATCTTATAAAAAAATCTAAATAATTGGCTATTTTTCTCTCTTCCTTTTCTCCCTGTTTCAATTTTCTTTACTTCCTTCGCCTTTCCCTCTATTTCTTTCTTCCTTCCTTGTACCCCATCTTTCTTATGATTGTTGTATATGTTGTTCACATTTCTATTGTAGTTACTCCTGTTTAGTTGTAGAAGTTGTGGTTATTGTTGAAGTTATTGTTTCCTGTTTGTTTTAATGAAGTTTACCTCATCCGTAGAGTAACAAGCTACTGTAAGCAAAGATGAAACTATAGAGTAAGAGTTAATTATAGAGCAAGAAGCATCAATAGAGTAAACAGTGACTATAGAGTAGCGGCAACTGAAAAGAGTAAACAGCAATTGAAGAGTAAGAGTATAGAGGCAAATGTAGAGTAAGGGGGAATTGTAGAATATGCAGAAACTGTAGACACACTAGAGTTTAAGCGACTTTGAGTAAGCAGCAAGTGCAGATAAAACTGCAACTGCAGGGTAAAATGACACTGTGGAGTAAACAGCAACTGTTGGGTAACGATAATTATGCAATTAGGATAAATTCACGGTCAAGAAAAGGATAATTTACTGTCGGCAAAACCATCTTATAACAGCTGCTGTGGAAAACCATCTGTTAACAGTTGTGGCTGTTGAGGAGAATAATCTGATAACAGGTGCAACTGTTGTATAAAACAATCTGATAACAGGCGCAGCTGCTGCAGCAAACCATCTCATGACAGGTTCAGCTTCAGCAGAAAAATAATTAGCAACAGAGTTATTGGCAATTTAAAGTGATTAGCTATTTAAAGTAATTAATCACAAACTAATTAGGCCAATAAGCAACTTAGAATAATTACCAACTTAGAACAATTAACAACATTGAGTAATTAGCAATATAGATTAATTAGGTACTGAGAAAAGTTAGCAACTTAGGGTAAGCAGACAATGTAAAATAATTTGCAACTTAGTGTAACTAGAAACTTAGAGTAAGCAGAAACTTAGAGTAAGCAGATGCTGTATTTTAATAAAACACATCTCTCTTAACACAAAATGTCAAACCATTTTTAATATAAACAAACACATTTTATAAATTAAATTAACTTATCATTTCTTAACCTAAAGTAATACATCTTCTTAAGCCTAATCTAACCCATCATTTTATATCTAACCTAATCCATCTCTTTCAGCCTAACCCATCCCTTTCAATTTAACCTATATGTTTAAAGTAACCCATCATTTCGACCTAACCTCACCCATATTATTAACCTAAGATCTTTTTTTAAACTAAACTAACACATCCTTATACCTAAACCATCCCATCATTTCAACATAACTGATATTTTTAATGGAAAATAATTAAACAGTTTTAACTAAACTTAACAATCGTAACCTAAGTTACCCAATCTTTTTTAACCTAATCCATATTTTTTCAACTAACCTATCTCTTTTAACCTAACCAATCATTTTAACCTATCACTTTAAACTAAACCATCCATTCGATCTAACCTAACCCAATTGTTTTAATATAACCCATTTTTTTTAACCAAAACCAACCCATCTTGATGAACTAATATAAACCATCATTTAAACCTAACATAACCCATTTTTAATAACTAATCTATTATATTTAACTTAATTTAACATTTTTTTAACATAAATTAACCTATGATTTTAATCTAAACTAACCTATCATTTTAATCTAAACTAACATATCATTTTAATCTAATACATCATTTTTAAATGAAACTAATCCATCATTTCTAAAGAAAACTAACCAATCACTCTAACCTAAAGTAACTTATCTTTTTAAACCTAATATTACACTACTTTTTAACCTAAAATATCCCATTATTATAAAAACATATATTTTAACCCAAACTAAACTATCATTATTCAAAAAATGTAATCCATCATTTTAACCAAAACTAACACATCTATTTAACCTGATGTAACTCCATTTTTAACTTAGGTTAACCCATATTTTTTTAAACTAAATTAACCCATCTTTTTGACCTAACCAACCCATAATTTTAACCTACATTAACACATCTTTTCTAACATAAATTAATGCATCATTTCAGCCAAAACTAATCCGTGACATAGTTGACCCTACCGAGTTTACGACACTGAAGAAAGTGGACATTGGTAGCATTACAACCACTCCAGCCTCAGTTTTAATGTTTAAACCACGAGCAACACTACCAGCCAATCATGAACAGACATTTGTAACACCATCTGCAGCAACAATGTAGCAGGGAGAGGTAGCGGCCAAACCAAAATAAAAAAAGTAGCTGCTCTTTGTGGCATTAACAGCATGGAGGAAGGAATATATGGAAGCGACGCAACAGAGTTTTACCACGCACTGGAGTGAAGCAGGGATGAGAGAAGTGGGGTGGGGATATCGACATATTGGTCGGCTGTAGAAACGCGGGGAATAGGCAGAAAAACTCAAAGGAGTCTTAGGACAGCCATTGCACCGCAATTTAATGATGGGTTATTATGTAACTCGATGAGACAGACAAAAACTGAAGAATATATTTTTTATTTTAGCCTGCTTAGTTAACGAGATATACTCCCTCAAAAGTGAGTTGTTTTGGGCTGAAATTCGGAAATAACATTTCCCAAAATGTGATGATAGATTTTTATGTAAAACGACGAGACAAATCGAAAGTAAAGAATAAAAAAATTCGATATCTCGCTTAGTTCTCGAGATATGCTGCCTCCAAAAGTCAAAAGCTTAAATGGGAGTAGTTTACATCGCGATACACGTTGTGGTTTTCATGAAATTGATAGTAAATAAATTGTTTGTCCCTCCAGGTATACGTTGCATTTCAACCTAACCACATTTCCATTGATATTGCCGCTATAAATCACTATGCAGACACACCTAAACACAAGTGGATATGGAATGGCACAAAACTTACAGCTAATTTTTTTGTTTTTGAGAGATATTAATATTAGTTTACACAAGAGCGGTGAATTTAGATTTGTAAATTAGACAGTAATTAAGGCATATATATATATATATATATATATATATATATATACAGATCGCAAACATAAGCTTTAAATGTGGACTAGAGCTATGATTGAGGATGTAAATTACCAATTATCGTAAACAATTACTTTTAAAATTATTGAATAAGCAGATTTGATTGCTCAAGCTACCCCATTTTACCCTTCGATAAGCAAGGCAACCAAGGTTGGTCTAACTATTTCAGCGACCACATGTAGCATTACACGGTCATTAAATATGTCAAGACGTGGAATGATGGGAAACGCGAGGCTAAATAATCCGTGAATGCTGAGAGGTGGATTCCAAATTTATTGACAAGGTGTTGAACTAATTTTAAAACATCCCAGACGCCTTAAGTCATTATTCAGGCAGTGAATCGAATAATAGAACTTTTATTTACTGATCTTTTCTGTGTATTTTCGTTCATGGCAAGGGGTGAAGGTGCACCACTTTGTATACATAATATCCAGGCACCTATAATGCCATCTAATAGGATTTCATTGAAAGAGGATTGTGAGGGCACTATTGTTTTTGATATATACATTTATAAAACTCGAAATTCGTCCAGTTTGCAGATGACACATACATGGGCATGAAAAATAATCCAGGGGTAATATCTAGATCGCGATACCACTACAACCACTTAGCGCCTCGCGATGTAAACACTTCCGGATGGAGAGAATATAAGGTCACTATTTCTGTGTGTGACGTGTTCAGCCTTGCTTTGATTTGAGAATACACTTAGGCCATAGAACTTAACCAATAGTAATAATAATAATAAAATTCACAGATTGAAAAAGTTAAGAAAATTATTACTTGCACAATGAATATTATTATTAAAAATATGTACAACATTCCAAACTGATAATTGATATCGTTCATTAGTGTTAACCTCATTAGTAATAATTCCATTGATTTGTATTTGATTTCCTCGCGTGGCTGAAATTGCTATTAAAATCATTCATACGAAATAACATATTTATAAAACAAGATTTCGTCAATAACCGTTTGTGTTTAGGTTGAAACGCAGCCTGCATCTTACTAACAGTGATAGATACAACTTGAAAATTGGGTAGTCACAGATTATACTTTGTTTGAAACAAATAGTAAAATGCACAATTATGGCACTAGAAGTAAAAATGATCTTCACAAGACTTACACATCATTGTCATTTGTTCAAAAAGGGGTCCAATATTCAGGGACACATATCTTCAATATGCTCCCAACACATAGTAAATGTCTAGTAGATGATAAGAATAAATTCTGGAAAAAATTTAAAGAATTTTCAATTGACAACTCCTTCTACTCTGTCGAAGAATTTATTTCTAAGGTATCTAAAAAATAACTGCCAGTATCTTGTGTAAATATAGTACAAATAATTAATTTACCATGTATGCTATGACTGTACATCTCCTGGTGTATGTATTTAGTTTGTTATCTAATTGTTTACGGTACCATATATGTTATGTACATCTTGTGGTGTATGTATTATTTTGCTATGGAATTTTTTTTTATGTACCACATATGCTATGACTATACATCTTCTGGTGGATGTATTATTTTGTAATGGAAGTGTTTAATGTACCATGTATACTATTACTGTACATCTAGTGGTGTACTTTTTATTTTGTTATGCAACTGTTTATCTGTAAATTAACAACTTTCCACATCCCACAGAGTCAGTCTCTTATATTGGGATCAATGGAAAATGAATGTATTGTATTGTATTAGCAATATCGTGTGCGACGGTTACATTTCACTATGTTACAGACTGCATTAAGACATAGGAATTAGGTATCCGCAATAAGGTGTTCGATAGTTACGTTTCAGTTTGGTCCAGGCTGCGTCAAAACCTCATCCCTAATTAACTTATTCCTGTACTACTGGTGCAAAATTAACGATTTCTCGATATGAGACATATTAGTGATAGGGGCGTAGCTACTATGGGGCTAGGCGGTGCAGTGCACCGGGGCCCTCACGCTCAGGGGGCCCCCAAGCATACCTCAAGGGGCCCCTAAGCGCACTTCTACGTACTGGCGACCTTTTTTTTTTTTAGCTCTACCGTTATCTAAGGGGCCCCTGAGAACACAGGAGCCCCTCACTAAGGGCCCTCGCTGCTCAGGGGGGGGCCCAACCACTGCTCAGGGGCCCCTAAAGAACAATTCAAGGGCCCCCATCCTCAGTTCAGGGGGACCCTACCAGCACACAAAGCAAAAATAGGTCGCCCGTCTGGCCTGAGGGCTCAAAATAAATTTTTTGCACCTGGGCCCTTGTTGACCTAGCTACGCCACTGATTAGTGATGGACTACTTTCTGTGCAAGACCCTGTTAGTGACATTTAAAGCTGAGAGCGGAATGTATACATCACATTCAGCAAGGTAGTGATATCATACTGTCTCCATCAAGAAGTGCTTACATCGCGAGGCGGTGAGTGGTTGCAGTGGTATCGCGATATAGATATTAGCCTAATCCAGATTTATCCACAGCTGTGATTCAAATCAAGTCTTTGAACTTATTAATAAATAGTTAACAACTATTTTCTTGTTTTTAAACTTTGATAAAACTCAATATATGCAATTTAATACATCAAACAGTTTAACACCATATATGGACATAAAATTTGCAGGACAGTCCATTCAAGAGGTAGAGTATATAAAATTTCTAAGTTTGCATATTAACCAATTTAAATGGGAAGGTACATGTTTCTGACTTACTAAAGCGATTGGGTGCTTATTTTCACTCCTTAATATCATGCGGAATAATAATAACAGAGTCTTAAAAGTGCAAATATAGGAGCAATAGACATCTTAGAAAGAAACACCTTCAGACCAAAAACAGACCAATGGGAAATTATAAGTGAGCAACTAAAACAAAAACAATACAGACCAAAGTGGTCGGACGATGGTAAATAAGCTTTCTCGAAAAGACTGAAAGCATATTGTAACCATGGAGAATATTTCCTTCCTCCATGATTGTAACTAGAAAAAAAAACAAAGATATCATTATTGGGTATTCAGTTTAAAGTCTTTCATTGGGAGAATTTCGCCAACGATAATAACAATAACAGGTTTCATGAAAATAGAGCGATTTATTCTTCTAGCTCCACTTTTAATTCTAATCACTGATGTCTGGGAACTTAATGTTGATCCCTACGAATTGAAATTCTAAGGAATACATCATACTAAGATGTGAAAATTATAAAAATGAACCAATTTTTTCACACTGAGGTCAGCTATTACCGAAATTATAATGGAAATGGACTTGTCGACATATTAAGTGGGATACATATATTCTGCAAAAAATCATGATAAACATTCTGGCCTCCGAATTATGTAATTTTACGAAATAACGTCTCCATTTCATATAAATTAATACCAGCAGCAGTGTTAACTAGTGACAATTTATGGAGTAACGTATATTTCTCATAGTGATATCACATCTTCAGCGTGCATTATCTTTGCATATGATCTGTATTTTCTTCAGCTGATAGTTGGTGAATTTTGAATGTTTATTGAAATATTTTGCATTACTGTATAACTACTAAAAAAAGTGATATGGAGACAATAGAATCACCGTACATTAAACAGGAGGTATGTTTCTAAGTTTCAAATATTTGTGGACAAATTCAGTACCTACATTGCTTATTACAATTAGTATAATAAATGTCCGTTGATTCACAGTTTGAAAAAGTGTCTAATGGTATTAGAATAGGCGTTGAACAATCGCAAATCAGCGTATTTTTCTTATTAACAAATGTGAGTTTAATTATATTACTGTTGTTTGTATGAGTTTTTACATTAGATATACGTCGTTGTCTTTAATATGTCGTGTTTCATCGTTTGAAGCGTAGAAACAAACTGTTTTGGAGATCCTATGAATGTTGTTTTGAAGGATTTAATTACGTCGAATTTGATCATTTTTAAACAGCAGTTTTAATTTAAATTGCACCTTTGTGAATATCTTTGTATAGTGTTTCGGGTAACAATAAGTTAGAACCTACAAAAATGTCCTGTCGGTCTGAAATTTGGTAAACACATTCGTTATTCGATAATATTTTACTAAAAGTGCATAACTTAAGTTTCGAGTATGTGGAAATGAAGTAAAATCACTCGAAATGTAGGTAGATGAATACATGTTATTACCGGAAGTATATACATGTCAATATTTATTCCCCATGTTTCTTACTGTTAATTCTTGATCCAGATTGCTTTTCAACCTAACCACAACTGTTATTGGCAAAAAAAAAATCTAACTTATATACTCTGTATAAACCATCGGTTACGGTAGATTCCATTTCTTATCCTGGTAGGTAGACTGCTACGCAATATGTCATTGAAATCTAATATGATAGCTATGCACAGAGAAATTGTAAATGTTACTTATTTTCTACCAATTAAGTATTTGCAATTTGCATGTGGAAAGCAGTTTTTGTTCAGCAATGAAGACATATAAAAACACCTGGAATACGTGGATAAAATATCAACAGCTGTTAACGTTCATTTATTGCATAATAACATGTATGAATCTACCCACATTTCAAGTAATTTTACTTCATTTCCACATATTCGAAGTTTACTTTATGCCCGTTTAGTCAAATATTATCGCCTGAGGAATGTGTGTACCAAATTTCAGACCAATAGGACAATTTTTGTACGTTCTGACATATTAACACAGAGCCATTCTTTTTAGGGTGAGATCTAGATCGCGACACCCCTGCAACCACTTACCACCTCGTGATGCAAACACTTCCCGATGGAGAGAGTAAGACGTCACTGTGTTTCCGTGTGTGACTTGTTTAGCCATCGATCGATTTGAGTATACACGTTAGGCCATAGAACATAACCAATAATAATATTAAAAATTTAAGGATTGCAAATTTTTTTAAATTATTAATTGCACAGTTAATAATATTATTAAAATATGTACAACATTCCAAACTGATAATTGATATCATTAATTAGTGTTATTGTTGTTAGTCACAATTCCATTGATTTGAATTTGATTCCGTTCTATTATATTTCCTCAGGTGGCTGAAATTGCTATTAAAATATTTATAAAAACAAGATTTTGTTAATAATCATTTGCGTTTAGGTTGATATGCAGCCTGGAATGTACTAACACTGATAGATATGATTTGGAAATTGGGTATCAGCAATATTGTGTGCAAGGGTTACGTTTCACTATGGTCCAGGCTGCATTAAGATGTAAACAGCAATAGATACAACATAGAAATTAGGTATATGTAATATGGTGTTCATCAGTAACGTTTCAGTGTGGTCCAGGCTGCATCAAAACCTCATCCTAAATGAATTTATTCCTTTACTATTGGTGCAGAATTAATGATTTCACTGTTTGAGATGTATTAGCGATGTACTACTTTTTTTGGAAGACCCCGTTAGTGACATTTAAAGCTGCGAGCAGAACGTATACATCATATTCAGCAAGGTAGTGATGTCATACTATCTCCATCCGGAAGTGTTTACATCGCGAGGTGGTAAATAGTTGTAGCAGTATCACGATTTGGAAATTACCCGATTCCCCCCCCCCCTCCACATTTATGTGATTCATGTTACAGGCACTAGATTTGATTACTGGAATGCCATTTTACTTCCAATGTGCTGTACAGTGATTTCTATCGAGCTATTTTCCCCACATTTTTTAATGACTCAAGCTGTCGAGGTGAATAGTTCTTAGTTGTCTGTTAGTTGTTTCCTCTAATATCTTACCCTTCTGTTTTAGTCAAAGCTAGTAGTATGTGTATCTCTGACATTGTATTGTAACTGGATTATTTATGCGTTGCTTTGTTGAAGGCAGTGATTGGGACATAGCTGTATTAAAACATGAAATCTGGAAAAAATTTAATTTTTCTTCACAACTTTGTGATTTCACATCAGTTAGTATCCTCTTATTGATTACAGAAAGTACCATCACAAGTTTTCTGTCAGATTATTTACGTGTATGACATAAGCATGATGAGAGTTTTTCTGTGATATATATTCTTAACTCACTATGACTCACAGAGGTAGGGTGTTCTCCAAATAACATAATTGTGGTTTGGTACAAAAAGATAAGCAGTGAAATGATTGGGTAAAATGTAGATTGGGATACCGCTGCAACCTGCCTCATGATGTAAACACTTGCAGATGGGGAGAGTCTGACGTCATTACATTGCTGAATGTGACGTATTTTGTGAGATGCTCAGGTGCGTGTGAGTCATATGTTCATTCAACCTCATGGCTATGGCTCGTTCGGTTTCACCAATGTAGACTTTCCCACAGTTGCAGAGTACTTCATAGATTCCAACACTCTTTAAGGGAGAACTTCAGTCTTTGGCTATTCTCAGTTTTTCTTTTATTTTGTTTCTACTTCTGAATATGGGTACAATATTAACTTTGATTAATATTCTCCTAGTTTTTTTGGTGGCACCATTCCCATTTGGCAACATGGCATTTTACTTTTGGTCTTTACTAAGATTTTCTTCTGCTTGATGGTCATAGCCTGTGTTACATATTAAACCCATACAAATTTCATATGAATGCGTGTTTAAGATGTTATCTTTCATTCATTTTATGTTCCCTGTGTGCCATTCTTTGTGCTCTGCTGAAAAGAATTTTAATCAACGCTCGTTTTTGTGATGGGTGGTGATGTGACAAAGCATGGAGGTGCCTGTCTGTATAGTTTGGTTTTCTGAATACCATGAGTCCTAGCTTGCCTGCAGGGTACTTTTAACTAAAGCATCTAGGAAGAATAACTGAATATTCTCCTCGCACTTTATTGCAATATTAATTTTCAGATGGATATTTTTAATTTGATTGAAGAACTAGTTGAAATCTTCTTCCCTATGGGGCCATATCACTAAGGTACCATCCACATATATCAGCCAAATAGATGGTTTCTTTGTTGCAGTTTCAATAGCTTTTTTAAAAAAATTGTTCAATAAACAAAGCCGCTAGGATGAGTGACAGAGTGATGCATATTGCCTTTTCTTCTTGTTGTTCATAGATCTGATATGGTGATGATTAATTTACAAAAAACCCTGGAGGAATTTAAAATTTGTAAATCACAAAAGTGGATCGTTGAGGAGGAATTTTAACAATTAAAGTATTTAAGACAACAACAGTAATAATGAAACTACTAAGTAAAGATAATTAGATTACTAGGGAAATTGCCAACAGAACATTTACTCAGGTGCAATTAGTTATTCAATTCAGTGTAGAATATTTGTTTTACAATCAATCTGATATCTACCTATATTCTCAGAATATTTTGAGGTATTCGTCATTTGTGCTTGATTCTTAAATATTGAGTTCAGCATGACAAGTTTATATTTTTCTCAAAATTTTAACAACCTGCTTTCTCACTCATTTCTTTCTCCTCAATCTGAACTTCCTATGGCATTTTCCTCTTTTCTCTCTTTGCCTACTGCATTTTAGTCACCCGTGATAATTAGAGTATCATCCTTCACATATTGGTTTAATTATCTATTGCCATCATATATTTTTTATGTTTCTGTATCATCTTCCTGTGACATTAACACATACACTTGTACTATGGTAATTTGAGCAGTTTAAATTTCTACCATCATGAAGATAATGCTATCATTAAGCTGTTAATAATAACTCACCCATTTTCCTAATCTATTTTTTTTTACTATACAAGTAATTCTACTGACCACTTTAGTGTTAATTATTCCATGTTCCACAGAACAGAAAGCATTTTCACCTTTTCACTTAATTTCACCAAACGTAATGAAATATAACTTGAATCATCCCATCTCCATGTTTAGATTTTGTAATATACTTTTCCTTTTTATACTTATAACATTCCACATTTAAACTTACAGGATGTTTCTGTCCATTAAAATGACTTTTCCGTGAGCAGTTTTCACCTGGTGGTCCATTTGGGGACTATTTTACCACTGGAATATGTCACCTAGCAAGAAGCCATAATTTTATCATTTTACGTGCAATTTGAGTTGATTACATGGCTTTAGGATTCCCCTTGTGTCATTAATACATTGTTTTTTCTGTTGCCATCTGCATTCCGATGGTGTTGATCGTTTCTGGTGTAGGGTCTTCCGTGGCCCTAACACCACTTTTGGCTAATCTGTGTGTGGTGAAATAAAATCTACAGATTGGAAGAAATGAGAATGTGATTATTATTTATGTTCCTAAGTTTTGTTAATTTGTGACATCATAGAAGTAGTTCTAGAATTGAAGTTAATAATTTGTATATTTTTAGTATGTTACTAATATTAATGGAGTTTATTATCTTATCAGCTCATGGAAAATAACTGCTATATTAGTTGTAATTAATACTTTTATCTTTTTATTGTTGCTTTTTATATTTAAGTGCCAAAACTGTATATTTATTTAAGTCTGTTTCTATACTGGTTTTATTGTTAGTGGTGCAAAACTAGCCTTCTGATATTATATCTTACTGTTTATTACAGAACTTAGTCTCAAATGTTGCTGCCGAAGAAGATGTTTTGCTGCCATATGTTTCAGATAGGTATGACAATTAGCTTCACTTTCAGCTAGTAAAACCAATTGTAATACCATTGTAATTGAGAAATTACTGAGAATCAGGTAGTACGGATGGTATGATCTGGTTTCATTATACAATTGTATTGAATATCTTGGTAACCTGTTAATTTGTTTAGTGTATGGCTGCTTGTTTCTAATTGTTTGTGGTGGTAACTACGTAGTCTCTGCTGATTGAAAGAATAAGTAGGTACAGTGCAGTTTGGATTGATTTAAAAGAGTTAAGCAATGACCAAGAAAAATTCCATTTTTGGTATGTAGTTCTCTCGTAGGTTTCCGACTGAGATTCAATGATCATGCGTCACTAGTGACCTCAGTTTATCATTCCTAGTGTTTGAGGTCTTGCCAGAATGTGTTCCACTCTCCACTGAGCTGTTGTGTTTAAAGCTCTTGTATCTCTGCTTTATCTGTGGTATAATAAACATGCTTCTACTTGTCCTCATCACATTCACCACAAGTAACAAACTGACCTTTTCAGAAATTCCTGGATTTGCATCAGGTAGTATAACTCACCTTAGGACCTACTGAATATTAACTTGATGCTTGTTCTCCTTCACATGTTGGTAGGATTCAAATAGAATCCAATAAATAAACAAAAATACTTCCTTTCACTTTTCACAAATTTCGTCTATCACACATCTTTCCCATCATATGTTTCACAAATTACATTTTCAACTTAATCATCATGTATTCAGTAGTCTATATTGTTTCTCATTTATCTGCCTAATATATCAATACCATTCTAGTGTTGAACCTGTCTGATGAAGAGAATCACTGTTCAATATGTTGATAAAGAGGGAAAAAAAACCAAAGGTGTGGCAAGTTTGGGGGGGGGGGAGGGGGGTGTTAACTGAGGGCAGCTTCAATTTCAGCTTTGTCTTTCTTCAGCATCAGATTCTGGGGTGTATAGACTTTAGCTGCTTGTGCTCTGCTAGAGCTATACCTTAGGTGTAGTTTATGAGTGTGAGACATTTAAAAAAATAAGACAAATTAAAATGAAGCCAGAAAATAATAGCATAGTGCAGCGAAAATTGACATCTATACTAAATAATAAGTTTTGTCTGTAAATGAAATTGATTAACAGGTCATACACTAATTGACTGAAAGAGAAACACAGCCTATTTGACCAATTTAACATTACAGACTTAGACATGCCCATCATCTGCCTGTCACAGTTCGATACGTTGTCAAAATTACATTACTATTCATACAGCGAAATATGTATCTGGCATCCTTCCTAAAAATACAAATAATTTCCTTGTCAGATTCTATTAATATTGGTATAGCCATATAATCGTCAAAATATAACAAAAGACAGAAACTTACTTTCACATTTATAACATTATTAGTGTAGATCATACAAAAACTGCCTGCGAGAGAAATAAGGCCTTAGAGAGCAGAATAGCATAAATAAAGTAAGCACTTATGGTGTTGTTCAGCCGCGTATGATTTGTGATGCATTCTAGACCCGAATTTATTGGACCTACATTTTAACATAGAATCCTTATAACAGAACTTCCATGTTTGGCTCATACAATGAAAAACAGTTCTTAAAATTTACATCCTATGTGTTTGTCTTTCAAAGTTTAGTTAGTTTTTAATAATTCCATAACAATATGTATTATATATACAGATAATAGTATCCTATGTCCTTCTTAACAGCAAAATGCATATCTTTGTCAAATTTCATCATGATTGGATTAGCCAATTAGCCCTGAAAATGTAACAAACAGACAGAGAGAGACAGAGTTACTTTTGCATCTATAATATTAGAATAGATGTGTGTGTAGCTACATACATCTATCACTCATGGCATTTGTTCCTGCTCACTTATTACTTATACACATCTCTATGTGACATGGAAATTATTATCTGTGCTTAAAAATATGATAGTGCTGGCATCTGCTGTCTCTGACTTTCATAAAATGCTCTTTAAAAGAGTTAATTGGAATTTAACATTAAGCCATGCACTAAAACTTACATAAATCATCATTATCTATATGCACAGTTTCTTCATCATTACAACATTTGATTTCAGCTTAATTACAAAGCTCTTTTCTCCTGATATGTGCCTCTATTGGTCCTGGTAATATTGCCGTAGAATATAATTTTTTAAAAACTTTGTATAAAATCAGATATCTCATCTTTTTATTATGAAGAAATTTTCAGATTCTAACCATTCAACCCACTATTTTAATTAATCTCTGGTATTTTTTATTTTAGATGTGATGGTTATTACATTGGTCCCATCCTTTTCGCTCTTATGACAGTCGCCTAAATTGTTAGTTCTTGTATTAGTTACACAAATTGTGTTTGTGACTTTACATTCAATATCTATTCTTGTAGATTCATCCTTCCAGGTTTGATGCTCCTAATATATAATTTAATATGCTACATCTCCTACTAATTCAGTACTACTTCGATTCTGTTCCTTATAACTAGGGTTCAGATCTTTATGACAAAAAAAATCGAGATATATGCAGACAAATATGACCTTGAAAATAGGTATATGTGACCTAAAAGAGACAATATATGATGAAACATTATATTTTTTTACTTTAAAAATGCTTAAATGTACATAATTTATTGTATGTCGCTTTCATGTAGACAACATAATTTGTTTCTATGCACTCACTGTATGATTGTGAAACTAATTTTTTTAAAAGTTATTTTCTTGTTCCTGTAAAAGAATTGTTTACTAGAATTTTACTTTTAAAAAAGGAAATTTACTATAAATTTGTTGCAAATTAGTGTACATACCTTTTTTTGTTCTTGTTTGATGCCAGCATTGGAGTATATCACCATATGCATCTTCAAGTTCTCGTTGAGGAATTTTCTCCGGTTGACACATAAAACTGTCTCGTAGTGTGGAAAGCGTCGTTCGACATCACAAGATGTGACGGGAGTGTACTAACAGAGCCAGGTCACTACAATTTAATTGTGGGTCATCTTCAGTCAAAACAGATTCGCCACCATGTAAAATTTAACTAATTTTACAAGTTGTGTTATATCCCTTATTCCCACACAAAACTTTATCGAATTTGTTTTTCACCAAACTAGTCACACTGCCCCCTGCTTGGCCTATTTGGTTTCCACACTTTTAATGACCGCCAAACTTTCATTCAGTTCTAGACCAATTTCTTCAAGACATAAAATCACAATTGTGATGCCTGAAAAACTTGACTTTATGTACGCCAAATTTTGAACAAATTACTGGAAAATTCTTGGACAATTTTAATGGAAGATGCTTCACTGCTATCAAAATTAGAAACTATTTGCTTTATGTTTTCATAAAATTCACAGTAATAGCTAACTGCATCGAGCCATGTGCCCCAATGTGTAAGAACTGTTTGTGGTGGAAGAGGGACGGAAGGTGCGTCTTCTTTAAATTTTGCCACTCTCATTGGAGCTGTAACAAAAATCTTTTTTGCATTTGATATTAACCTATCAACATCAGGTAAATTTAGTCTTACTTCCTCGGCAACTCTATGTAATCCATGTCGAGACAAGTTAAATGCACCATCGAAGGATACAACATATTCAGACATTTGCCAGCCTTTACCATGTACGGTGCAGCATCGGTCACAAATAGTAAGACATATTCTCGCCTAACTTCACCGCTCCATAACAGTTTAATAGTATTGTCAAAACGGATTGCAATCGTTTAGTTAACTGATTCAAGAGCTTTACAGTCCAGTAAAAATATATCACCCAGTCTATCAGAAAGTAGGGTTCCAATGATAACATTTACAACTTATCTCCCACAAGCATCAGTACTTTCATCCATTGATACCCAGATCTTATTGGTGCCTATTTTAGTTCTGATTGTCTGCAATACATTTTCATAACAAGACGGTAATTAGTTGTTCCTCAATGTTGATTCGGTTGGAATCATCTGTGTTGTGTATTTCTCCAAGAATGATTTTAAATGCTCATTGTTCACTTTATTAAGTGGGATGTTGGCTGATACCATCAGTTCTTTAGAAAAAATGGACAATTTGGAAGACGACAAAGCTGTAGATGTATTCATGAAAAGTCGCTGTTTGCTTTGTCGAGTTGAATGTCGTATTACGTTATTCTTGTGTGTTGATGTATTGCAGTGCTGCTGCACATGAAATCGCTTTGTTGCATTCACTTTAGTTTCACACAATTTACAGAAAAGAACTCTTTCATCTGTGCTAAAATACTCCTCTCCAAATACCTTTACGTAACTCCGTAACTTTGCACTTTCTGAAAGTTTTGTTTTTGGCAATGGTGGTACTCACTGATCCACTGGTTCAGGATTATTTTCAAAAGTTTTGGTGACAGTGTATGAGTGGCTGAAGGCTTTGTGGTTGTTTTGACTCGGAGAGTCTGATATATGGGGAATACCTGACCTTGGTAAGAAGGGGTTCCCCGTTAAGCAGCAGTTTCGCTGTACTGAATCATAGGAAGACAATTGATTCCTGTCAACTCATTCGGTGGGTCACTGCAGTGGACTCAACTCCCGCAATACCGTTGCAAGTGAGACATTGATTGACATGGCTTGACACTAGGCATGCTGCTGATGCATAGTCAAATTTAAAAAGCGAGCGGAACATTAACGTTAAGAGAGTGACAATAATATATAACTTTAATCCTTGACTGGTGAATTCTGAACAATTTAGTGACAATTAGTTTCGTTTCTTTCTCCAATGTATAACAGGAAATATATTTCTTGGAATAATTATCTTAATTTCTTTTCATCTATAACTTCTATCAAAAAATTACCAGATTTTTCCCCAAAATAAGACCATTAAAAATTGTTGAAATCTGACCAGAATTAGGAAAATAGCCCGAATATGCAATTATAGGCTATATAAAATACAATTAAATACAATTCGAAATGATAAATCAGTGTTTATTTCAGCATTTCAGTTCATAAGGAAGGCAGAAAAAAAATGACTTTCCCAAAAGATCCGAACCCTACTTGTAACGTTCACCAAGCAGGCTTTAAGTTTTTTGGTAGTTTAATTTATATAAAAAATAATTTTAAATTGAAATTTATTAAAATAAGGTCCATGAATTCTGTTTTTTCCTTACTTATTTATAGTGCTTATCAGCTGATTTATTATCACCATTATATAATTGTAATGTTATTCATATGGTATTAAAATTTACTAACACTGTTATGGTTTTTCATGAGAGGAGTGTATTTTAGTTTCGGAGAGGATTTTTGATTATTATTTGTTTGTTATTTAACTTTACATCCTCTCTATACCTGTAGTCACTTTAGTACTATGAGCCATGGAAGTACTAAAATATTAGAATCAAGCTAACTTATCTTTGATTGCTGGTACTTTCATCAAATTAAACTTAGGAATTCATGATATATTTTGTATTTTTTTTTTAAATCAGTGTTTTACAATTCAGCTCCTTCACCGGTATAATTATGTAGTAAAGTGTAGTACACAACAAATATATCTTAATATAAAGTCTAGCAGCTTTAAAATATATTGGGATTTTAATGTATCCTGTGCCTGTATATAACTTAAGTCATACATTTTTAGTACATATTCTTAGTAAAGGAACCAATTTTTTCTCTTCGTAGGGCAGCGATCAAATTTCAACAAAGCCTAGCTCATTGTCGTGACCTGGAGGATACTTGTGTGTTAGAAAACACATTAGTCACAAGATCACTGCAGTTCATGTGTGCCAAATGTCTATATATTGCAAATACAATGGATTTGCTAGTAAGACATGTGTTCTATCATTACTCACTTGTAAAAATTCCACAGTATATTTGTCAACAGTGTGGACTTGTTTTCTCAGATCGGTCTATATTGTGTGCACATACACCTTATCATAACAGTGAAATTACTTTGAAGCAAGAAACAGTATTGCAAGTTGTATGTGCCATTTGTGCACAGATATTTTTATCTTGGAGTTCTCTAACAAAACATGTATTTGAACATATCACAGCTGTCTCCTGTCCATCGTATGTCTGTATGCATTGCAGACAAATATTTAAGAATTTCACTCGGCTTCATCTGCATCAGGACTCCACACATCCTCCTTCCTCATCTTTACAAACTGAGGTAAGATTGAGCCTTCATATTTTAATTTTTTGATAATACTTATAGATTGAGGTTTTAGCTTAGATATCCTGTTTTATATTAATATACTTTAGAAAAAAACTATGTAACAATTTTGAATTCATGGCCAGTAGCTGTTATATGTATATATAAAACTTGTGATTAACCCTTGAAAAAATTGTTAGTTTTTTTTGATAAAGTTTTAAAAAATAGTGAAAAATACCAAAATGTCCTGAAATGGTAAGCAACCCTCCTATTAAATCTACAAAGTAAATTCAAAACTTTCATGTATTACAATTAAATGTTTAAGGAAATTAATTGATAAAATAATGTCAACTCTACTGTTTAATAGCTTTAATGCCATACATGCTTTGCCTCTCAATGAAGCATCAGCAGCAGCGAATCTATTTTAGAAATTTTATATTGAATATTTGCAAACTTATTCTGTAACATTTAACCTTATTTTAAATTGAAACACTTTCTGATTATTTACCACTTAGTTGCAGTGGTAACAAACATTGAAAAAAACTGGCCAGATGAAATGCTGCTAAAAATATATTAATTAGTTCTCTGTCACTCTTTTATCAATTACAGAAATTGTATTATGCTAAAATTACCACTGTTACTATGTTCCTAGATACCATCAAGTTGTTCCTACTCAAGATCTCCTTTGGCCTTTACACTTCTGGATTGTGTGGAAAGCCTTTTATAAAGCCTACTAGCCTAATAATGCCTGAAGTAATCCATATGAGTGACCAGTCTTATACTTGTAAAGTTTGTGGAAAATATTTTAAAGATTTTCATAAATTTAAAATACATAAAAGAGTGCATACATGTAAGAGGCCTTACTCTTGCAAAGTTTGCGGAAAATCATTTACACTCTCTAGTAACTTAATAATACATGGAAGGGTTCATACAGGAGAGCGTCCTTATACTTGTAAGGTTTGTGGAAAATCATTTAAGGTATCTGCTCATCTTGTAGAACATAACAGGATTCATACTGGAGAGCGGCCTTATAACTTGTGAAGTTTGTGGAGAATCATTTAAGGTATCTGCTCATCTTGTAACACATATCAGGATTCATACAGGAGAGCGGCCTTATAATTGTGAAGTTTGTGGAAACTCGTATACTCAGGCTGGTGACCTTACAAGACATAAAAGAAACCATACAGGTGAGCGGCCTTATGCTTGCATACTTTGTGGGAAAACATTTGCACGGTCTACATACTTAATGTCACATGTAAAAATTCATACAGGTGAGCGAAATCATGCTTGTAAAGTTTGTGGAAAATTATTTTCTAGGTCTAGTCACGTAGTAGATCATCAAAAGGTCCACACAGTCAGACGGCCTTATTCTTGTAAGGTTTGTGGAAAATCTTTTAAGGTCTCTAGTAAACTTATAAAACATGAAAGAACACATACAGATGAAGTAACCTTTTGATTGTAAAGTCTGAGGATAATTAATTATACAGTTCAATTGCCTTATCAGGCCTTATCTTTATGATGCTCAGTAACCTTGTAACACAAATAAGGGTTCATAAAGGTGAGTGTCTTATACTTGTGAGGTATGTTTTAAATCATAGTGATATAACACATTAGAAAATTACATATCATTTGGTATTCTAATACTTGTGAAATTTTTGGAAAGTAAATAGTCTGGTAAAATTAAAACATACTAAATTGTCGATGTATTTATATCAAAATGATTTAACCTTTCTTTTAACGTTAAAATATATAAAAGTATCTATATTACTGGATACCATATTTTTATGAAGGAAAAGTTTAGTCAGTCTAGTAGTCTTGTCAGAAAAGAATCTAGTTATCATATAAGATGTAAAATTATGCATATAATTAAATAATGATCTACTTGTGGATATTATGAAAAATTGTACAACCTTTTAACTTGTAATAGAATCCACAAAATCGAGATGCCATATGCTTGTAAAAATATGTGCAATATGATTTATGGTATATGGTCTCGTAACTTCTAACATGAAAACTTAATCTATATTATTTACAGGCCTCTGCTTGTGAAATTTTTATAAAATTGTTTACAGTACCATTTTGTCTTATACATCATGAAAGAATTCATTTGAGTGGACAACATTTTCACTGTAAATTTTGCAAAAACTTACACATTATTCTTAGTAATGCGTTTCTCCTTAAATTTATCCGAAAACATGTCTTCATTGAGCATCTAATTATTTGTTTTAAAAATAATTCAAGTGGAATTTATTTGACGGTGTTATATATCTTGATTAACGAATTGATACAAGAATGATATTGTAATTTATAAAAATAAATAAAGATGATTGAGGAATTGTGTATCTACCTGTTTGTATCCTTAATGTAAGGATGTAAGTTAATGTGGGGTATTTAAGAAAATAGTGTTACTGTGTGAAGTGACAGGAGTGTGTGTGAATGTAATGAAATGTATATAGTAAGTGGTGAATGTAAATAAAATTAAGTGTGTGTAATTTATAATGTGATGGGTAGGTCAGTGTTAAATTGAAGCAACCCAGGAAAATAAAATGGAAATATGTATAAATGTAGTTTGAAGGTAAGCAAGTGAAAAGAAAGGTACAAAGGTGTACATTATAAGAGTCTATGGTAGCTTTAGATTGATTCCCAGGACGTGTGTATGCTGCAAATGAATTTAATCGTATGCGGAGTGTAAGTGAAGTGAGAGAATAAAATAATACCATAAGAAGGTTAGAGATTGATGAATAATAAGAAATAAAAGTAGTTAGGAATGCCTAGAGTAAGACGAAAAACATGGGAGGGGGGTCAGAGGGAAAAATAAAAGGAACAGAAAATGTCTCATCTTTCACCACATTTTTCTAGCAAAAATTTTTCGCATAAAAAAAAAGAGTCAATTATGGGGCTATTATTCTCCTTCTTCCTAGTCCCCACCTCTTTCCTTTTTCATCTCCTCCCATCTTTTTTCTCATTGCTATCCCTTCCTTCTCTCTCCTTCCGTTGCTTTCTTATTCCCCGTCTTCTTTCTTTCCCTCCCTCCTTTTCTTCCTCCCCCTTCCTTCTTTTCTTCATTCCTTTCTTCTTTCCTTCTATCCCTTCTTTTCATGTTTCCTTCCTTCCCTCCCTCTTTCTTTCCTTCTTCCCTCCTTTAGTTCATTTCTTTTTCCTCTTTTCCACCTTTCCTTCCCCCTCTCCTATTCCATCACTTTTCTGTCTCTCTACTGTATATTGGTACATTAAAAGAACAGTCAGAACTACATTGACTAAGTAATGCACAACTGCTAATGACTGTTGCTACTATTCCTTTATCTGGTGCTTATATTCTTGTTGTGTAGCTACAGCTACTGCTACTAATCTTCATACTATTGCTGTTGTCAGTTTTCCTTCTGCTGTGAATTTTGTGATAGAGCTGTTGTTAATTTTGGTGCTGTTTATGTGTTTCTGCTGCTTAAACTCATCCCATTGCTGAATTTGTTACCGTTATTGCCAGTGATGCTGATTGCATTGGTCTGGTTGCTGCTGTTTAGTTGTTATGAGAGTTGTTACTGTTGCTGTAGATGATGTTTCAGTAAATTTTGGTTTTGTTTGTATTGTTGTTGTCGCGTTTGTTGTACCTGATGATTTGCTACTGATTATTATGAAGCTTGCATCATCTACAGATTAACAATGTGCTGTAGAGTGAGATACAACTGTAGAATAATTAGCACCTCAAAATAAGGTTGTTGTAATGATGGGTTAGTTTAGTTAAAAAAAGGATTGGTTTATGTTAAAAAGATATTTGTGGTTACATTAAAAAAGATAGGTTATGTCGAAAAAGGGGGTTTATTTTGGGTTAAGATTGATTAAAAAAACATAGGTTAGGTCAAACATCATGTGTTAGTTTAGGTTTAAAAAAAACCTGTGTTAGTATAGGATAACCCAGGCATCCTTACAACACATTCGTCTTTACAATAGAGGCATCACTACAAAATAAGACTTTTTACGACAGAGATGTCTTTACAGTAGAGCATCTTTATGAAAGGGGCTTCTTTACAATAGAGCCGCCTTTACACTAGAGGGGCCTTTGTGAAGCAAAAAAAAAGTGTCTTCTAATTGTGCCGTCTCTACAAAAGAGGCGTGTTAAAAAAAGTTCGCCTTAACAAAAGAGGCGTCTTTAAAATACTAATCAGCAACTATATCAATTAGCGACATAGAGCAATTACCAACATATAGAAATTAGTAATGTACAGGATTTGGAGCAATTAGTAACTTAAAAGCAATTAGCAAATTATAGGTATTAGAACATAGAGTATTTAGCAACTTATTGCTATTAGAAGATAGATCAATTACCAGCTTAGAGCACTAGCAGTTACTACCGTGGAGCAATTAGCAACTTACAGTAATTACCAACTTCGAGTAACTAGTTATTTAAAGGAATTAGAAATTTAAATTACTTAGCAACTTAGAGTAATTAGAAACCTAGTATAATTTGTTGTTAATTAATATAAACAACTAATTACTATAAGTTATTAATTACTCTAAGTTGTTGATTACTCTGAGTTATCAATTAATATGAGCTGTTAGTTACTCTATCATTCTAATTACACTAAGTTTTTAATCACTTACCGAGCGGGGCGGTGTAACGGTTAGCGTTCTCGCCTCGCATTCGGGAGGACGGCGGTTCGAATCCTCGTCCGGGCATCCAGATTTGGGTTTTCCATGGTTCCCCAAATCGCTCCAGGCAAATGCCGGGATGCTTCCTTCAAAAGGCCATGGCCGAATTCCTTCCCATTCCTTGCCCCCCATCCTTTCCTGTCTTTAAAGACCTCAATATTAAAAAGATATGTAAAGCAGTTAAAAAAAACAATTTAATCACTCTATATTCCTAATTACTCTAATTTTCTAATTACTAAAAGCAGTTAAGTACTGCATGTTAATGAGTAATATAAGTTGTTAATTACTCTGTGTTGCTCATTACTATATACTGATAATTTCTATAAGTTCCTAATTTCTCCAAGATCTAATCACTCCAAGTTGCTAATTACTATGTATGAAATCACTACGAGTTGATTTATGCTGCCAATTACTCTAATTGCAAAAATATCTAAGTATATAATTACTTTAATTTGTTAATTACTCTAAGTTGTTAATTACACTAAGTTACTAATTATTATAATTTTGGTATTAAATCTAAATTGCTAATTACTTTAAGTAGCTAATTATTCCAGGTTGTTAATTACTCTTCGTTGCTAACTACACCATGTTGCTAATTAAACTATGTTGATAATTACTCTTAAGTTGCTGATTACACTAATTTGTTAATTATCCTTAGTTGTAAATTACTGTTAGTTGTTAATTAGTATATGTTGCTAATTAATCTAAATCTCTAATTACTCTGAGTTGGTAATTAATGTTTTTATTTACTCTAAGATATTAATTACTCAAGTTCTGAACTACGCTAACTTGCTACCCACTCTAAAGGCCCATTCACACCAGCCGTCTGCTCAGCTCAGGTCAAAAATCACTTTACAAGTAATCCAATGGGAGCATTCTCACTACGCGGTACTCTCATGTCAGGGCAAGGCAGGTCTAACTGAAGATGGCGCCTCCACCGATCAACAATGGTCAAGACCTGAGCTAATCGCTAGTGTGAACGTGCAATGGTCAGGTCAGGTCAGGTCAGATCAGATCAATTGGGCGACGAACATCTAAAAACTATTGATTACGAAAGCCTCCGCGTTCACTGTGTGTATTATCTGGGTTCTCCGGGTGGATCCGCGTCGATTTATTAAAATCTAACGTTTCTGCCATCACGCTGTGGTCTTTTTCAGAGGAGTGCTGTATCGCTATCGCCTTATATAGTAGCAGGAAGCTAGCGCGCACGCGCTATTCGTCCGTGGTGACCTCACCGTGCCCAGTGTAGGCGGCAGGATGAGGTCGTTCGTCTTGGGGTTTCCTGAGTGGGCATGATCAAATATGGTGAAGTTGTAAACCACTTTCGGCATCCATGTTGTTCTGCCATTTTTTGTATTTTTAACGCTTTTCTTACACGCCTAGGCCACCATCTGCTCTCAATGGCTATAAGGATGGTCTTATCAAATAAAACTGAGTGGCCACTATCGGCTGAATGTAGAACTATAGCGGACTTGCTTGCGTCGTTATTTTTCAAATGTCTGATGTCATGGGCGTATCCAGTGAGGACCTAGAAGAAAAATCGAGTTGACTTCAGAACGCTTTGACGAGACAAGAACCAAAGCTCCCCACCAGGCAAACTAAAGAAATCTTTCCTACATATACTCAGTGTGCAGAAGCGCATATTGAGATGGCAAAACAAAGTTAATTAAGCAAAAGATGTTCAGGATGAGCACAGCGGTAACTTTAGACTTGACCCATGCTGTGTATATTTTTTCCGTTATACTAGAATCAAGTTCACTATCAAGATAAGTCCAATGTCCAAAATCTTGTATATTTCAGTAAGCACTTTTCACTGAAAGCCCAGATATTACAAAAATTGCGACTTTCATCTTTTTTTTTTAAAAAGGCCATAATGTTCCGCTGAAAATGAACTCAATGAATGGGATCACCAAAGTTCACAAAAAGCAGGATAATTTTAAAGTTACTTCTGTGTTACGAATGATGTAACATATAAGTTCCCTGTACCATAACAAGCTGAATGGATACTTTAATCGATGATATTTGTCAATTGTCTGCTTTCGAAACAATTATTCTACAAATAATATTCAGAAAGCAAATTCGCCCTTGGAATGTAGTGTGTCCACTTTTTTCTACAATCTCCATATACTGTGTTTCTAATAAAGTACTTCAATTTGTTTGTATAGCAAACAGATGTTAACACTTCAAGGTGTTACAGGCAACGGTAACCGGTACAGAGTGAGGCAACTATTGATTATAATGGGGAACAACTATTGCAAACTTCATTACAGTTTGTATAAACAACTGTTTCTATTTCTGAACATAATTTCCATTTGATTCCATTCCTCTTAATCACTACTCATTTTTATTGCAAGTACTTAAGAAATACTGATAGTCCTGTTATCTGGAAGGGCTTAATGTTGCTTAGAGGAACAGGCTTAAAATTGTTTATAGCACACGTGGATGGACCATTTGTAGTCAGGACTTGTGAGGGATTTCCATCCTCTGTCATGTGTATAGTGTACCATTTCCAGACAAACTTCATTTCAGGGTACGTAACAGCCCCCTGAATTTGGAGATTCTGAGAAAATAAGTATTACTTATGTACAAAGAAATCAATTCCAATTAAATAAATACTCACAAGAGGATTAAATACCTTAGCAACTTTACTCTTCATTTTCACAAATAAAACTACAATTTTTGTCTACAGGAATTTATATCCTTCTAAATAAGCTGTGAAAACAGATACAAGAAGACACAAAAGAATTATTTCTTTTCCTCCATTAACCCTTTCAATAATCATTTGACACACAAAAAGTTGGTTGGCAATACTACTAAAATTTACTCTCTAATGCTATATTACTTAATATTACACAAATCAGTACTAAAATAACTGGTGATGAGTTAAACTCTGCCTAATAATCACAGAGAGAACATAACCAGAAACATCAGAGACACTAAAATTACTAGTTGTTTTTTTGGGATTAATCATATCTGTCAGAGTTTTTATTTGAATAGTAGAGTATTCTTTTGTATGATCATCAATCCATTGGTTGGTGGGTAGAGCATCTATTAACAGGACTAACTAGTGTCAAACAGCTATCAACCTGAGAACTTTTCCTCAATAGTACATAATCACATAGCAACTGATATTAAGTAGACATCACAGTGTCCTTGGCCAGTGTGCATTACATGTCTAGCTTATCACTAAGGTGATCATATGAATGTATCACTTGCTATTTCTACATTAACTTAAAAATCATTCTATTTTGCACAGAATATGCAATTTTTTCTTTATTGCATCCACAAAGCATTGCAGCTTATACAAAGTATTCAAATGATTATAACTGTATAATGGCTACTTTTAAGTTCTAAGATACATGTGAAATATTACTCAATATCAGTCAAAGTGAACTATTATAATTTACAGGCAAAGGATTATAAAACTATACAAACTACCTGAATTGATATCTATAACCTAGTTATGTTTAAACCAAGCTACATTAAAAAACTCAACATCACAAAAAGATATTTATATTCTTAAAAATCATAAAGGTATAGATGAAGAGAATTTTACGTATACTAAAGGAAATATTATCCTCTCAAAGATAGCATAAAAACCAAAAAATCACAAAGAAATGTAAGACAACACAATCAGCTATATATACAATATCAGAAAATTAAAAATGTGATATTCCAGATGTAGTGAAAACAAAATATGTACTCCAGATTTCTTCTGACTTCAAATAAAACATTGGTAATTTAAGTAAAATGTAATAATATATCACATAGGTTCAAAATTGAGACTTCATTAAGAAGTGGTGATACAGACAAATAATAACATTTTAAAGTTACAAATCATTTTCCATAAATAAATAAAAATCTGTATTCAGAGATATGATTTGCAATTTAAATTTTGAATCATAAAAGAATCAGGTGAAAAGAACCAAAAATAAAAGCAAATGAAATGTTAACCATAAGCTTACTGACAAACAAAATATATCTAGTGTTTGGATCTTTAGGATAAGTCATATTTTGTTTCCTGCCTTCTTTATGAGCTGAAATGCTGAAATAACAACTGATTGAACATTTCTGATTGTATCTAAATGTATTTTATATATGGTTTATAAATACATATTCAGACCATTTCTGTAGTTTTGGTCATATTTCCATAAAATTTATGGTCATATGATCATATTTTGACGAAAATTCTGGTAGTATTTTTATGGTACCGGGAATTACTAGATGAGGAGAAATGAAGATAATTATTCAAAGACCTGTACTTCTGCTATACAGGGGGGGGGGGGGGACTAATTTTCACTGTGGTCAGGATTCACCACCCAAGGATTAAAGTTATACATTATTGTGACTCTCTAAGTATAATGCTCCGCATCAATCAATATATCAATAAAATATCCTCAGTCATTGTTAAATCTGCAGTGGACCAGTGGGTAGACCTAATCCCATGCCGAATATAAAATTTTCTGAATGTGCGAAGTTAAGTAAGGTAATTTAGAATTGAATATTTTAGGATAGATGAAAGAGTTCTATTGTGTAAATTTTCTGAAATTAAAGTGATTTCAACAAAACGATTAAAAATGTAATTTCCCAGTGGCGAAGCGAGCGCATGGAAGCAAACTATGCTGTCTACAAGAAAGTGACATTACTAGATAAATAAAAGATGTGTAATTGAGTATGTTTTGATGTATAGTAACTTCAATTGTTTGGTAATATTTTGTCATTTTTAATTCATGTTTCTGTAAATACTATGTGAATGTCAAAGCAATTTTCGATCAGTTAAATACCACATCAATATGATAACAAACTGTTTAGATCAACATGGAATTATGAGAAATACCAACATAAGTCAATAGTTTCACATAGAAATAAGAAAATAAATATGTTTATTAGGTATAGAGTGATAAAGGAATTGCGTTTTGAAACTGAGCATTGGGAAGACATAGATTTGAATCCCTTACAAAATTTGTCTTCCATGATTATTCCAGGCAATTACTGGGAAAGACCCTTCTATGGTCATGGTCTATTTCATTCCCATTCCTTCTCCCAGATGTTTCATGCCTCCAATTACCACAAAATAGACAGAACTTAAGATAGTAAGCAGATCATATTAGGCACCCAATAAGGTGGGGTTTATTTAATTAATTGCTTTTGCACTTCTAGATTTACACCTTGCTGACTTTATAAGAATCGGAAAAGGACTGGGGGCAAAGATCAGGAAGGAATTAGGGTATGGTCTTCTTTAAGGAACCCTTCTGGTATTTTCCTGTAGTGATTTTGGGAAACCATGGAAAATCCAAAACTGGGTGGCTGGATTGGGATTTGAATCTGTGTCCTCTCAAATATGGGGACTGAGGATTAACACACATGCTGTATGAAGGGGTTTAAAGGTTCTTCTTTTATTGGTAGTGAAGGAATGTACCAGAGAAATAAGGGAAAATGATTGTGTATTTTAACTGTTAAATACAGGAGTTAAAGAAGCATTAAAAATAGGAAGGTATATCTGTCCATGCAAATTACTGGATTGGACAATAAGCAACTGGAATAATGAAGAAGCTGGGGTTAAATGCATTTTGTAGGGTAAAAAGAGAGCTAAGAGTGTAAAAGATGTATATTGATGATCAGGTTTGGAGGGAGACTGGTATAAATGAATTGGTAAAACTATGTGGAAGGAAAGGGATGACATTGATTATAAGTTGGAATTTGATTTTAGATATATAAGATTTGAAAAATTTTCTTTTATGGGCAATCGAATTAACGCATGGAACAAATTAAAATGGGAAATCAGGAACAACTTACTACGAAAACATAAAATAAAACTTATAGAATAAGAAAATGGGTGTACTTTAATTATAATGTGCTTCAAAGCAATTACATTAAATTGTAACAAAAGAGGTCATTTGATCTAATATATTAAAATACAAATAAAAATAAGGTGGAAATACTGACAAATACCTGATATGACTTTAAACTGGAAAAATAAATTATTCTAAACAACTGTTGAACGTCTAATGTAAGTGGGACAAGTTTACATCGCGATACAATGAATATTGTATTCTGCATGCTTTAGTCAGGTTTCGGCTTACACTGAAAGTGTGCTATGAATGAAATTGTGATAATTTGTGCTGTACGAACTGTGAAACGTTATGAAGCAAACGTTGTTGTGACCCGAAATGTAGCTTGCGATGGATTTCGTGTGTTTAGGTGTGTCTACATAGTTTGATTTGTAGCGGCAATACTAATGGGAATGTGAATAGTTTGAAATGCAGCCTCTATCAGAAGAGATAAATAATTTAATTATTATTAGTTGTTAGTAATTTCTTGAGCACCATTTTAGTGACACAACATGTATCGAGAATCGCGATTTAAACTACTCCCATTTAAGCTTGTGACATTTGGAGATATAATATCTCGAGAACTAAATGAGGTATCAAAAATTTGTTCTTTATTTTCGATTTGTCTCATCGTTTTACAGAAGACTCTATCTTCAAATTTGACTTTTGGGGAAATTTTTATTCTGAATTTCATCACAAAACACCTCACCTTTGAGACAACATCTCTCGAGAACTAAGCATTATATATATATATATATAAAAAATATTCTTCATTTTTAATTTTTCTAGTCGACTTACATAATAATCCATCATAAAATAGCGGTGCCACGATTGTCGTATGATTCCCTTGAGGTTTTTGTGCCTTTTCCCCGTGTTTCTACGGCCGCCCAATATGGCGGCCTCCTCACCCTATTTCTCTCTACCCAGCTTTACTCCATTGCGTGATGAAGGTCCCTTGCGTGGCATCCACTCTCTTCCCTCCTCCATGGTACTGCCGGGAGGAAGTTTAGGTTAAGCTTAGGGAAGACCACAAGATCTGGCGAGGCCATCTACATATATACTCTGCAGTTCAAAATTACTCTGGGTGGCAGAGGGTGCTAAGCACCAATCCTACATCAGTGCATTCCAATCCCGAACAGAATGAGAAAAGAAAGAATACATAAATGTATCAGTATGGCGTCTTATTTCTTGAACCTTCCTGTCATTGCGACCTAAATTGGTTGGCGGAAGAAGTATATCGTTACACTCGTAAATTAAAGACTTTCACATATTCTCCAACAAATTCAAACGAAAACGACGTCGTCTGTCCGCCAAACAATCCCAGCCCAACCCGCGTATCAGCTCTGTGACACTTACGTAAGGACTGTAACTAGCAGTCACGAATCGAGCGGCTCTTCTCTGTACTTTCTCTAATGTGTCAATCAATCCCTTGCGATATGCATCCGAAATTCCACAACAGTATTCCAAATGCGGACGCACTAGAGTTTTTTACGCTGTTTCCTATGTATGAGTATTACAACTTCTCAAAATACGACATATAAAACGTAGTTTAGAATTAGTTTTGCCTACGACGGAAGTTATGTGCAAGTCCCATTTCATGTTGCTTTGTACTAGTTCGCCTAGATAATTCAGAGAATCTACCGTGTCCAAAATTAAATTGTTAATATTGCACTCGTGAGCTAACTGGAACTTTTTATTTCTTATTTGTATTGCCTTGCACTTTTTGCAGTTAAGTGTAAGCTGCCATTTACGGCACAAATTTCGAAATAACTTCCAGGTCGCGCTGAATTTCTAAGCAATCATCAGAACACCTCACTTCCCTATAAATACGTGCATCATCAGCAAAACATCGCACCCTGCAATTAACGTTGTCACCGTAATCGTTTATAAAAATTAAGAAATGAAGTGGTCCTATTACACTTCCTTCAAGAACGCCCGTAGTAAAAACTAGCTTAAAAGAGGCTTCTCTGTATACGACATACTGTGACCGACCAGTTAGAAAATCGCGTATCCATTCACACATCTGATCAGAAAGACGGTAAGCTCGAATCTTCGCTAAAAGTCGGTTATTTGGTACAGAGTAAAAAGTTTTCTGAAAATCCAAGAAAATGGCATCAACTTGTGATCCTGCATCAATGACGTTTATCATGTCATGCGAAAATAGAGCATGTTGCGTTTCACACGATCGGTTCTTCCGAAATCCGTATTGGTTTTCTTTTCATCTAGAAACATCATAACGTTAGAGCATAAGAGATGATCCAGAATTCTACTACTAACAGTTATTAGAGATATGGGTCGATAATTGCAAGGATCTCTCCGTTCTCCTTTCTTGAGAACGGGAATCAGTCAGTCAGAAGGTACTTTTCTTACTTCTAAAGAGAAACGAAGTATCTCTGACAGAAATGGTTCTATTTCGTCCGCGTATTCCGAAAATACTCTTACTGGTATACCATCGGGACCCGGCGTTTTCCCCCACTTCAAGAGCATTAAATGCTTTATAATACCTACACTATCAATTTATACTGGATCCATCTCAAATTCTACACGCCGTGGAAAAGCGGGAATGTTTTCCATGTTTTAGACAATGAAAATTTTTTAAATTCGGCGTTAAATACGGTAGCATAGTCGCGGCTGTCATCAACTTCCCAACCATTTTGTAGCTAAGCTGGAATATTGTGGTCACTACCACTAACTTTTTTTATATACGTCTAAAATTTCTTTGGGTTTTCGTTGAGGCTCTTGGAAAGTGAGTTGCATCGTAATTCATTAAAGGCATCGCGCACCGCATTCTTAACATGTCCTCTTGTCTCAGTTAACTTTTCTAAATCACGCCTTCTTGAGCGTGCATGAATCATCCTTTGCTTTTTAAGTAATGTTTAAAGTTCACATGGTTACCATGGAGGATCGTTCCCATCCCAGATTGTCCTTTTCCGTATATGTAAGTCTATACCTTCCCTGACTATATGCATGAATCGAAGCCACATCTCTTCAACCGAGCCTCTTCCTTCTATAGTGGTAATGTAATTATACCTCAAAACCGTTCTTAAACTCTCCTTTGGGGCTTTTTAGAACTTATTCATGACCCTTTCTTTTTTCTTCTTGCGCGCCGCTGTCAATTTCACTTTAGCAATTACAGTTCAATGATAACTTTTCCTGTGGTGGTAGAAATTTCTGTGAATAATTCAGACCTATCTCCAACGAGAATATCAAAAATGTTATCGTTATCGTTGTGCCACCGCGTTGGTTCAGTGTCACGCTGCTCAAGATTAATATATGACAAAAGGTCGAGAATAATCTCACAGGATGTTTTATCCCTTCCACCAGTAACGTGGACGTAAGTAGTCCTGTCGACATACAGAAAGTTGAAGTCACCTCCCAGTATTATTCCATTATTGACGAGCTATATTATGTACATTATCTCTTAAGGCCTCAACAACAGCTACATCTGCATCTGGTGGTTGATAGGAAGACCCTATTACAAGTTTTGTCCTAGCTACATTTAGTCTAATCCATAGGATGTCACAGAGTGTATCTATAATTACTATTTTACACGAAAGGTGTTTACAAACATTTATCATTTCACCACCTCCATTAGAATGCTACCTATCCTTACGGAAAACATTCATGCTATTGTTAAAAATTTCTGCTGAATTAATGTTCGGGTTTAATCAGCTTTCAGTACCTAACGCAATATCTGCTTTTGTGTTACTAATAATGCTTTCAAGCTCAGGCTGCCTAATACAAACACTTCTACAGTTGATAACAAGAAGTTTTAATGGTCGAGGTTGATGTATGGTACTCCTAAATTATGGTGCCGAAATTAATTGCGCTGCCTGTAACTGTAGTACCAGTTTCGGATTTTCCTCTCTCAGCCTAAAAAATCCCCCAGTGCGCTCCACACGGCCCCTTCCACCCGTGTAGCCGATTCACGTGTGTAGTGCACACCTGATCTATCCAAGGAAACCCTACACTACTGGACCCTAGGGTGAAGATCTAGGAATCTGCAGTCATGGTTATCGCAGAAACGCCGCAATCTGTGGTTTAGACCCCCGACTCGGCTCTGAACCAGAGGTACACAGTTGGTTCTATCGACAATGCTGGATACCATTAACTCAGCCGAAATCTTGAGGTCATCGACCACAGAGATCACCCTATGAGCAAGCCACAGGAAGGAGAGAGGATACCCTCCGACCCATGGCGGCAAGCATCATTGGTGCCAACATGAGATGATCATTAGCTACAATCTGCAGCTGGCTACATCTTGTCAGTTTAGTGGCATCCGGTGTGCCCTGTTCCACATCTTGGATCAGACATCCAGCAATTCACAATAAATGGACATTGGACTTCATCCCTGACCTTTTCGCCATATCCCTAAGAGGCCCAATGAAACGCCTATCGTTGGAGCTACCTACCACCAGAATCCCCTTCTGTGGTCGCTCAGATCTAGCGTGTGGGGGGCTGGCAAATCGCAGAATGGGGATTATGGAACTGAATCAGACCCAGACAACACATCAAACGTTTTTGGACAGTTATACAAACTTGCCCTCCTGGGATTCAGACTTGTACTACTGCTCCCGCATGCGGAGTCGACGAAACTTCCGTTAGCAAAGCTGCAACCTGAGCGTGAAGATCAGCCACCTCAGCCCACGTCTGCAAACAGCAATCACAGACCCTACAGATATTACTTTGAAAACTAAAACTACAGAGAGGATGAAAGATAAAATAACGGAGTGAAACAAATAAACTGTACACTACTTAGTAACAACCACTAGTTACGACTTGAATAAAACCTAACTGTTGAGATATAATTATACCAGACGGCGGCTGTTACAACACTTTAAAGTAAGTATACAGACTGCGGCACTCGTCACGATGGCTGCTGGAGACCAACTAGCTGCTGCTCTGCGACGAAAGAAAATATTCAGAGATAAAATCTAACTACAATACTTTAAATTAAGTACTCAGAAATGACGGCACTTGACGTGACGGTTGCTGGAGACCATATGACCGCTAGATTTATAATATTATTAATTTAACTGTGAAGAAGCACACGCTAGGGTTGCACTAGTCGTCTAATTACCCCTCTCTCTATGGGTATAGTCATGCAGACCAGAGAGCGACGTACTAGTCAGCAACATGTCAGACGTTCAGCTCACTGCGCCACACCTAGACTCGGTTTGACAAAGATTCCTACGGAAATATAATTTATCTAATATGTTCCTCCTATCTTTAACAAAATCTAGTGGAGAGATTATAGAAAATTCTGTTAAACTTTTGTTATCAGTACCACGAAATCTGTTATAGTGGATTATTATTATTATTATTATTATTTAATTGCAATGGAGCACAGGCAATTTCCCTACAGACCCATCTTCCCCCTATCCTGCACCCACCTACATTTGTCCTCTACAAATTTTATCTTTAAATTCTATCAAAGTTTTCGGTAATTTATTCATCATTTCTCTTGGTAACTCATTCCAATCCCTGACACCCTTACCTAAAAAAGAGAATCTACCCACACCCTTGTGCCTGAAATCGAGTGCCAGCTTGTGGTCATGGTCATCTTTTCCCTTCCATGCACTACTTTTCATACCTATTGCAATATCTTTCCATGCCTCATCGCCAGTATATATGCCCTCTACACACCCATATCCTCCTCATCCTCCTCCTGTCTTGCAATGAATCCCATTCCAGCTCCTTTATCATATCCGTCACTGATTGCATTCTGCGATAATTTCCAGAAACAAATCTAGAAGCCCTTTTTTGCACCCTCTCCAACTCCTGTATTTGATACGTAAAATGTGGGTCCCATACTACACTACCATATTCAAGCAATGGTCTGACCAATGTTTTGTAACCCAATTCCTTGACTTCTCTCGTACATCCCCTCATCACTCTCTACAACAAGTGCAGAACTTTGAAACCTTTTCCTACCATCTGTCCAATGTGTCCTGCCCAGTTAAGCTTGTTATCAAAAGTAATGCCAAAATATTTACATTTCAAGTCATCAAATTCTTTCCCCACGTTATGTTCATATTTAACCTTTTGTTTTTTATTTGTGTATCTAATAAACTGACTCTTCTTTGCATTTATCTTCATTCCATGTTTACCAACCTAACTAGATATACGTAGAACGGCAATCATTCGTCCACATCCAAGCTGTGTTTAGCAGTTTTCTGAAGGTTGGAAGGAAGGTCTATTATGTTCTAACTATGTTTTCCAATCTGAGATATCGTGCATACAGTCAAGACATAAACGTCTTTGTATATAACGGAAGTCACAAGAATGTACATTACTCTGAGAGCGATAGGTTTTCTTTCGCTACTTTATTTCTCTATTTTCCCCACTTTTAATGTAGCTAGTGGTTTAATCTGCGCCAAGCCTAATGATCTGTGGGCTATACATCAATAAATCAGAGTTGTAAGCCTCTTGGTTTCTCTCAACACTTCAATGGTATTGCTGTGAGTCTCTATAACAAGTGGATACGGAATGGCTCAAAATATACTGCTAATTGTTTGTTTTTAGGAGATGCTAATATTAGTCTACACGAGCGCGGTGAATTTAGAATTGTAAATTAGACAGCAGTTTATACATATTTATAGATCACGAACGTTGATAGGTTTATCAATATAAGCTTTAAATGTGGAGTAGAATTACAATGCAGGGTGTAAATGAACAGCCTTCTATCGAAAACAATTACTAGTAAAATTATTGAATAGGCAGATTTGATTGATCGAGCAACCAATGGAGGAAGGAAATATATGGAGGAGAAGTGACATTAATTGGTGAAGGAGGCTCGCGCATGCGCAGTGGCGGCAGCGGCGATATTGCGTTTCCAAACAATTGCGATGTTCCCAGTATATCCCGAAAACTAAGCAAGATATCAAAAAATTTTATTCTTTATTTTCGATTTGTCTCGTCGTGTTACATGAGAATCGATCATTAAATTCGACTTTTGCGAAATTTTTCTTCTCCATTTCAACACAAGACACCTCACTTTTTATACAGTATATCTCTAGAACTAGGTGAGATATCGAAAAATTTTATTCTTTATTTTTCATTTGTCTCGTCTTTTTAAATAAGAATCCATCATCAAATTTGACTTTGACCAATTTTTTCTTCTGAATTTCAACCAAAACCATTTCACATTTGGGACAGAATATCTCGAAAACTAAGCAGGATATCAAAAAAAATTCTTCTTCATTTTTTATTTGTCATATCGAGTTACATAATAATCCATCACCAGATTGTGGCTTCACCTTCATCCTAGAGTCCCCCCTCTACTCCGGCCATGACCCCCCACTCCTCCTCCGCCCTGCTTCACTTCAATGCGTGGTGAAGGTCTCTTGCGTCGTCTCCATATATTTCCTTCCTCATGGACGAAACAGTCCGTGAATGCTAAATGTTTAGATGTAAGAATGGTTCTGTCTGATAGCCGTTGTGTATTGTCGGTACTTGATTAGACTCGTTTCTTCGTTTTCTATGACTTCCTCCGCCACAATAATATTTTTCTTCAGTGTCTGACACCTAACCATGGTCTTGAAGGATCGGGGAATTACATGGGTTTGATACTCAATTCCAATAAAATACTGAAGTCGGCATACTCGATGTTTATTGAAACATATTTAGTGATTGTTTTGCAAGTGAAATACATCTGCGAACTCGACGCGACGTAATGTGAGCAATGGTAGGTTTCTGTAATAGAAATTATTCTACACAGATAGTTGAACGAGAATTGACGGGTACTTGCGGCGGTCAATCAGTAGACGATCTGAGGCAGTACCTGCCGCTATCGCATATCAAATACAGGTGGGAAAAGTTACAAGTAGTTCACTCCAATGTGATCTTAAGCTGCGTTTGCAATTCTAAGTAACGCATTGACTTATTTTGCTGACCGGTTTCCGTTAGGTCGAACCAGCGCTATATTGCACGTACGCCATTGGCTAAGACTTAGTGAAGTAAAATACAAGAATTAAATATGTCCTCTGATAGGAAAAGGATACCAAATGTATTGAGAAGGTATTGAACTAGTCTTGAAAACATCGCCGACGCCTTAAGTTATTATGCAAGCAGTGAATTTAATATTAAAACTTTTATTTCTTGATCTTTTCTATGTATTTTCTATCGTGGAGAGGGGTGGAAGTGCACTACTTTTTATACATATCCTGGCACCTATAATGCCATCTAATAGGACTTCATTGAAAGGATGAGGTCACTAATATATATATATATATATATATATATATATATATATATATATATATATATATATATATATACTTGATCTACCCTGTGTTTCATTTAAAAACTCAAAATTTGTTCAATTGGATTATGACACAAACATAAGAATTAAAAATACTTCCGATTAATCTACAGAATGTATTTCAAATTATGTAATTGAACTGATTATTTAATTGTTTACACATAATGGCTTCTTTTTAAACTTTGATAAAACTCAATACATTCATTTCAGTACATGACACAGATTAACAACATATATAGACATTAAATTTTCAGCCCAATCCATTCAGGAGGTAGAGTGTGTGAAATTTCTAGGTTTGCATAGTAACCATAATTTAAATTGGAAGGTACATGTTTCTGACTTACTAAAGCGATTTGGTGCAGCCACATTTGCTATTCATACAATTTCTGCTATAGGTGATCTCTGTATGAGGCAGCTAGTTTATTTTGATTAATTTCACTCCTAAATGCGTATGCGATAATATTGTGGGACAATTCTACCAATAGAGACAAAGTGTTCAGAGCCCAAAGAGATTAATAAGAATTGTGTATGGGGATAGCAATAGATCATCATGTAGCGACGTGTTCAAGAAGTTAGGGATTTGAACATTGGTGGCTGAGTATATATACACATTAATGTCCTTAGTAGTCACAAATTGAACTTTGTTTGGAACAAATAGTAAAATACACAATTATGGCACTAGAGGTAAAAATGATCTTCACAAGGATTACAGCTCACTGTTATTTGTTCTAAAAGGGGTCCGATATTCATGGATACATATCTTCTATAAGATCCCAACAAACATTAAATGTCTAGCAGATGACAAGAATAAATTCAGGAAAAAATTAAAAGAATTTTTAATTGACAACTCCTTTTACTCTGTTGGAGAATTTTTTTCTAGGGTATCCACAAAATAAACTGCCAGTAGTTTGTGTAGTTGTCATTATTAATATACCATATATCCTGTGACTGTACATCTTTTGGTATATGAATTATTTTTTATGCAATTGTTTATCTGTAAATTGACAACTTTCCACATCCCACAGAGCCAGTCTCTTATATTGGGATCAACGGCAAATGAATGTATTGTATTGTATTGTATTGTATTGCAGGAAGTTTTCATTTATAGGTAGGGAGTACAGGAACTGGATAGGTACCTAAGGCGTCAATGAACGGTGAACGTGTGTTGTATTTAAGGTAAAAATATGCACGAATAGTAATTGGACATCAATGAAAATTATCATCAGGGTATTAACTCCACCAGAATTATAATAATGAAAATAATTATTATTATTAACATTTATAAGTTCTTTGGTTACACTTTAGGTTTGGTTCATTGCACCCTCCGCCACCCACTTTTAGTGAATACCCGAGTAATAATAATAATAATAGAAATAGCTAAATCTAAAATAAAATTCATGGGCGAAATTTCAGAACCTTATGATATTCAAACAGCTGTGAGACAAGGTGATGGACTCTCTCCTCTTCTGTTCAAAGTCGTTCTAGACGAGGTTATGGAAGAATGGGAGTAAGAACTCAATAAAAGAAAGTGTTGGAAGCCAATCCCACTTAGCTTTCCGAAAACCAACCTCTATATATCATACCTCGCTTTTGCTGATGATTTGGCGATACTAGCAGAAGAGGAAGAGACTCCCATCAAACAGCCGGAGACACTTAAAGAATGTGCAACAAGTAGGGTTACAAATCTCATTCGAGAAAACTGAATTCATATGTTCAAAGACAGAAATAGCAAGTTTGAGAACAAAATACGGTAAAATCAACAGGGTCCCATACTTAAATACCTCGGAGAATTCATCGAACCAACAGGCCTTGAGAAAATGTCGCAGCAAAACCGCCTCCAAAAAGTAAAAAAAAAAGCGTTAGGGTATGTCCAAAATCTCTACAACAAAAATTCCATGTCAAGACAGACCAAGATCCGGCACTACAACACAGTCATCAAACCAACAGTCCTCTCTACAAGTGAAACGTTAACACAGAACAGAAAACATGACCTGGAAGAAATTAAAAAAGTAGAGAGAAAAATAATTAGAAAAATTCTAGGATCAATACTCACTAAAGAAGGTTACAGACTATAATCAATCGTAACAACAGAAAAGTTTTCAAACATCGAAATTGACATCAAGAAAAGGCGAATGAAATTAACAGTTTACCAGAAAATCGATTGACAAAGAAAGTTAATAGATTATGTAACTTCACTTAAAAATTCAACACCTCGGCTGAATGACATTCGGAATACCAGCATCTGTGTTAACTAGTGACGATTTATTGTGTAACAAACATTTCTTATAGTGAACACACCTCTTCAGCGTGCATTATCTCTGCATAAGAACTGCATTTTCTTCAGCTGATACTTGGTGGATTATAAATGTTTATTGAAATAGTTTGTTTTACTGTATGACTACTATAAAAGTGATATGGAGGCAATAGAAGCACAATATATTAAACAGGAGGTATGTTTCTAACTTTCAAATATTTGTGAACACTTTCAGTTCCTCTATTGCTTATTACAATTCGGATAATAAATGTCTGTTGAGTAATTTTAGTGGGATAGGCCCTGAACAATCGCATATCAGCGTATTTTTGTTTTTTAACAAATGTAAGTTTAATTGTATTTACTGTTGTTTGTATAAATTGGTACATTTGATTTACGTCGTTCGCTGTAATTTGTCGTGTTTCTTCAAATGAAGCGCAAAAACATGTTTAGGAGAACCTATGAATATATTTTTGAAGGATTTAATTATGTTGAATTTGATCGTTTTTAAACAGTAGTTTTAATTTATATTGCACCTTCGTGAAAATCTTTAAATAGTGTTCAGGAAATAAAGACTATTTTAGTCCTCAGCTTTTGGCCACATATCCATGTTTATATGGTTGGTGTTACAGGCACTAGATTTGATTACTGTAATGCCATTTATTTCCAATGACTGAAGCTTTTGAAGTGACCAGTTCTTGGTTGTCTGCTAGTTGTTTCATCTAATATCTTACCCTTCTGTTTTAGTCAAAGCTAGTAATATGTGTAGCTCTGACATTGAATCGTAACTGGATTATTTATACATTGGTTCGTTTAAGGCAGGAATTGGGACATCGGTAATTATCCTCTTATTGGTTACAGCGAGTAGCATCACAAGTTTTCTGTCACATTATTTACTTGTGTGACATTAGCATGAGGAGTGTTTCTCAATGTTATGTATTCCTATCTTACTATGACTCAGTCTGATGGGTAAACTGCAGATTGTGATACCACTGCAACCACTTACCGCCTTGCTGACTATCACCTGGTTCACGCGACATCATTGTATTTCCGTGTTTGATGTATTCATTCTCCGTGAAGTAACAAATGTCATTTACGGGACTACATGGAAAAGTGCTGTTTGGGCGTGTAGAAATTAAACATCCAAGTTTTGTTAGCTAACAATCTAATTGATTGCCAACTATTAAATAGATATTTCAGTTGCAGTTTTAAAGATACCATGTGGAATCAGTATCTAGAATATAGTCTATTCACGAAATTCTATATTGCAGTACCTTAGGTCATTACAAATTTCAAAATTTAGCTCTAGAGTTTTCATTAATTAATTAACACATTAGAGCCTATATGTGATAAAAAAATCCTATTATGAGCTTCTGTTTCCTGCATAGAATAACTATCAATTCTCAACATGCTTGTCATTATTTTCTAGAATTAAACCCATCTGTGTAATACTATGTCGCAATATTTTAATTGCATATTTTTCTAACAGCATCGGTTCAGAAAATGACATGACCATCGTTTTTCAGAAATTATGTATCGTTGCTAGTTAGTCAACAAATATTTCAATGCTCTAAATGACTCCAGTTGCAAAGTGAACATTAGATTCTCAAAATGACGGGTGAAGATTTCCTTTTGTTTGTCGACTTAAATAAGTTATTGAAAGAAATGCTGCTACATCACATTCAGCAACGTATTTACGTCATACAACTCTCTCCATCTGGAAATGATTACATTGTGCGGCAGTAAGTGGTATCGCCATCTACAGTTTACCCAAATTTTTAATCGAATGAGTTATTTGATGCATTTATATAATTTTTAAATTCTTTTCAGGCAGACAGATGAATGGTGTAACAATCTGTGTGTAACTAACTACAGAAATTAAGATCATGTTAAAGATTTAGGTGCACATATTATGGATAGGTCCCATTTAATAATGACAGTTGATTGTCTCACCTCTTGGTCTCGCTGAATGTTTACGTTTCTATGAGTGGTGTCATCTCGCATTGTTTGAGGATTTAAGACAAGCTACATCTGTGAGATCTGCATCCTGTGTATCTTGTAGGAAGAAACACTTCCTGGGAAGAACAATTGTCTGTCTCTTACTGACCTGCTCAGTGATAGAAATATCCTCAACTAATTTATATAGTTAAACAATTTTACCTTTTAGTTCTGTATATTATCAATTAACTTTTGACCTTATCCAGTTTGTCAGTTGGAGGTAGAGCTCTATATTTACTTACATAACATCAGCACCAGAATGGAGATAGTATGATTTTCTGGCTAGTGTTTCATTTACAATTTATTTATTTATTTATCAATCTTGTTCCATGGATCCCTGCTGAGGAAGTACCTCTGGGATGTGAAACATGTCATTGTTGATACATATACACATAATATGAGTCATATCATAGTAAATATATATATATATATACATATTTTACAAATACAAGAAATAATAATAAACATACATTTTTGCAACTGAGTTTTGCTAACGTCATAATGAGTACAATTAATTATTTTCTTCAAATTCTTGAATGGAGTAGAAGGAGTTGCCAATAAGATAATCTCTAAGTTTTTGTTTGAATACATCTTTATTATCTGAAAGCTGTTTTATACGATTAGGTAGTTTATTAAACAGATGTATCCCAGAATAATTAACTCCTCTTTGTACTAATGACAGAGATGTTTGTGTTTTATGCAAGTTATTTCTGTTTCTTGTATTGAAACTGTGTACCTGTGAATTAGGTGTAAACAGGTTAAAATTTTCTATGACAAAGCTCATGAGAGAATATATATACTGAGAATACATTGTAAGAATATTGAGTTTCTTAAAGAGTTGTCTGCAAGAAGTTCTTGGTTTTACCCTACACAGAAACCTAATAGCTCTTTTCTGTGCTATGAAAACTTTTTTACTTTGTGAAGAGTTTCCCCAAAAAATTATGCCATATGACATTACTGAATGAAAATATGAGGAGTACACCTGTTTCATTAATTCTAGATCTGCTGTTAGAGAAAGTGTTCGTATTGCGAAGGTGGCACTACTTAACTTTGCCAGTAGTGTAGTGATATGATCATGCCAACAGAGTTTCTGATCTATTTTAATACCAAGAAATTTTATACTCTCTGTTTCTAAGATTTTGTTGTTTTTATAGTTTATACATATATCTGGCTGTGCATAGTTTTTTGTTTTAAACCTAATATAATGTGTTTTTTCAAAATTTAATTTTAATGAATTTGCCTTAAACCAATTTGCTACTACTCTAAGTACTTCATTTACATTAAATTCTATAGTACTGTTTGGTGTTTTACGCACAGTCAGGTTAGTGTCATCTGCAAATAAAACACTCTTAACTTTGTCGGATAAATTTCCAGGAAGGTCATTGATGTATAACAGAAAGAGGAGGGGACCTAAGACAGAGCCTTGTGGAATTCCATGTTTTATTTTCTCCCAGTCTGATGAAGCATCTTTACTTATTTTAGAATCAAAAATTGAAACTTTTTGCATTCGGCTTTCAATGTATGATTTAAACCATTTACCTGCGGTCCCAAAAATACCATAGTATTCCATTTTTTTTAAAAGTAATTCATGATTTACACAGTCAAATGCTTTTGCAAGATCACAAAATATTCCTACAGGATTCATTTTATTATTCAGTTCCTCAAATGTGTTATTTAAAAATGAATATATAGCCATTTCTATGGATGATCCTTTTTTGAACCCAAATTGTGAATTAGTTAGGATATTATAGTGTGTAACATGTTTTATTACTCTACTATACATGACTTTTTCAAAAACCTTTGAGAATGTTGAAAGTAATGAAATGGGACGGTAGTTGTCTACACATGTTACGTCTCCTTTTTTAAATAATGGTTTTACAACAGCATATTTTAGTCTATCGGGAAAAACACCTTGTATTAAGGATTCATTACAAATGTGAGCAAGTACATGACTGATACAGTCTGAACATCTTTTTAGTAATTTACTTGAAATATTGTCATAGCTGGAAGAATTTTTAGGTTTTAATTGTTTAATGAGTTTATTTATTTCTGAGACTGTTACTGGTGGCAATTTCATCTCCACAAAGCTATTTGGGAAAGCAGTCTCAAGAAGCCTTAGAGCACTATGTGGGGATTGCTTTTCTATGCCTAATTTATCTACTACTGACGTAAAATGTTTGTTAAATATTTCACAAACCTCCCCTACTTCGCTATACACATGTCCATTTTGTTCTATTTTTATGTCTTTAGAGTGATTTACAGTTTTTCCTGTTTCAGTCTTTATTATATTCCATATTGTTCTCATTTTATTTTTCTATTTTCGCCGATATGTACTTGTTCTTGGCCTTCCTTATTACATTTCTTAGTATTTTAGAATAAAGTTTATAGTGAACTTTCAGCGCATAGTTATCTGATTCTCTCATTTTTAAATAAAGGTCCCTCTTTGTTTTACTAGAGATTCTAATACCCTTTGTTATCCATCCCATGCCCAGTTCATTGTTTGGAGTGTTGAGAATTTTCCTTTTTTTGAAACTACCTTCAAAAAGTGTTAGAAATATATTCAGAAAGGAATCAAATTTCGCATTAACACCCTGCGCATTATATACTTCTAACCAGTTTTCATTGTTTAAGGTATCTATGAAGTGTTTTATATTATTTTCACTAATATTTCTTCTATAAACCCAGCTTTTCTTTATCTGTTTAACAGTGTTCCTGGACTCGATACATAATAGCTGGGCATCATGATCTGAGATACCATTTATTACTGGATGTGTGCTGTAATTACTGCACTGAGAAATATCCATAAAAAAATTATCAATTGCAGTCCTGCTATTATTTTGTATTCTCGTAGGAAAATTTACAAGTGCTGTTAAGTTAAAAGACAACATCAAGACTTCCATATCTAATCTATCATTGCTGTGATTTAGAAAGTCAACATTGAAATCTCCACATAATACTATTTGTTTGCTATTTGTAAAACTTAGTAGCAAAGACTCTAAATGAGATAAAAACAGTCTGAAATTACCTGGGGGGCCCTGTAAATTGCTATCACTATCAGCTCTTCCTTATCATATTCTAGTTTAGTAACACAACATTCAAAGTGTTGTTCTATACAATACTTACTTACAACTACACTACTGCATTCAATATTATTTTTAACAAAAATGGCAACTCCCCCTTTCTCCATTTTACATCTGCAGAAATGAGAGCTTAATTTATAATTTGGGATGGACAGCTGAGATATTCCTGTATCAGACAAATGATGCTCAGATATACACAAAACGTCTACATTAAAATTTCTGGAATTTTGAATCTCTTCTAGGCTTAAGGTAATGTCATCAGTTTTACTAAATATTCCTCTTATATTTTGGTGGAAAATACTGGTCTGAACACTTTGACGCAATGACTTTGAATTGTTTATTTTATTATTACATACTGGTATATCAGTTGGAATTTTTAATTTCAACAAATTATGATCATCAGAGACATTAATTTCCTTAAGACATCTTAATAAATCTATTTTATTTACCCTAAAAAAGGCCGCGACTTAACACCATTTATCACAGGAATACCCAATGCTAGTATATTGCAATACAAACATGCCTTGGGAACCATTCAGATGAGTTGGCAATATTCTTCATATGTATTTTAAATATTTTTGTGAAGATTGTAGTCAGCTATCCTACCAGGTGTACATAGCAACATGATTTTTGCAGTTTCCCACAGTTAACTAATACCTTAACTTGTAAGTTAACCCATTAGGCTATCCTATATAAGATACATTTTATTGTCTGCCTTCTTTCTGATTTCATATTTTTAGTAATATTAACTGCAAAGTTGTTTCAGCAGTAGCTAAATTAATGATAGATACACTGTATGGAAACTAGTTATACTTTCTACTAAATAGTTTATTTGATTAATAGGTTTTTTCTGTATTTTGAATTTTACTTCTTACATCAACTACATATATCAGAGTCTATAAAGGTACATACTCGAAACTGAAAGTAACAGCTATTTTGCTGTTTTTGCAGCTGTCATACTGGTATAAATATCTGTACAATATTATCACTGTGTCACTATGCTTCTCCTTTTTCCAGACATTTCAAACAAGCTTTAGGTAATCTTCAGCGGACCTCCTGTTGAGTCTGCTAGGAACTTGCGTTGTGACTGATTGTGCTAGTTTTTATACTGTGGGGAGGGACTATCAATTCTCTAACAAATATCAATTACCCAGAGATATGATGTTTGTGGTTTAATGTCTATAGTCACAGAGTTATTTAATTTTTAACACACACATTTCCTTGTTTGGCTAACACCATAACAGTACCTTTGTTAAGGTTGTTTGGTTGTTTTGAATATCTCAATGGCTTCCCTTACTTTTATTTCTATATAACCTTCGATTCGAGCTAAAACTCTCGTATTTTCCAACAGTATTTTATGTTCTTCCTCCAGCTGGTGTTCGGTAATAGCTGATTTTGTGGGATGCATCAGACAGGTGTTCACACATACTCACAGCTATGGCTCATTTGGTTTCACCAAGCAATGTAGACCATGCCGCAATTTCAGGGTACTTCATAGATTCCACCGCTTATTAAGGGAGACCTTCACTTTTTGGCTATTTCCTGTTTTTCTTTAATTTTCTTTCTAATTCTGAATATGGGTAGAATATTAACTTTAATTAATTTCTCACTTTTTTTTTGTGACCCCCTTTCCATTTGGCAACACAGCATTTTATCTTTGGTCTTCACTAGGACTCTTTCTTCTGCTTGATGGTCATAGCATCTGTTATCATATTAAACCCATACCCATTTCTTTTTATTGTTTGTTGAGGATGTCCCCTTTCATTGATTTTATATTCCTTGTCTGCCACTCATTGTGCTCTGCAGAACAGCATTTTAATCAAGGCTCTTTTTTGTGTTGTGTTATGAAGCATGTAGGTACCTCCCTGTATGGGTTTGGTTTTCTGAATACCAAGAGTCCAAGCCTGCATCCTGGGTACTTTTTTACTGAAACATCTAGAAAAGCCACCTGACAGTTCTCCTCGCACTCCATTGCAATCTTAATTTAAAGATGGATATTTTTGATGTGATTGAAGAACTAGTTGATATCTTCTTCCCTGTGGGGCTATGTAACGAAGGTGTCATCTACATATCTTGGCCAAATAGATGGTTTCTTTGCTGCAATTTAAATAGCTTTCATTTAAAATTGATCAATAAACAAATCTGCTAAGATAAAGGACAGAGAGCTGCCCATTGCCACTCCTTCACTTTGTTCACAGAACTAATGAGGTGATGATTAATGTACCATAAACCCGGAATGAATTTAAAATTTGTATATCACAAAATTGCATAGATAGTTGGAGAGGAATTTTAATACTTAAAGTATTTAAGACAACAATAATGAAAATACGCAGTAAAGATAATTAGATTACTATGGAAATTGCCACCAGAACATGTACTCCGGTACAATTAGTTATTCAATTCAGTCTAGAATATTTATATTACCATGACACAATCTATCTGATATCTGCGTATATTCTCTCAATATTTTGAGGTGTACATCGCTTGTGCTTGATTCTTAAATAATATGTTCTGCATGAAAAGTTTATATTTTTCACAAAATTTTAACAACCTGCTTTCTCATTCATTTCTGTCTCCTTGACCTGAACATCCTGTAGTATTACCCTCTTTTCTTTCTATGACTGCTGTATTTTAGGCACCCATGGTATATTTACTATCATCCTTTATATATTGGTTTAATTATCTTTTTTCATTGTATATATATATATGCGTGTTTCTGTATCATCTTCCTGTGACATTAACACATACACTTGTACTAAGGTAGTTTGAGCAGTCTTAATTTCTACCATCAACAAAATAATGCTGTCATTATGCTGTTTATAATAACTCACCTGTGTCCATTTTCTCTCTCTCTCTCTCTTTTTTTAATCCAATATAAGTAATTCCACTCACTGCTTTAGTGTTAATTATTCCATGTTCCACAGAAATCATGTTCATCTTTTCACTTAATTTCACAAATTGTAATGAAATATAACCTGAATCATCCCATGTTTAGGTTTTCTAATGTACTTTTCCTTTTTACACTTATAATATTCCACACTCCAACTCGCAGAATTTCTGCCAATTAAGATCACTTGTCCATGATCAGTTCTCACTTAGTGGTCCCGTGGGGGGACTATTTTACCTCTGGAATATGTTATCCAGCAAGAAGCGATCATTTTATGTGCAATTTGAGAGGATTACATGGCTTTAGGGTACTTCTTGGTTCATTAATACATTGGTTTTCTGTTGCCTTCTGTATTCCCATGGCGTTGATTATGTCTGATTTATCTACCTTTATGCTTGACTTTTGGCTCTTCCCTTTTTCCTGATAAAATCTATAAATAGGCAGAAATGCGATTGTGATGATTATTTATGTACCTAACTTTTGTAAATTTGTGACATCATAGAAGTTTTAGTATTTATGTTCATTTAATAATTTATATATTTTAAGTATATTATTATTATTATTAATGGTGTGGCAGGTTTCGCAGAAGTAGGATTACAATAGATTTTGATGCATCGATGCTATTCCACATCTTATAATAGAGCCTATCACAACTGATAGAGCCATAGTGGTCTGTTAAGAGTGATGCAATATGTTGCAAGAAGGATAGCATTTCTGGAAATGATTTCTGTAGGTTGTGGCCACGGATTAGGATCTGTGTTGGTGTTGCCATGAGGTGCAGTTTTTGGCTAGTGAAAGCTTTTTACTGTCGAATTTCCAGTGATAGCTTGTGTTAGTTTGTTGGGTAAAGAATTATTGATTGGAGCAGACATTTAATGTGTAGAGTTGCGAGTGTTTATTATGCTGTTGGTTGCTGCAATAAAAGTTTTAGTATTGTATTAAGTTTGTAGAAAGAGGTAAGTGGCCATTATGCACAGAATAGAGATATCTACATGAAGGAAGGTGATGTGGGTTTGCAAGTAACGCCATGTGAAGGTTAGAGAGTGGATGTTATTAAAGGAGTTATCAAGTTCGGGTAGAGGTTCTTAATGTGGGCGCAGATTGTATTATCTGCGATGGAGTACCCAATAAAACTGGAACTATTTTTTAAAAGCCATATTTTTTTCATTTTTTTTTTTTTTTTTTTTTTTTTTTTTTTTTTTTTTTTACAAAACATCCTTATCCCCTTCAAAATACTCTCCATTACCACTAATAAATTTGTCCCTTCAGTGCTAACACGGTTCGAAACTTTTCTGTAGTCATCTTTATAAGTAGGTGACAGTTCGTCCCTCGTTTTCTTCGTGACTTCTTCAGTGTTGTCAAATCGATGTCCCTTCAAGCCACTTTTTTTGCTCCGAAATAAGAAAAAGTCACACGGAGCCTGGTCAGGTGAGTAAGGTGCGTCGGGCACTGGAACCATGTCATTTAAACTGCCCCAGAGAGACAGCTGTGTGTGCAGGTGCATTGTTGTTGTGTAAGAACCAGTCTCCTGTCTGCCACAAATTTGGACTTTTTTGATGAATACTGTTGCATATTCTTCTTAAATCTTCCAAATAAAAGGTTTGGTTTACTGTCTGATGTGGGGGAACAAACTCTGAATGAACTATGCCCTTGGTATCAAAAAAGCAAATAAGCATTGTTTTGATGTTTGATTTGACTTGGCGACATTTTTTTGAATGGGGTGACAGTGACATCTTTGATTGGCTTGACTGTTGCTTTTTTCTGGGTCTATTGTACCATGGCTCATCACCAGTAAAGACCTTCTTGATCAATTTCAAGCTGTTGTTTCAAAGTACGGCATGTTTCAACTTGTCGTTCTTTTTGATTGTCAGCCAGAGCCCGAGAAACAAACTTGGCAGCAACCTTTCTCATTCCAAAATCTTCAGTTAAAATTCGCTGAACCGAGCTTCAAGATAACTCACTAGTCTCTGAGTGTTCATCAATTTTTCTGTCGATGGTCTGAGAGCACAAGCTGTCGAATTTTTTCAAAATTTTCTTTTATTTGATCAGTTGATGGATGTCCAGAATGAAGTTTGTCATCAATCGACATGTCGCTATTTTTAAACCGAGAAAACCATTCACACACTTGAGTTTCTCCAGTAACATTGTAATCTGTTCTCAACATTAAAACCATTTCAGCAGCATTTTTACTGAGAAGAAAACAAAATTTCACAGCTGCAAGTTTCTCACTTAAACTTGCCACAGTCAAAAACGAAACAATAAGAAAACGGTGCTAGCAAAAACAATCACTGCAGATTGACAGAACAAGCCAGGTTGGCAATAAAGGTGGCACTGAATTGGTCATGAGTTGCACCATAAACGCCTTGTGGCCGCAATGTATACTATGTAAACTCTACCCATCGTAATGCTATTCCGGTTATTTCTGGGTACCACTTCATATATATCTGATCCAGCAGGGGGTAATAATATAATTTTTTGTAGAATGTTTCTTCCAATCTGCCTGTGAAATTTTTGGTTTCGGTGGGTGACATGTGAGCACCCATAGCAGTGAATCATTACTGAAGTTAAATGTAGAATTGGAAGATAAAGTAATTTTTGTTTTATTTAAAGTGCACTAGTAAAATGAAGACAGAGCTGGTGACAGTGCATGAAGGGCACATGTCCAGGTAGTATTCAATAGATATAAGGAATGGTACTATGGAATTTTTGTGTGGTGAGAGATGACATCTTTGGTGACTAGAAGGAATCTCCAGATATGTGTGAGTACTGTTGATAGGTGCTTCAGGAAATGGGGAGTCTCTCTGATGTACAATATGAGGGTTTTATGGCAGGTGAAGGTCTGAGAAGGCAAATATATTTTCCATATAAGACCAATAGGTCAGAAACAGAATATAAAAGTTTATGTGTCAGATTAATCTTGGGCAGAATGTACTTGGTAGAGATGTTGATTGTCTTAGGAGTAACATGTGGGAATGGAGTTGGATAAGAAAGCTTGCAAGATACTGTGCAGGATAAGATTTGAATAGAGTATGACGCAGATTGTGTTTTTCTCAGTGGTGTGAGGTTGCTATGTAGTTATCGGAGAGCAGTCAAAGGGCTTTAGCGCTGTAATCACTCCTATTCATGACCATAGTGTTTGGGCTCCTATCAGATGGGAGAATTGTGATTTTTTATTATCGCCTTTGAGCATTCGGCAACAAGACAACAGAAGCAGGGTAATCTTCAAATTTTTTAATATAATGGTGTTCAGAGAGGGGTAATTATGATCATGGTAGAGATTATAGGGATGGCAAGAATGGCCAGGATAAATGCAAAAACATAAACGCGCTTTACATTATTGTGATAAAATCAGTCATGTAAAGAAGTGAGACAGGAGAAGGGGAAGAAATGTGTACCTATTCATACCTGCCAAAGGACTAACGAAAGATGAACAAAGTAGAAAGATAGATATTACAGTTGGGAAGGGAGAGTTAGAGTTGACCAATAATAACAGTGGGTAAGTATAATCTCTATAACAACCAGTCAGAACAAAATAAATTGAATACATTTTCTAAATAATAATTATGATCTGTTTAAAAATAAATAAAAGCAGTAAATAAAACAGTGAATTGTATATTTATAATGTAGGTGATAGGTTTATTGGTTGGGTCTCAGTGGCCTTTCTGGTTTCTGAATGTATTGACGAGACATCTCCCAACTACAGAGTTTAAAAGAGATAGTAGTATAATTAGGCATAATTCACTATCAGGCAAAGGATAACTGCACAATTATTTAGGTAATAAACAATATAGAGTAATTAGCAACTTAGTGTAAGCAGACACTGTAAAGTAATTGGCAGCTTAATGTAATTATTAACTTAGAATAACTAGCAACTTAAAGTAATTAGAAATGTAGAATTATAAGCATCTTAGAGTAACTAGCAACTTAGAGTAATTAGCAATTTAGATAAAGCAGACACTGTAGAATAATAAACAATTGAATGTAATTATCAACTTCGTGTAATTCACAACTTGATGTAATTAACAACATAGAATAATTAGCTAATTAGATTAATGAGCAGCTTACATTAATTAACTAAAATGCTGATAAAATAAACGAATTAGTTATCTTTTAATTTTTTATATTAGTTACAGGAATTGTATCATGCTAAAATTACCAATATTACTTTATTCCTAGATGCCATCAAGTCATTCCTGCTCATGATCTGCTTCAGCCTGGAATGTGTGGAAAGCCTTATGTGAAGTCTACTAGCCTAAAAATGCCTGAAGTATTCCATTTGAGTGCTCAGGCTTATACTTGTAAAGTTTGTGGGAAATGTTTTAAAGAGTTTCGTAAATTTAAAATACATGTAAGAATTCATAAATGTGAGAGGCCTTATACCTGCAATATTTGTGGAAAATCATTTACACAGTCTAGAAACTTAATATTACATAAAAAGGTTCATACAGATGAGCGTCCTTATACCTGTAAGGTTTGTGGAAAATCCTTTAAGCAGTCTTGTGCTCTTGTGACACATAACAGGATTCATACAGGAGTGCGGCCTTTTACTTGTAAGGTTTGTGGAAAATCATTTAAGGAGTCTGGTACTCTTATAACACATAACAGGATTCATACAGGAGAGCGGCCTTTTACTTGTGAAAATTGTGGAGAATCATATGTTCGGCTTGGTGACCTTACAAGACATAAAAGAAATCATACAGGTGAGCGACCTTTTGCTTGCATACTTTGCGGAAAATCATTTGCACGGTCTAGTTACTTAATATCACATGTAAAAATTCATACAGGTGAGCGAAATTATGCTTGTAAAGTTTGTGGAAAATTATTTTCTAGGTCTAGTCACGTAATAGAACATCAAAAGGTCCACACAGTCAAGCGATCTTATACTTGTAAGGTTTGCGGAAAATCTTTTAAGGTGTTAAAAAGTTTTCTAAAACATAAAGGTTCACATGCAGATGAGCAACCTTATGCTTGTAAAGTTTGACGAAAATTATTTATACAGTTTAATTGCCTTATAAGACATAAAAGAATTCATATATGTGAGATGCCTTATCTTTGTGAAAACTCATTTAAGCAAACCAATAACCTTTTGACACATAAGAGGGCTCATAAAAGTGATTGGTCTTATTATTGTGAGGTTTTGTGAAAAATCATGTAAGTAGTCACATAGCCTTATAACACATTAAAGGTTACACATAATTTAGTGTTCTCATATTTGTGAAGTTTGTAGAAAGTTCATTAAATAGTCTGGTAAAATTGAAACATACAACGTATCGATATAAGTGTCCAGTCCTTAACCTGTGAATTTGGTTGAAAATTATTTAATCTTTCTTTTAACCTTAAAATGTTTAAAGGTACCCAAATAGCTGCGAGAACATATTTTTGTGAAGGAATAGTTTAGTCAGTCTAGTAGACTTGTCAATTTTTAAAAGAACCTAGTTTTCAAATAAGATGTAAAATTATGCATAATATTAAATAAACTTGTGTCTATTGTGAAAAATTGTATTAATCTTTTAACTTGTAAAAGAATCATACACTTGAGATGCCATATGCTTGTAAAAATTGCAAATTTGTGAATATAGTATATATTGTCTAGTAACTTCTAATAGCAAAACATGAGCCATACATTTGCAGGCCTGTGCTTGTGAAAATTGTGTAAGATTGTTTACAATACCTTTCTGCCTTAAAAAAATCATGGAAGAATCTATTTGAGTGACAACATTTTCACTGTGAATTTTGCAAAGATTCATGCACCCATCCAGTAATACCTGTTACACTAAAGAATTGATTGAGGTGAAGCATTGTTTTGTTGAAATTTTTGCAGCAAATAGTGTACTCAGTCTAATGGGATTGACTTAATGCTTTGGTAAGTTATTTCAAATATTTTGGTCTTCTTGAAAGATATAAAAATGTGACTAATAGAAATTTACATATGTCATCCTACAGAAATTTGAAAATTACCTAATTTATTGAATTAAATTTTATATTTTAGTTTACAGAGAGAATAAATGATATTAGGTCATTAGAGACATGCTTTTACCTCCCTTCCATTGTTTTGAGCTTGAAATAAATGTCTATAAAAATTAATTCGAGTTTTAATGCATTTATTTTGCCAATACAATACAATAATTCAGTTTTTTTAATCACATATTGGTAATTTTTCTTAATGTGTATAATTATTGTTTTAGCTGTCCCAAATCACGTCTTTTATTAATATACTTTTATTCTTAATTGTTTAAATATTATATCAATATTTGAAGGGAGCAACCATGTATTTGAAGTATTTTGTGTTATAAATAATTATTTGCCTATCACCAATGGTTCAGCATTTTATTTTTTTGACACATAACCAAAGGATAGAAACTTCTCTCTTCTAAAAATTAAGATGTAAGCTATATATAAAAGGGTTTTATTTGAGGAAACCTGTAGTCTATGAAACAAAATTAAATATATAAGTATAGAAATTAGAATCATGATTGTGGCTCATGATCATCAAGGCAGTTTTTTTAAATTTTTTTAATTATTAATTAAACTACTACTTTAGTTATTGCTTCTGTACCTCATTTTGGAATACTTTTTGTTTTTCTTTATTTGTTTGGAATTATTTAACAAGAGAGTCTCTTTTATTTCTAATATGAACTTTATTTTTTGATATTGTTTAATTGTTAAGAATCCTTAAATCTTTATATTCAGATATCATCATCCACTTTATAGTGGTGTTATATACTCTAAGAAACATTGTCCATGCATATTGGAAATTATATGCTGTAAAAATATATTTTTTTAGCTGTTTTTAATATTTCCTTTGAATAAGTAATATATTCAGCTTCTCAAGGAAGAAATTATTTTCTACCTGCATTCTCCATTTTGCAGTTTTTGAACCTGTGTATACAGAACACAAACTATTTGAATGATTGTGCTTGATTTAATGTTTATATCTTAAATATCAAGAGATGTGGTAGAACATATATTCAATCATTAAACAAGTTGCTTGGGCTTGCGTATGAATCAAATGGAGGTACTGCTCTCCATTTAAGTTCTTGCTAAAGCATCAGGTTTCGATTATATAATGTCTGAGGATACACTGATTCTAATCACGTAACCTGGTTGGTGTGCTGACAGCTATAAATCCTAACATCTATTATCTGAGGACGGTGCTTTGATCCTTACCTTGGCAATCCAGATTTTAATAAATTTATAATTTTCCACAATCTGCCCATGTATATAGTGGGATGATTTGTTGAGAAAGCCATTTGAGAATTATTTTCTATGCTTAACCACCAATCTCCAATGATGTTGACCAACAATTTAAATAATTTAAAGAGATTTAGTGTACTTTATCTAATTAGATAATAGAAGTTATAATGTTACCTCTTAATCAGTTCCTTGGTGAATCACATTTTATGCATGTAAATGTCAGTTTTAACAGTTGTATGGTATAAATGTGTATTTAATCATACCATACTTCATGAAGACTATTGAGAAAATGAATAAATCTTAAATCAGGTTTTGTTAGGTCCATAATGATATAGTATTTGAAGGAACTGTCATTGCAGTGACATTATAATATTTTGTTTGTATCATCACTAGTTCTTCCCGTAAACATCATCTGCAGTACTGTGATTTAGAGTAAATATCAAACACAAAAAAAATTATTTCCTGGACTGGAAAATGGTTTCTGCAATCCTTGTAGCTGGTTCTACCTTAGAGTGGACTAGACTTTCAGATCATGTTGTGGGGTCACTGATTATATTCTATTAGTAGGATTCTTAAAGTGGTGGAAACAAATGATTGATGTTACAAAGAAGAGGCAGAATAGCTTTATTATAACTGGAGATGAACACCTAAGAACTGCATACCTGCTCTTACAGATAATTGGATTATTTTTCCAGTATCATAGAGTGTCAGTACTTAGATGGTGAACATCACTTGATCATTAGAGTCTTCCCTTGTGTGCAAGATAATCTGTAACCTATAGATCAGAATTGTTGGTTGGAGGGTAATTTCCGTTTTTAAAATTAATTTAGGTCTTTACTTATCAAACTTGATGACACAGTATTTTAGTGATTTCTATTACTCACCAAGCCTTCATAGGATTTGAATAACCGTGTGATGAACCTATTTTTCAGAAAAGGAAACAACAATTACTATACGATATATCTATTTCTTAAAGCAAATTACTTCTTAAATATTGAAATCTGACTTAAAAGAATGGACATACTCAATATTAGTACATGCAAGAAGAGCCATTGCTCCTAGAGAAAATTCTCTATGGGCTCTCACTGCTTAATGCCACCTTCTTCTGTTAGTGAGGGTTCATAGAAAATTGTTTTTAATCAAACTGATGGCGCGTTGCATGTGAAAACAGGTTTTTGGAAATATATATATAACTAAGGATATATCTGTATAAGGAAGGATAATAAAATGAGACCCATCACTTACTGCAGATGAAGGCGGCTTGGAACGACAAATACAAAAAAATTGCGCATTTCTTGTGTTTATATACGTCGAAATATTGCGAATTTCTTGTGGTTGTTCTTTTTATGTTTGTCGTTGCCATCTGCCTTCATCTATCGTAAGTATTGGATCATGCAGCTGAATTGTCAAACGCATGCACAATAGGATGAGTCAATCTGTCACTAAAGTGTCCTCTTTAACCACATATTTAGCTCTAGTTATCTGAAGCTTCAGTTTTTGAAGAAATTCACCTCTTGTGGAGACAAGTGGTTGTTTTCCACTAACTGATGTACACAGCTTAGAACAATTACTTCAAGATCCTATCGAAGGGTTATGACTATCATTCATATCAAGGAGATCATTCTCACATTCGCTTCTAGTAAGAATCTGCACGAATTCTTCCTCTGTACAAACATGAAGGCGAGTAATTATTTTAACGACAACTAAAATGAAAATAGCAACACAAATAAGATCGCTCACAGGCAGAATGTTAGAAAGTAATTAACCAGCCGGGGTGGAAATACGGCTACCAGACCTGGCAACTAAGTGGCTCGCGCGTTAACACACAGGGACCCAAGCGGCTCGACGACTTAGCGTGTCCAGATCACAGACAGGGCAGCAAGGCGGCGCGTGTATACACGTCCAGAGCACCTGACGGAAGGAACAAAGGCGCGCGTAAATACGTCTAGAGCACCTGGGCGCAGTAGTAGCCACACGCGTTAACGTGTCCACAACAGTCGAAGGGTTAAAAGCTGGTGATTATAAGTAATGATAATAGCTAACCATTTCACTGCTAAATCTTAACCACCTTCAATATAAAGGAACGGAGACTTTCCTGGTGTTCAGTGCAATACAATATAATACATTCATTTTCGATTGATACCAATATAAGACGCTGGCTCTGTCGTTTGTGGAAAGTTGTCAATTTACAGATAAACAATTGCATATCAAAATAATATATACACCAGAAGATGTACAATGATAGCATATTGGTACATCAGTTATGTCAACTACACTTACACACACCAATGACGGTTTAGCTTGTAGATATCCTAGACATAATGTTTTCGAAAGATTAGGAGTTGTCAATTAAAAACTCTTTAATGTTTTTCCTGATATTATTCCTATCATCTGCTAGACATTTAATATGTGTTGGGAGCTTATTGATGATTCCAAGATATGTATCGCTTAATTTGGACTCCTTTTTTGGGTTTCCATGGTTTCCCAAATCACTCCAGGCAAATGCCAGGATGCTTCCTTAAAAAGGCCATGGCCGATTTCCTTCCCATTCCTTGCCCCCATCCTTTCCCATCTCTAAAGACCTTGCTGTTGAGAGACATAAAGCAGTAAAAAAAAAAAAATCAATTGACAACTTGTAATCCTTGTGCAGATCATTTTTACATCTAGTACCATAATTGTGTTCTTTAGTATCTGTTTCAAACAAAGTATAATTTTTTCTCATCAAAGGACATTAATGTGGATACATACTCAACTACTAATGTTTAAGTCCCTTACTTCTTTAATAGCTCTCTACATGAAGTTCTATTGTTAACTCTACACATAATTTTTATTACTCGCTTTTAGAATCTGAACACATTGTCTTTATGAGTAGAATTGTCCCAGAATATTATTCTGGATGATATTAAGGAATGCATTTAAGCAAAATAAAATAGCTGCCTATAGCTGAAATTGTACGAATTGCAAGTCTGGCTGCACTCAATTGCTTTGGTAAGTCAGATACTTTTAAATTATAATCAAAATGCAAACATAGAAATTTCAAACACTCTCCCTCTTGAATGGACTTGCCTCCAAATTTTATGTCTATATCTGGTGTTAATTTGTGTGAAGTACCGATTGTCAATTATTATTTAATATAAATTGCAATCGAGCATACGCTCCGGTGGCAATTTCCCTTACAACCCATCTTCAGCCTTCCATGCACCACCCTACATTTGTTGTCAGCAAATTTTTACTTTAAAATTTTTCAACGTTTTTGGTAAATTATTCACCACTTCGCCTGGTAATCTATTCCAATACCTGACACCCTTCCCAAAAACGAGAATTTTCCTGCAACTTTGTGCCGAAAATCAAGTATTCCCTTCCATGTATTACTTTTAATTCTTACACCAATATCTTTCCATGCCTCATCGCTAGTATATGCCCTGTACACTCCCATGACCCTCCTATTCCTCCTCCTGTCTTCCAATGAATCCTATTCCAGCTCCTTTATCATATCCGTCACTGACTGCATTCTGCGATAATTTCCGGAAACAAATCTAGCAGCCCTTTTTTGCACCCTCTCCAACTCCTGTATTTGATACGTAAAATGTGAGTCCCATACTACACTACCATATTCAAGCAATGGTCTGACCAAAGTTTTGTAACCCAATACCTTTACTTCTCTCGTTCATCCCCTCATCACCCTCTCCAAGTGCAGAATTTTGAAACCTTTTCCTACCACCTGTCCAATGTGATTTGTTATTGGGTTTTTACAAAGTTTAAATACAAGCTGCAAACCATTTATCAATAAGTTCAAAAACATTATTTGAAATATATTCTGTAGGTAAATTGGGAGTATTTTAATTCCTATGTTTATGTCATCTGTAAATTGGACAATTTTTGAGTTTTTAGGCACAACACAGGGTAGATGATTCATATATATTAAAAACAATAGTGTCCACTATATAGAACTCTGAGGCACACAACATCTGATAAATTCCTACTCAGAAAACCGAGGATCACTTAAAGCAGCCTTAAAATTCTCCAATGTCACTTTCTTTTTCTTTTCAGAAGGTAGGAACTAAGCCATTTATCAACAATGCAATCTATACCATAAAACATTAATTTCTGTGTAAGAATTTTATGATCTACACAGTCAAATGCCTTAGATAAGTAACATAAAATTCCCACAAGAATGAATTTATGTTTTATTTTTTTTCTAAAATACTGACAGTGCAAATACAGCTTGCTCTGTCGATCGACCATTTTGAAAAAAAATTTGTGATTTAGTTATAATATTATTATTTTTAAGTTGTTCATTATCTCTATTTTTACAATGCTTTCTCAAAAACCTTAGAGAAGGCTGTTAGTAATGATGTAGGATGATTACAATAAGGTCTTCACGGCTGTACCGCCGGATTGAGTTGTAGAAACACGGTACTTCGACGACGAAATGGTCAGCTGACCCAGAAACATTAACTGTGGGTCAGCTAATATATGGAAGAGAAGTGACGTTAAATCCGTGAAGCAGGCTCTAAATTCTCCCGCATGGCGGCAGCAGCGGTATTGTAGCCCAAACAAATGCCGAGTTCACACTGTGCCTGATCTTCTGATTATTTCATTTTGTAATGTGCATAAGTGTTTTATAATGCCATATTGTGTTGCATACGGTTGCACAAATAGACAAGAGAGGAAAGAACCTGGAATATCATTTCATAGGAAAGTTGTATTATAATAATTGTTGTTGAAGTGGTCAGTGGGATTTGTAAACTTTGGCGCATGTCTATAAATATTTAGTCATAGCTCTCAATGGGATGACTTTGTTCCAAAAATTTTATTGGATTAGTGTAGAAAATCAGCATACCTTGCTATTTTGCACATAATAGACTAGCATCACTTTTTAACGAGTGTTGAAAATGAGATTTAAGGGGGGTGTGTTTTACATCGCGGTTCAGTTAATTTAGTATTGCGCTTTCCTTCTTCACGTTGTAGTTCATACTATATGATGAAATTAAATGTGTTAAATTATGCTATGCAATCTAGGAATCGTGATGAAGCAAATGATGTTACCGGAAATACAGTTTGTGATTCAAATACGCGTGTGTGGGTATGTCTACATAGTTTGATTCTGTAACGGCAATTTAATGGAGATTGTGGTTAGGTCTAAATGCAGTCTGTACCAGAATGGTTTTGTTGTTCCATAAGGGACAAAGAATTTATCTATTACTGTTAGTAATTTCACGAGAACCAAGTTAGTGACAAAACGTGTATATCGATGGAAACTACTTCCACTTCCAGCTATTCCCAATGTAGCTTACGATGTATGGTAACAAAATAATTATGTTTATTCTGGTGTAGGCCTCATTTCAACCTAACCACAAGTGGTAGTAAAAACAAATGAAATATCCATTCTGCATGTCCACCACGTAATTCATTGTGGCTTTGGCAGAATTAATTTTTGTCCGAGTCGCATATCAACCCAATCCCAGTATATCCCGAAAACTAAGCAAGATATCGAAAAATTTTAATCTTTATTTTCGATTTGTCTCGTCGTGTTATATAAGAATCGATCATTAAATTTGACTTTTGCAAAATTTTTCTTCTCCATTTCAACTCAAGACACCTCACTTTTGATACAGTATATCTCGAGAACTAGGCGAGATATCGAAATTTTTTATTCTTTATTTTTTATTTCTCTCGTCCTTTTAAAAAAGAATCCGTCATCAAATTTGACTTTGACCAATTTTTTCTTCTGAATTTCAACCAAAAACCATTTCACAATATCTCGAAAACTAAGCATGATATCAAAAAAATTTATTCTTCATTTTTTATTTGTCTCATCGAGTTACATAATAATCCATCTCCAGATTGCGACGGTACGTTAATCCTATAGTCCCCTTGAGGTGCTTGTACATATACGCCGTGTTTGTATGGGTTGGTCCATGCCTCCCCACTCCCCCCACTCCTCCTTCGCCTGGCTTCACTTCATTGCATGGTGAAGGTCGCTTGCGTCCATGCAGCTACCCAGTATAGATCATGGAGGAAGGAATATATGGAGACGAGATAACGCGAAATCCGTGAAACCTCGTGAAAAAACTGTGCCTGCGCGACGGAGATCGTAGGAGTACCAAAACATTGGGCTGTTTGCACTGTGTCAGCTGCTGAGAATATTTCATTTTCTAATATTCTAAAGGTTTCTATAATGCCCAGTTGTGATACATATGGTTGCACAAACAGACGAAATAGGAAAAAACCTGGAATAGCGTGTCATAAGTAAGTCACATTGTAATTATCGTTCTTGAAATATCTGACAGGCAACCGCAACATTAGTGCCATTCGCTATAAATTTATTCATTGCTCTCAATAGGATCATATTATTCTCAAATTTTTGTTGGTGTAGTGCAGACAATTAGCATATGTTACTATTTTGCACCTGAAAAGCTAGCCTTATTGTAGACAAATGTTGGAAATTTAATTTAAACGGGTCAGGTTTACATCGCGACACAGTGAATATGGTATTCTGCATGTATTACTCACGTTTAAGTGTACACTGAAATTGCACGATGAAATTAATCGTGATAATTTGTGCTGTGCGAACTACTAAACGTGATGAAATAAACTTTGTTGACGGAAATGTAGTTCGCGATGCATTTCTTGTGTTTAGATGTGTCTACATAGTTTGGTTTTGTAGCGGAAATATTAATGGAAATGTTGGCAGGTAGAAATGCGGTGTATACCAGAAGAGAACAAACAATTTATTTATTATTAGCTGTTAGCTTCTGATTTTTGAAAGTACTGATTTTTCTAGCAAAATTAAATAGGCCACTACCAGTACAATATCTTCTAAGTAAGCTCAGAAACTATGAGGATTTATGAAGTATTAATTTTTTTATAGCTCTAAACATTGACTTATGCTTTTTTTTAAATTTCAGATATGTCTTGTTTCTGTTTTCAAATATGTCTACAAGTATATTTCTAGATTTTGATATCTTCCTTGTCAATTACTGAAATAGACTGTGAAAATATAACCTATTTGAACATCAACTATAATTTAAGGACTGTAGAAATAAACAGTTTGTTATTCAAGTTAAAAAGAATTACCTGCTCATTAAGTTACGTCCGAATTCATCATCAAATATGGATATGGCGATAGTTTTCTTCTGGTCCAGGCCGCATTTGAACCTAACCACGTCAATTTTAAGGTACAATATCTCGAGAACTAAGCGAGATATCAAAAAAATTATTCTTTACTTTCAGTTTCCCTCATCGAGTTACATAAGAAATCGTCATCAAATTGCGGCTCCACGGTTATCGTTGAATCCCCTCATAACCTAACAACCTCACTTTTGAGACAGTATATCTCGCGAACTAAGCGAGATATCGAAAAATTTTATTCTTTATTTTCGATTTGTATCGTCGTGTTACATAAGAATCTATCACCAAGTTTGACTTTGGGGACACGTTTCTTCTGAATTTCAACCAGAAACTTCACTCTTTTGAGACAGTATATCTCGAGAACTAAGCACGATATCAAAAAATGTTATTCTTCATTTTTGATGTGTCTCGTCGAGTTACATATTAATCCATCATCAAATTGCGCTGCCACGGTTGTCTTATGATTCCCTTGAGGTTTCTGTGTATTTCCGTGTTTCTCTGGTCAAGCAATATGGCGGCCTCCCCTCCCCACTTGTCTCCACCCGGTTTCACTCCAGTATGTGGCGAAGGTCCCTTGCGTCGTCTCCATATATTCCTTCCTCCATGGTTTAGATGTCTCCACATCTGAGGAAGACGGCGAAGCTCGTCGCCGAAATATCGTGTTTTTACAACACAATCCGGCGGTACAGCCGTCAAGACTTCAATGCGCTTGCAATATCTTTGCTTTGCCATAATATACTAATCCATTAGGGGTACACTTAATAACACTCTAAGTGATGAGTTGATAACTTTTAAATGAACTTCTGAGATGATTGACAGGTATTTATTCCCGATTTTTATAAAAGAGGAATAGGAATAATACAAATAACTGATATATCATAACTATGCACCGAAGCGAAGTCAGTTTCCTCACTATAGCCAAATTGCTCAATAAAATAATGAGAGCTTCGGTACTAGCCTCGCCCTTGAGATATGAAGATCGGATATGGTGGTGAATTTTTCTAAAACAGCTTATATCATTGGATCAAAGAGTGACAAGTTTACTGTGTGATATTGAGGAAAACACTGCTTAGAGAGCCTGTATATAACTGATCTGCGTGCTGTAGCTCCATAGTGGGGTTACTGTTTCCTATTGGCTGTCTTGCATCACGAGCTGTGAATGCAGAGTTTTAACTGGCCAGTTGTAGACGTCTATCTAGCAGGTGCCAGAACCTCATGGATGGCGTCTCCCACGGTAAAACAGCTGGTTTTGTGGCCTTGTAGCAGTGGTTCATGTTTTTACTTATGTGGTTCCGTGTTTCTCGGTTTCCCAGGACGGTAGCTCACTGAGGCTGGTTTCTACCACACTAGAATACTATATCTAACTAGGAAATTATTGAAATATGCTACAACCACCTACATGACTACCTGTATCATATGTCTTTAAATGAGCAATTCTTGTATATATATATTATTATTATTATTAATCATTATTGCCCTTGAGGACAGTGTTTAAACTCAAATTATTCATGATTATTCAGTCTTTGTTTGTATTTGTCTTCTTCCTCTTCTCTTCCCAAAACCTCTTCATACGCTCACTGTGTTCCTGTTTCCTTTGTTCAGTCCATTTTGTTCCTGTTTTCTTCTGTATTTTAAATTTTGAGTTCATAATTTTGTTCCTGAATTGTCCCCTTTCCCGTGTCATTTCCTTGCTGATCCCTGCGTGATTCAAGTCCTCTTCTATTTCCTGGAACCAATTGGTTTTCCTGAGTGAACCATTTACCACATCAAAGATCCTCTTTGTGAGTCTAGTGCTGTTCATTCGCTGTAAATGTCCATAGAATTGTAATCTACGTCTTCTGATCATGTCTGTCAATCTATCTGTATGTTCGTATAGTTCTTTCGTTGGTCTTTTCATCCATATACCGTCTTTATATATTGCTCCAAAAATTTTTCTAAGGATTTTGCGTTCAACTTTTTCCGCTTCTGTTATGCCTGAAGCCCCAATCGTTGTTGTTTCTGATGCATATAATGCTTCTGGCAGTACCACTGTTTTGTAATGTCTGAGTTTGGCCTGTCTTGATATATTTCTTTTGTTATAATATGACCATGTGAGTCTATAAGCCTTCTGAAGCTTTTCTGATCTTTCTGAATTTGATAGCTTGTTAGATCCTCCTACTTGTATGTATTCCCCTAGATATTTGAATTTCTCAACTCTTTTTATGTTTCCAAATTTTGTGTATATTGTTTGTACATTGTTGTTTTGTTTCTCCATGTACTGCGTTTTCTCATACGAAATTTGTAGCCCTGTTTTGGCGGCAATTTGATGTAGCTGTTCCAATGCATCTTGTGCTTCCTGCCTATTGTTGCTGAGAATTGCCAGGTCATCCGCAAATGCCAGGCATCTGATGATTGTTTTGGTATGTCGTGTTCTTCCTAGCTGTATTCCTTTGACCTGCGTTTCCCATTGTTTTATAACTTTGTCCAATACCATGTTGAATAAAATTGGTGATAATCCATCTCCTTGCCTGACACCCGTGCCAATTTTGAATGGTTCTGATGTTTCTCCCATAAATTTCACTTTAGACGTGGTATCCGTGAGTGTTTGTTGTATCAGAGCCCTTGTCTTCTTGTCTATGCCGTATTCTCTCATTATGTCAAAGAGCGTCTGTCTGTCTATGGAATCATATGCCTTCCTGAAATCCACAAATGTTACTACGGTATTGTTTGTTTGTCTTATCTTCAGGAGTGTTCTCAGATTCCAGATTTGTTCTATGCATGATCTTCCTTTTCTAAAGCCTGCCTGGTATTCACCTATTTGTGGATCTACCTGAGGTTCTAGCCTGTTCAGTAGGGCTTTGGAGAGGATTTTATAAATGACTGGCAGCAAGGAGATACCTCTGTAATTGTTGGGATCCGTCTTGTCACCCTTTTTATGTAAGGGATGTATTAGTGCACATTTCCATTCTTGTGGAATTTTCTCTGTGGCCCAAATATCTGTAATAATTTTATGAATTTTCTTTGTGAGATTTTCGTCTCCAAGCTTCCAGAACTCGGCAATAATGCCATCTTCTCCTGGAGCTCTGTTGTTTTTCAGTTGTTTTATGATCTCCTTTATCTCTTCGAGTGTGGGTGGTGTAGAGTCCGGATTTGGTGTAGTTTCTGTTAGGGTCAATTTTCCCGTCGGTTTCTCGCAGTTGAGGAGATTTTCAAAGTATTGTGCCAGAATTTTGCAGTTAGCTTTGGTATTCATTTCAATGGAACCATCTGGCCTTTTGAAACAAAAGTTTGGAGGTTGGTAGCCTGTAATATTTTCTTTGAAAGTTCTATAAAAATTTCTTGTGTTATTTCTTTTGAAGTCTTCCTCAATATCTTGTATCCTTTTTCTGTCATATGAACGCTTTTCTTTTCTAATTTCTTTTGAGGTTTGTTTCTGGACTGTGTGAAATTGCTGCCATGTTTCTGTTGTTCTGTTACTATTGAATTTAGTCCATGCCTGAATCCTTCGTTCAATAGCCTCGTCGCACTTCATGTTCCACCATCTATGTCTGCGTTTTCTAGGAGGCTGTCCCCAACGCATTGCCTTTTGGACTGCATTTGCGAGGTCTTTCCAATTTTCTGCTGCATTTTGATTAATTTCTTTCATGACTTTTTCTCTGTTTTTCTTCAGATATTCTGGGTCTGGTCTGGTGGTTACAGTCTTCTTTGTTGTTTTCCTATTTCTTGGGATTGGCCTGATCTTTACTTGTAACAAGTGATGATCTGATTCAAAGAATCCTTTACGTGTTCTCACATTTAAAATTTCTCTTATGCTTTTGTTTGATATGGCTACATGGTCTATCTGAAATTCTCCCCATAAGTAGTTGGGTGAGATCCAAGTCATAAGTTTCCGTCTGGGTTTTTGAAATTGCGTTGACATTATTTTTAGGTCAAAGTTCTGACAGTACTTTATAAGATGTTCTCCATTTTTGTTTGTACGATTATGTGCTGTGTAAGGGCCCGTAAATTCTCTGTATTTTTTCTCTTTGCCTAACTGCGCGTTGAAGTCCCCTAGTAGAATTTTTGTGTGTGTTTTAGGTATTTTGTTGGCAGCTTCCTCCATATCTTCCCAAAAATTTTCAACTTCTTGCGGCTTCTTTCTGTTTTGATCGTTTGTGGGTGCGTGAGCATTGATTATGGTGTATCTTTTGTTACCTGATTTGAAAGAGAGCATGGAGATGCGTTCTGATACTGAGTTGAAGTCTGTGATGTTATCTATGACTGATTTGTGGACAGCAAATACTGTGCCAAACATTGTTGGTGTTCCTCTTCTTACTGCAGGTTTGCCCTTATAAATCCTATAATTTTCCGTATTGAAATGACTCTCGTCTGTGAATCGCGTCTCCTGTATTGCAAGGATCTTGATGTGAAACTTTTGTAGTGTGTTTGTAAGTTGTTTAAGTTTACCTACTTTCACAAGGGTATTATATATATATATACAGGGTGTTACAAAAAGGTACGGCCAAACTTTCAGGAAACATTCCTCACACACAAACAAAGAAAATATGTTATGTGGACATGTGTCCGAAAACGCTTACTTTCCATGTTAGAGCTCATTTTATTACTTCTCTTCAAATCACATAAAACAAGGAATGGAAACACACAGCAACAGAACGTACCAGCGTGACTTCTAACACTTTGTTACAGGAAATGTTCAAAATGTCCTCCGTTGGCGAAGATACATGCATCCACCCTCCGTCGCATGTAATCCCTAGTGCGCTGATGCAGCCCTGGAGAATGGCGTATTGTATCACAGCCGTCCACAATACGAGCACGAAGAGTCTCTACATTTGGTACCAGCGTTGCGTAGACAAGGGCACTCAAATGCCCCCATAAATGGAAGTCAAGAGGGTTGAGGTCAGGAGAGCATACTAACATACTAACGAAACTAAAATGAGCTCTAACATGGAAAGTAAGCGTTTCAGGACACATGTCCACATAACATATTTTCTTTGTTTGAGTGTGAGGAATGTTTCCTGAAAGTTTGGCCGTACCTTTTTGTAACACCCTGTATATATCGGATCTCGGAAAAGGCTATGACGATTTGGAAGAAATTTGATATTTATATAACGTTTTGACTTTTACGATCACCTAAATAGTTGTCTTCCATACAAAAAAGCGAGTTTACAAATTACGAACATTTTTTTTTTCACTCGGTATCTCGAAAACGGCACTAACGCCATCCCGTAGGCAATTCAGGTACCAGAAAACCTACAAATAATTTCTCTTTGATTTCAACGAATATTTTAACTAACAGTTCTTGTATACTGGCAGACCCGTGGAAATATTAGCACTGCAAATTTAATTGTAAAACATTTAAAAAGGAAGATAATTAAAAATTTATCATTGGTTTTGTCAGAGGTGACACTTTATAGAAACTTCTTTGAAAATAATATTACCGGTAACAGTTATAAAGTTACAAATCATTTTGTAGGCCATCTTCGTCAGTTGTTGATCAATAGATTTTTATAAAGTAATCATCGTTTACTTTTTGACCGTAAAAAGTTGTTAGTTTATCATTAAATACTACCACGCCAGTTATGAGCATAGTTTTATCAGAGTGAATGAATTGAGCACTGATGATGTTCTATCATTACCGGCACGTACAATCTTATGATGAATTCCTATAATACTCGACGAAACATATCGAAATTGAAGAAAAAAAGATCTTGATATCTCGCTTGGTTTTCTAGATATAGCGTGTAAAAATCAGTTATAGATATAGATCCTTGTGCATTTGGTGACGCTTCATCTGGTCCAGGCCATATTTAAACCTCACAACAACCACTAGAACAAAATAAAACATTCTAATTACATTTCCACTGTATTGAAATATGTGTTTTGATTGATTTTTTTCTGGTCCAGGCAGGATCTCATCCTAACCTCTTCACTTGAGATATCAGAAAAATAAATTCTTTATTTTCGATTTGTCTCGACGAGTTTGATACGAATTCATCATCAAACTTGGCTATGGCGAAATTTTTCCTCAGGTCCAGGCCGAATTTCAACACACCACATCAATTTTGAGATACAATATCTCGAGTACTTAGCAAGATATATATATAAAAATATTTTTTACTTTCAATTTTTCTCGTCGAGTTACATAAGAATCCATCATCAAAAATTATTGTAGAATCCCCTGAATTACCACAAATCTTGCACCATTAATTAATCCCTAACTGCCATTAAGATTTCTTTTTAACATAATAATAACATTTTTCTTTGAAAGCACTTTATGAGGCGGTCTCACAAATGGATCTAGCAATTTGGATGAAAATTCATATACAGATGATTTTCTGGTTTTTAACACGATTTAAAAAAAGGCACACTTTTTGTATTTGGTTTCTCGAAAACGGCTCTAACTTCATTATGTGGAAGGTGCAGGTACGAGTAAGCATACTGAAGTTAGTTAAGTTACTCTTTGGTTAACTGTGCACCATAAAATGTCTAGGATGCCTTCAACCCCCTTTTTTTTTTAAATCAAACTTTACTCGAAGTCTTGGATATTAAACAGAAATCGAAAGAAAGCGAAATTCGGTCACACAGGCACTGATTATTAACACGGAAAAACAAAATATATGTAGGAGAAATGACGTTAAATCTGTGACGCCACCTCTGAGCTCTCGGCTGATACTGCGCATGCGCGGTGGCGGCAGCGGCCATATTGCGAATCCATACAAATGCAAAGTTCACATTATATATGATGCTGTGATTATTTCATTTTCTATTGTGTCTAAGTATTTTATAATGCCAACTTGTGCCATCTAGGAATCATGATGAAGCAAACGATGTTGTTACCCCAAATGCATTTTGCGATTCAAATACGCGTGTGTGGATGTGTCTACATAGTTTGATTCTATAGCGGCAATTTAGTGGAGATTGTGGTTAGATCTAAATGCAGTCTGAACCAGAATGGTTTTGTTGTTACGTAAATAAGGGACAAAGAATTTATCTGTTATTGTAAGTAATTTCATGAGAACCATGTTTGTGACAAAACGTGTATCACGATGTAAACTACTTCCAGCTATTTCCAATTAAGCTTACTATGTATGGTAACAAGATAACTATTTTTATTCTGGTCTAGGCCGCATTTCAACCTAACCACAAGTGGTAGTAATAAAACTGAAATATCCATTCTGCATGACAGCCATGTAATTAATTGTGGCTTTGGCAGAATTAATTTTTGGTCCAGGCCGCATATCAACCCAATCCCCTCAATTTGGAGACAGTTTATCCTGAACACTAAGCAAGATATCCAAAATTTTTATTATTTATTTGTTTCGTCTTTTTAAATAAGAATCCATCATCAAATTTGACCAATGTTTTCTTTTGAATTTCGACCAAAAACATCTCACATTTGAGACAGAATATCTCGGAAACTAGGCAGGATATCAAAAAACTTTATTCTTCATTTTTTATTTGTCTCATCACGTTACTTAATAATCCATCACCAGATTGCGGCGTTACGTTTATCTTATAGTCCCCTTGAGGTTTTTGTACATATACCCCGTGTCTGTATGGGATCGGCCAAGCCCCCCAAACCCCACTCCTCCACCGGCCGGTGTCACTTCAATGTGTGGTGAATTTCTCTTGCATCGTCTCCATATATTTCTTTCCTCCGTGATTATTAAAGTTTCTAACTAAAAATTATCATCTTTTAATTCATTTTAATCTGTGGTTATTTCTTCTTGAATAAAGTCCAGTAAGTGACGCTGTTGAACTTTTTTTTTTTTTTTTTTTTAATTTAATTACAATAGAGCACAGGCCCCGGTGGCAATTTCCCTACACACCCATCTTCCCCCTATCCTGCACCTACCTACATTTGCTCTCTACAGATTTTATCTTTAAATTCTTTCAAAATTTTCGGTAAATTATTCATCATTTCTCTTGGTAACTCATTCCAATCCCTGACACCCTTATGTAAAAAAGAGAATCTTCCTACACCCTTGTGCCTGAAATCGAGTGCCAGCTTGTGGTCATGGTCATCTTTTCCCTTCCATGCACTACTTTTCATACCTATCGCAATATCTTTCCATGCCTCATCGCCAGTATATGCCCTGTACACTCCCATGACCCTCCTCATTCTTCTCCTGTCTTGCAATGAATCCCATTCCAGCTCCTTTATCATATCCGTCACTGATTGCATTCTGCGATAATTTCCAGAAACAAATCTAGCAGCCCTTTTTTGCACCCTCTCCAACTCCTGTATTTGATACATAAAATGAGGGTCCCATACTACACAACCATATTCGAGCAATGGTCTGACCAAAGTTTTGTAACCCAATTCCTTGACTTCTCTCGTACATCCCCTCATCGCTATCTCCAACAAGTGCAGAACTTTGAAACCTTTTCCTACTACCTGTCCTATGTGTCCTGCCCAGTTAAGCTTGTTAAGCATCAAAAGTAATTCCAAGATATTTACATTTCAAGTCTTCAGCAAGCAATTCTTTCCCCACCTTATATTCAAATTTAACCTTTTTTTATTTGTGTATCTAATAAGCTGACTCTTCATTGCATTTATCTTCATTCCATCTCCACCAACCCGATTAGATATCCTGTCCAGATCACCCTGCAACTCTTTACAATCCTCTATCGTTTTGATTCTTTTATACAGCATTATGTCATCTGCAAACAATCTAATTTCAGATAGTAAACAATCAACACAATTATTCATTACAATAATGAATAGCAATGGTTCCAATACGCTACCCTGTGGCACACCCATTTTTACTTCCACTTCTTTTGATACTACATTTCCAACCCTAACTTTCTGTTTTCTACCTTTTAAAAATTCTTCTACCCAGCAAATGACTTTCTTATCCTCTCCAATAGTTTTTCCCTTATTTACTACCATTTTATGGCTTACTCTGTCAAACGCCTTAGACAGATCTAGTGCTACACTATCAATTTGGCCTCCCTTGTCCATTTCATCTGAAATATCTTGCATCTATCCCACCAACTGAGATTCGCATGAATATCCTTGCCTGAAACCATTTACAAATTGTTGCACCTTCTATGTCTAAATAAAGGAAATATGTACTTCTTTGAGAAAATTACATTAAAATTTGTTTACATACATTGAACCTTTCAAGAACTGACACTGTGCCATTTTGACTCATGATACTTGCAGTTACGATTCAGTCTCACCATGTCTTGCGAAAATTTGTTTTCCCAGCGGAGGAGAAACAAAGTACAGTATATTTCAAGTTAATTCCGCGATATTGATCATGTGAATACTATGGTATTGTCAAAGATGATAATACAATTTATTTGCGAACAGAATTCCTTCTATAAAAAGCCTTGCATTCCAGTTTTTCACTTAAGAAAACCATATGCAAAAGTTATACAACTAATAAAATCACTAAAGGATAAGATCACTTCCAGAGTAGTATGTAACCTGAGGACATTGAAAACAACGGAAAAACAAAAGTGTTGGAATTTCAGAGAGAAAGTAAACCGCATTGAGGAAGGGAAACACTGGGCTTTTACTGCGCATGTGCGGCAGCCGTAACAGATTTTTTTTTTTTTTTTTAAATAAAGCATTGTTTGCACTGAGTTTCCTGTTGGTAATGTTTCATTTTCTAATATTTCAATGTTTAATAATGCCAGCTTGTCTTGCATGCGGTTCCACAAACAGACCAGGTAGGAAACAACTAGGAATATCGTTTCATAAGTTAGTCACATTGTAGCTTTTGTTCTTGAAGTATTTAATAACCAGTTGCAAGAGTAGGGCCTATCATTATAGATTTAGTTATTGCTCTCAATAGGATAACCTTGTTCTCAGATTTTTGTTGGTGTAGACAATCAGCAAATCTTACTACTTTGCGCATAAGAAATCATGAAGGAAATAAGGAAGCGGAAAACACATAAGGGACTGGTGCAGATAATATTACTACAGATATCTTAAAGATAGCCGGGTGTGACATTGTACCTTATCTTGAAATATTATTTAAATTGAGTCTAGACACTTGCTGCTTACCACAGGACTGGAAAAGTGCAATAGTAGTACCGGTACATAAGGGAGGGGTGAGAAATAGAGTTGAGAATTACAGGCCAATCAGTTTGACGTCAGTGGTAGGTAAATTAATGGAAAGATTGATATGCAACCACATCCAAAAAATATGTGAGGAACGTAAGTGGTTTTCAAGTAGGCTACATGGTTTCAGGCAAGGATATTCATGCGAATCTCAGTTGGTGGGATATATGCAAGATATTTCAGATGAAATGGACAAGGGAGGCCAAAATGATAGTGTAGCACTAGATCTTTCAAAGGCGTTTGCTAGAGTAAGCCATAAAATGGTAGTAAATAAGGTAAAAACAATTGGAGTGGATGTGAAAATGATTTGCTGGGTAGAAGAATTTTTAATAGGTAGAAAACAGATAGTTAGCGTAGGAAATGCGGTATCAAAGGAAGTGGAAGTAAAAATGGGAGTGCCGCAGGGTAACGTATTCGGACCATTGATATTCATTATTCTAATGAATAATTGTGTTGATTATTTACTATCTGAAATTAGATTGTTTGCAGATGACATAATGCTGTATAAAAGGATCAAAACGATAGAGGACTGTAAACATTTGCAGGCTGATCTGGACAGGATATATAATTGGGTTAGTAAACATGGGGGGATGATAAGTGTAAAAAAGAGTGAGCTAATTAGATACACAAATAAAAACAAAAGGTTAATTATGAATATAAGGTGAGGGAAGAATTGCTTGCTGAAGACTTGAAATGTAAATATCTTAGCATTACATTTGATAACAAACTTAACTGGACAGGACACATTGGACAGGTGGTAGGAAAAGGTTTCAAAATTCTGCACTTGTTGGAGAGAGTGATTAGGGGATGCACGAGAGAAGTAAAGGAATTGAGTTACAAAAATTTTGGTCAGACCATTGCTCGAATATGGTTGTGTAGTAAGGGACCCACATTTTGAGTATCATATACAGGAGTTGAAGAAGGTGTAAAGAAAGGCTGCTAGATTTGTATCTGGAAATTATCGCAGATTGCAATCAGTGACAGATTTGATAAAGGAGCTGGAATGGGATTCATTGCAAGACAGGAGGAGGATGAGGAGGGTCATGGGAGTGTACAGGGCATATACTGGTGATAAGGCATGGAAAGATATTGCAGTAGGTATGAAAAGTAGTTCATGGAAGGGAAAAGATGACCATGACCACAAGCTGGCACTCGATTTCAGGCACAAGGGTGTAGGAAGATTTTCTTTTTTAGGTAAGGGTGTCAGGGATTGGAATGAGTTATCAAGGGGAATGATGAATAACTTGCCGAAAACGATAAAAGAATTTAAAGTTAAAATTAGTAGAGGCCGAATGTAAGTGGCTGCAGGATAGGGGGAAGATGGGTGTGTAGGGAAATTGCCATCGGAGCCTGTGCTCCATTGCAATTAAATTAACAGCCCGTAGTTTGTGTAAATGTAGTTGATATAATTAATATACGATGTATGCTATGTCTGTACATCTTCTGGAATATGTATTATCTTTTTTATGCATTTGTTTATCTGTAAACTGAAAGTTTTCACATCCCACAGAGCCAGACTCTTATATTACGATCAATGGAAAATGAATGAATTGTTTTGTATTGCAGGAATGTTTTCATTTATAGGTAGGGAGTACAGGAACTGGATAGGTACCTAAGGCGTCAATTAACGGTGAACGTGTGTTGTATTTAAGGTAAAAATATGTACGAATAGTAATTGGACTTGAAGGAAAATTTTCTCCGGATCATTAACTCCACTAGACTTATTGTGGATATTTCTCAGTGCAGTAATTACAGCATACATCCAGTAATAAATGGTATCTCAGATCATGATGCCCAGCTATTATGTATCGAGTCCAGGAACACTGTTAAACAGATAAAGAAAAGCTGGGTTTATAGAAGAAATATTAGTGAAAATAATATAAAACACTTCATAGATACCTTAAACAATGAAACTGGTTAGAAGTATATAATGCGCAGGGTGTTTATGCGAAATTTGATTCCTTTCTGAATATATTTCTAACACTTTTTGAAGGTAGTTTCAAAAAAAGGAAAATTCTCAACACTCCAAACAATGAACTGGGCATGGGATGGATAACAAAGGGTATTAGAATCTCTAGTAAAACAAAGAGGGACCTTTATTTAAAAATGATAGAATCGGATAGCTATGCGCTGAAAGTTCACTATAAACTTTATTCTAAAATACTAAGAAATGTAATAAGGAAGGCCAAGAACAGGTACATATCGGCGAAAATAGAAAATTCAGACAATAAAATGAGAACAATATGGAATATAATAAAGACTGAAACAGGAAAAACTGTAAATCACTCTAAAGACATAAAAATAGAACAAAATGGATATGTGTATAGCGAAGTAGGGGAAGTTTGTGAAATATTTAACAAACATTTTACGTCAGTAGTAGATAAATTAGGCATAGAAAAGCAATCCCCACATAGTGCTCTAAGGCTTCTTGAGACTGCTTTCCCAAATAGCTTTGTGGAGATGAAATTGCCACCAGTAACAGTCTCAGAAATAAATAAACTCATTAAACAATTAAAACCTAAAAATTCTTCCAGCTATGACAATATTTCAAGTAAATTACTGAAAAGATGTTCAGACTGTATCAGTCATGTACTTGCTCACATTTGTAATAAATCCTTAATACAAGGTGTTTTTCCCGATAGACTAAAATATGCTGTTGTAAAACCATTATTTAAAAAAGGAGAAGTAACATGTGTAGACAACTATCGTCCCATTTCATTGCTTTCAACATTCTCAAAGGTTTTTGAAAAAGTCATGTATAGAAGAGTAATAAAACATGTTACACACTATAATATCCTAACTAATTCACAATTTGGGTTCAAAAAAGGATCATCCATAGAAATGGCTATATATTTATTTTTAAATAACACATTTGAGGAACTGAATAATAAAATGAATCCTGTAGGAATATTTTGTGATCTTGCAAAAGCATTTGACTGTGTAAATCATGAATTACTTTTGAAAAAAATGGAATACTATGGTATTTTTGGGACCGCAGGTAAATGGTTTAAATCATACATTGAAAGCCGAATGCAAAAAGTTTCAATTTTTGATTCTAAAATAAGTAAAGATGCTTCATCAGACTGGGAGAAAATAAAACATGGAATTCCACAAGGCTCTGTCTTAGGTCCCCTCCTCTTTCTGTTATACATCAATGACCTTCCTGGAAATTTATCCGACAAAGTTAAGAGTGTTTTATTTGCAGATGACACTAACCTGACTGTGCGTAAAACACCAAACAGTACTATAGAATTTAATGTAAATGAAGTACTTAGAGTAGTAGCAAATTGGTTTAAGGCAAATTCATTAAAATTAAATTTTGAAAAAACACATTATATTAGGTTTAAAACAAAAAACTATGCACAGCCAGATATATGTATAAACTATAAAAACAACACAATCTTAGAAACAGAGAGTATAAAATTTCTTGGTATTAAAATAGATCAGAATCTCTGTTGGCATGATCATATCACTACACTACTGGCAAAGTTAAGTAGTGCCACCTTTGCAATACGAACACTTTCTCTAACAGCAGATCTAGAATTAATGAAACAGGTGTACTACTCATATTTTCATTCAGTAATGTCATATGGCATAATTTTTTGGGGAAACTCTTCACAAACTAAAAAAGTTTTCATAGCACAGAAAAGAGCTATTAGGTTTCTGTGTAGGGTAAAACCAAGAACTTCTTGCAGACAACTCTTTAAGAAACTCAATATTCTTACAATGTATTCTCAGTATATATATTCTCTCATGAGCTTTGTCATAGAAAATTTTAACCTGTTTACACCTAATTCACAGGTACACAGTTTCAATACAAGAAACAGAAATAACTTGCATAAAACACAAACATCTCTGTCATTAGTACAAAGAGGAGTTAATTATTCTGGGATACATCTGTTTAATAAACTACCTAATCGTATAAAACAGCTTTCAGATAATAAAGATGTATTCAAACAAAAACTTAGAGATTATCTTATTGGCAACTCCTTCTACTCCATTCAAGAATTTGAAGAAAATAATTAATTGTACTCATTATGACGTTTGCAAAACTCAGTTGCAAAAATGTATGTTTATTATTTCTTGTATTTGTAAAATATGTATATATATATATATTTACTATGATATGACTCATATTATGTGTATATGTATCAACAATGACATGTTTCACATCGCAGAGGTATTTCCTCAGCAGGGATCCATGGAACAAGATTGATAAATAAATAAATAAATAAAATTAGTATAATTAACATTAATAAGTTCTTTGGTTCTAGGATTGGTGCAATTTACCCCGTCGCCACAAAGTTTTAGTGAATCGCGGAGTAATAATAATAGCAATAGTAGACAATACCACTAATAATAATAACAATAATAACAACACCTTTCATGAAACTAGTGCGATTTATGTTTCTAGCTCCGCATTTAATTCTAATCACTAGCGTCTGGGATCTGAATATTGATTCCAACGAACTGAATTTCCAAGTAATACATGATACAAAGATGTGAAAATTAGCAAAACGAATCAATATTTTCACACTGAGGTCAGCTAACACTGTCTTCACTATTCGATATATTAAGGGAGATACAAATATTCTACAATAAAATTATGATCAACTTTCAAGCCTAAGAATTATACAGTTTTATGCAAAGACATTTCGTATAAATTAATAACTGTTGGAGCCATGGAGGAAGGAAATACATGGAGACGACGCAAGAGACCTTCACCACGCATTGAAGTGAAGCAGGGCGATGGAGGATTGGGGGGGGGGGCATGGCCGGTGTGGAGGGGCACTGCCGCTTCCACGGGGAATATGTACAAAAACCTCAAGGGTACTCTAGGATAAAGGTGACGCCGATATCTGGTGATGGATTATTATGTAACTCGATATGACAAATAAAAAATGATGAATAAAATTTTTTGATATCCTGCTTAGTTTTCGAGATATTCTGTCCCAAATGTGAAATGGTTTTGGTTGAAATTCAGAAGAAAAAATTGGTTAAAGTCAAATTTGATGATGGATTCTTATTTAAAAAGACGAGACAAATGAAAAATAAAGAATTAAAATTTTCGATATCTCACCTAGTTCTAGAGATATCAAATGTGAGGTGTCTTGAGTTGAAATGGAGAAGAAAAATTTCGCAAAAGTCAAATTTAATGATCGATTCTTATGTAACACGACGAGACAAATCGAAAATAAAGAATAAAATTTTTCGATATCTTGCTTAGTTTTCGGGATATACTGGGAACATCGCAATTGTTTGGAAGCGCAATATCGCCGCTGCCGCCACTGCGTATGCGCGAGCCTGCTTCACCAATTTAACGCCACTTCTCCTCCATATATTTCCTTTCTCATGGTTGGAGCGACAATTTATTGTATTCTGACAGTAAACACACCTCTGCAGCTTGCATTATCTTTGCATATGATCTGTCTTCTTTTTTTTTTTTTCAGCTGATACTTGGTGGATTTTGAATGTTTATTGGTTTTCTGTTATTATATGACGACCGAAAACAGTGGTATGGAGGCAATAGTAATACCATATATTAAACAGGAGGTATGTTTCTAACTTTCAATTATTTGTGGACACATTCACTTCCTATATATCTTATTACAAGTAGGATACTAAATATCCGTTGAATCACACTTTGAGGCAGTGGGTAATGGGATAGGTGTTAAACAATCGCAAATCTGCGTTTTTTTCTAATTAACAAATGTAGTTTCAATTATATTACTGTTGTTTGTATGAATTGCTACATTTGATATACGCCGTTCCCTTTAATATATCGTGTTTCATCATTTGAAGCGAAAAAACAAACGGTTCAGGTGAAACTATGAATATTGTTTTGAAGGATTTATGTATGTTGAATTTTGATCGTTTTTAAGCAGCAGTTTTAATTTATATTGCACCTTAGTGAAAATCTTTATATAGTGATTCAGGAAACAATGCGTCGTAACCTACAAAAATTGCCCTATCTGTCTGAAATTTGATTCACACATTCGTTAGGCGATAATATTTGAATAAAAGTGTATAACGTAAGGTTAAATGAATTAAAATCATTCGAAATGTAGGTAGATGCATACATGTTATTACAGAAGAAATACATGTTAAATGTCAATGTTTATTCCCCATGTTTTTATTTTTATTTCTTGGTCCAGTTTGCAGGACATATACTGGTGATGAGGCATGGAAAGATATTGCAATAGGTATGAAAAGTAGTGCATGGAAGGGAAAAGATGACCATGACCACAAGCTGGCACTCGATTTCAGGCACAAGGGTGTGGGAAGATTCTCTTTTTTAGGTAAGGGTGTCAGGGATTGGAATGAGTTACCAAGAGAAATGATGAATAATTTACCGAAAACTTTGAAGGAATTTAAAGATAAAATTTGTAGAGGGCAAATATAGGTGGGTGCAGGATAGGGGGAAGATGACTGTGTAGGGAAATTGCCACCGGAGCCTGTGCTCCATTGCAATAAAATTAAATTAAAAAAAAAATTAATTCAACCTAACCACAACTGTTATTGGCAAAAAGATTAATCTAACTTAAATGCTCTGTATAAACCATCGGTTACGGTAGATGAAGGATCTACAATTTGCATGTGGAAAGCAGTTTCTATTCAGCAATGAAGACTTAAATACACCTGGAATACGTGGAATAAATATCAACAGCTATTAACGTGCATTTTAGTACATAATAACATCTATGCATCTTCCCATAATTCACGTGATATTACTTAATTTCCTCATATTCAAAGTTTACATTATACAAATTTAATCTAATATTATCGCCTAAGGAATGTGTGTACCAAATTTCAGACTGATAGGATAATTTTAGTAGGTTCTGACGTATTAAAATGGAGCCATGATTTTTCTCTTTAGCTTTTGTTTATGTGGTTGATGTTACAAGTACTCAATTTGATTACTTCCACAGCAGTGTATTAAGCTATTTTCTCTGTATTTTTTAAAAATATGTATGACATCATTGCATTGCTGAATGTTATGTATACGTTGCGTGTGCAGCTTTAAATGTCAATAAAGGGGCATTTAAAAAAAAAAGAATTGCCCTTCAATGTAAGTCTCATATCATGAAATCGTTAATTCTGCAGCAGTAGTACAGGAATAAATTCAATAGTGATGAAGTTTTGATGCATCCTGGACCACACTGAAACCTAATTTACGAAAAACCCTGAAGAATTTAAATCACAAAAGTGTATAATTCGGGAGGAATTTTAACACTTAAAGTATTTAAGACAACAGTAGTAATAATGAAAATACTAAGTAATGATAATTATATTATAGGGAAATGGCCACCAGAGTAATTGCTCTGGAGCAATTAGTTATTCAATTCAGTCTAGAATATTTATTTTACCATGACACAATCTATCTGATATCTTCCTATATTCTCTGAATATTTTGAGGTGTACATCGTTTGTGCTTGATTCTTAAACAGTATTTTCTGCATGACAAGTTTATGTTTTTCACAAAATTTAAACAACCTGCTTTCTGACTCATTTCTTTCTCCTCAATCAGAACATCCTACAGTATTATCCTTTTTTCTTTCTATGACTACTCCATTTTAGTCACCCATGATAGTAAGATTATCATCCTTCATATATTGGTTTAATTATTTATTTTCATCATATATTTTTTGTGTTTCTGTATCATCTTCCTGTGACATTAGGACATACACTTGTACTTAGGTAGTTGAGCAGTCTTAATTTCTACCATCATCAAAATAATGCTTTCACTAAGCTGTTCGTAATAACCAACACGTTTCCCTGATCTATTTTTTAAATCCAATACAAGTAATTCCACTGGCCGCTTTAGTGTTAATTATCACATGTTCCACAGAACAGAAATCATGTTCATCTTTTCACTTAATTTCACCAATCATAATGAAATATAACTTGATTCATCCCATCTCCATGTTTAGATTTTGTAATGTACTTTTCCTTTTTATACTTATAACATTCCACACTTCAACTCGTAGAATGTTTCTGTCCATTAAGATGACTTTTTCCGTGAGCAGTTCTCACCTGGTGGTCTATTTTGGGACTATTTTACCTCTGGAATATGCTGACCAGCAAGAAGCCATCATTTTATGTGTAATTTGAGTGGATTACATGGCCTCAGGATTCCCGTTGTGTCATTAATACTTTGGTTTTTCTGTTGCCATCTGTATTCCGATGGTGTTGATCGTTTCTGGTGGAGTGTCTTCCGAGACCCTAACACTTCTGTTAGCTGATCTTTGTGTGGTGAAATAAAAATTAAAGATGGGAAGAAACGAGAAAGCAATGATTATATATGTTCCTAAGTTTTGTTAATTTGTGACATCATAGAAGTAGTTCTAGAATTTAAGTTAATAATTTACATATTTTTAATATGTTGCTAATATTAATGGAGTTTATTATCTTATCAGCTCATGGAAAGTAACTGCTATTTTAGTTGTAATTAATACTTTTACCTTTTTATTGTAGCTTTTTATATATAAGTGCCAAAACTGTATATTTATTTAAGTCTGTTTCTATACTGGTTTTATTGTTAGTGATGCAAAACTAGCCTTCTGATATTATATCTTACTGTTTATTACAGAACGTAGTCTCAAAAGTTGATGGCGAAGAATATGTTTTGCTGCCAAATGTTTCAGATAGGTATGACAATTAGCTTCATACTAAGCTAGTAAAAACAATTCTAATATTATTGTATTTGAGAAATTACTGAGCATCAGGTAGAACAGATGGTATGATCTGGTTTCATTATACAATTATATTGAATATCTTGGTAACTCGTTAATTTATTTAGTGTATGGCTGCTTGTTTCTAATTGTTTGTGGTGGTAACTATGTAGTCTCTGCTGATTTAAAGGATATGTATTCACAGTGCAGCTTGGATTGATTTAAAAGAGTTAAGCAATGACTAAGAAAAATTGCATTGTAGGTGTGTAGTTCTCTCGTAGGTTTCCGACTGAGATTCAATTATCATGCAACACTGGTGACCTCAGTCTTTCATTCCTAGTGTTTGAGGTCCTGCCAGAATGTGTTCCACTCTCCACTGAGCTGCTGTGTTTAACGCTCTTGAATCACTCCTTTATCTGTGGTTTATTAAACATGCTTCTACTTGTCCTCGTGACATTCATCACAAGTAACAAACTGACCTTTTCAGAAATTCCTGGATTTGCATCTGGTAGTATAAAGACCCATTCACACTAGTGGTCAGCTCACTTCAGGTCAAAAGTCCCTATACACGTAATCCAATGGGAGCAATCACACTACGTGGTCCGCTCAGGTCAGAACAAGACAGGTCAAACTGAAGATCAACAACGGTCAAGATCCGAGCTGAGCTGAGCTGACCGCTAGTGTGAACGAGCAACGGTCAGGTCATGTCAGATCAAACTATGCTTGTAAGCAACAAATAAAGAGTAATAAATAAAAAAATTAATTATTTTGGCGGTATGATATTGCTGTTTATTATAAAGTTGGCAAATTTAACATAAATTCAAATATTACTACACAATTTAGTACTATCAAGATACAGATCCTGTTTCCAATTTTTTTTAAAAAATATTTTGAATATATTTTTTCAATTAAATGCTTCTGTTCCAGTATTAGCACACAAACAAGGAATATTTGAAAAGTAGGGTTTCTCTCTCATCCTGAAATTCACTTTCTACATGAAATGAAATTTTATGCTTCCCTAAATAATTGTGCAAAATACATGTTGCTAAAATTATGTTATCAATTAATCCTGGAGGAGAATTAATTTTTCTAAAATAAATTCGAAATCTTTGAGCCCTAAAATATCAAAAGCATTTCCGATCACTCGTCTCTCACGGCATAGCCGGTGGTTAGCATTCTTCTTTCTCTTTATCTGTTTTGTGCTTGAAACTCTGGATGCACCCAGATCCATCCTCTTTTTGATCTTGACGTATTTTTAGGTTCTTGATCCAGAATCATTGGGATTTAACTGACGTTGGGGTAGAAAACGGCATTGTTCACTAAGAGCAATGGAAATGAAATGGTCTCGTATACGACTTGATCTGTCCTGACCTGAGCTGAGCTGACCACTAGTGTGAATGGGCCTTAACTCACCTTGCAACCTATGGAATATTATCTGGCTGCTTGTTCTCCTTCACCTGTTGGTAGGATCCACAATAGTATCCAATAAATAAACAAAAATACTTCCTTTCACTTTTCACATATTTCATCTATTACACTCCTTTCCCATCATATGTTTCACATACAGGAGTTGGAGAGGGTGCAAAGAAGGGCTGCTAGATTTGTTTCTGGAAATTATCGCAGAATGCAATCAGTGAGGGATATGATAAAGGAGCTGGAATGGGATTCATTGGAAGACAGGAGGAGGATGAGGAGGGCCATGGGAGTGTACAGGGCGTATACTGGCGATGAGGCATGGAAAGATATTGCAATAGGTATTAAAAGTAGTGCATGGAAGGGAAAAGATGACCATGACCACAAGCTGGTACTCGATTTCAGGCACAAGGGTGTAGGAAGATTCTCTTTTTTAGGTAAGGGTGTCAGGGATTGGAATGAGTTACCAAGAGAAATGATGAATAATTTACTAGAAACTTTGAAGGAATTTAAAGATAAAATTTGTAGAGGGCAAATGTAGGTGGGTGCAGGATAGGGGGAAGATGGGTGTGTAGGGAAATTGCCACCGGAGCTTGTGCTCCATTGCAATTAAATTAAACTTAATCATCATGTGGTCAGTAGTCTATATTGTTTCCCATTTATTTGCCTAATATATCAATACCATTCTAGTGTTGAACCTGTCTCATGAAGAGAATCACTCTTCAATATGTTGATAAAGAGGAAAAAAAACAAAAGTGTGAGAAGTTTGGGAGGGGGGGGGGGGAAGAGGAGTGTTAAGTATGGGCCAGCATCAATTTCAGATTTGGCTTTCGTCAGCATGTGCATCAGATTCTGGGGTTCTATAGACTTTAGCTGCTTGTGCTCTGCTAGAGCTACACCTTAGGTCTGGTTTATGAGTGTGAGGCATTTAAAAAAAGAAGACAAAGTAAACTGAAGCCAGAAAATAAAAGCACAGTGCAGCGAAAATTGACATCTATACTAAATAATAAGTTTTGTCTGTAAATAAAATTTATTAACAGATCATACACTAATTTACTGAAAGAGAACCCCAGTCAGAGAAACCAATTTAATATTACAGACTTAGACATGCCCATCATCATTTGATAAGTTATCAAAACTTAATGACTACAACTGTTACTCATACGTTGAAAAATGTATCTGGGTTTCTTCCTAAAGATACAAAGTATTTCGTTCTCAAATACCATCAATATCAGTATAGCCGTATGATCGTCAAAATGTAACAAAAAGACAGAGACTTACTTTTGCATTTGTATAACATTACTAGTGTAGATCATACACAAACTGCCTGTGAGAGAAACAAAGCATATGAGAGCATAATAGCATAAATAAAGTAAGTGCTTATGGTGTATTTCAGCCGCCTATGATATGCAATGTATTCTAACCCTGAATTAGTGGGACCTACATTTTAAAATAGAATCTTTATATTGGAAAATTCAGGCTTTGCTCATACAATGAAAAGCAGTTCTTAAATTTCTTTCCTCCTAGTGGGATTTAAACTGGAGACCACACCAGTAGCTTTAGAAAGGAAGCATCTTATTCACTGCACTACCCACCCAAATTATTGGTAAGCTTTACAGAGATGCAATGTGTTTGTCTTTCAAAGTTTAGTTAGTTTTTAATAATTCCATAACGATATGTAGGATCTATACAGAAAGTAGTATCCTATATCCTTCCTAGAGGCAAATAACATCTCTTTGTCTAATTTCATCACGATCGGATTAGCCCTGAAAACGTAACAAACAGACAAACTGAGAGCGACAGGGTTACTTTCGCATTTATAATATTAGTATAGATATGTGTGAAGTTACATACATCTATCACTCGTGGCATTTGTTCCTGCTCACTGATTACTGAGTTACTTGTACACATCTCTATGTGACATGCGAATTATTAACTTTTGCTTAAAAATATGGTAACACTGGCATCTGCTATGTCTCTGACTTGTACAAAGTCACTAAGTTATTGCAGTGCTGCCTAGCCTTCCACTCAGGGCCCCCTAAAACAAAAAATACTTGAGGGTCCCATTTTTTACCTGCAAATTCCTCTCTAATTTTTATCTATATCATTTCATTGGCCTGAAAATCATTTGGTGGCTATAAATGACTTATGAAAAAAGATCAATATAAGAAGATGCAATTGCTGTACTGACTAATAGTAATATGACAACAAGTTATCAATTCTGTATGCTGAGTATCTGAATTATAATCAGAACTGGTATTCACAGTTCAGTGAAAATTATGGTTTAACAACAAATTGGAATAATCATTAGTTTTTGCAGCAGTAATCATTTAAGTAACTATAACATCTGTGCTACAAAACTTGTAGGTTATTCCTCTATTAGTGCAGGATCTCATTTAGCTTCACAAAGTTCAGTAACTTGAGATGGCACAGAATCTAATAGTCTAAGGCTTTTGGATCCGTGCTATTTCAATAATGACGCTTAATTTCACTGTTGTTGTAGATGTTGGATGCAACTACAAAAAGATTCTGCCCAGTCTATCCTAAAATTATCTTTAAATGAGTTAATTGTAATTTAACATTAAACCATACACTAAAACTTACATAAATCATCAGTAAATATAGGCACTGTTTCTTCATCGTTACAATATTTTATTTCAGCTTATTTACAAGTCCTATTTTCTCCTGATATGTTTCTTGATTGGTCCTGGTAATATTGCACTAATACAAGAAATGTTGAGACTTTATAAAATCGAATGGCTCGTCTTTTTATCATAAAGGTATTTAACTATTTTCTAATTCTAAATGTTCAATCCACCATTTTAATTAATCTCTGGTTTTTTAAATTATCAAGTTAACTTATATTTTAAATCTGATGGTTATTATATTCTTATGACTTTTATAACAATTGCCTTTAATGTTAGTTTGTGTATTAGTTACACTTTAATAAAAATTGTATTTGAGACTTTATATTCAATATCTGTTCTTGTAGTTTCATCCTTACAGGTTTGATACTCCCAATATATAATTTAATATGCTACATCGTCTACAAATTCAGAACTTCTTTGATTCTGTTCCCTATATATTTCATCAAGCAGACTTTCACTTTTTTGGTAGTTTAATTTAAAATAAAAATAATTTTAAATTGAAATTTATTAAAATAAGTTGCATGAATTCTGACTTACCCTATCTTAATTACAGTGCTTAGCAGCTGTTTTGTTATCACTGTTACATAATTGTAATGTTATTCATACAATATTAAAATTTACTAACATAATTTACACTGTTATGGTTCTTTATGAAAGGAGTGCGTTTTAATTTTGGAGATATACTTTTGACTATTTAACAGTCTGATTTGGTTTTTGTAATGTATACTCATGTATTTGTGAGATATATGCTAATCTTATGTTAGGAGTATAAGAGTGTATAGTTATTTGTTTATTATTTCATTTTGCACACTGTCTGCTACACCTGCAGTCACTTTTAGTATTATGAACCATTGTAATACTAAAATATCAGAATAGATGCTACCTTATCTCTGATTGCTGGTACATCAAATTAAAGTCAGGAATTCATAATATATATTGTATTTTTGTTTTAAATTAGTGCGTTACATTTCAACTACTTCACTGTTATAATTCTGTAGTAAGGTGCAGTACATAACCAATATATCTTAATATAAAGTGTAGCAGTTTAATATATATCTGGATTTTAATGTATCCTGTGCCTCTATGTAACTAGTCATAAATTTTAGTATTTTTGGTAAATGAACCATTTTTTATTTTTTGTAGGGCAGCAATTAAATTTCAACAAAGCCTAGCTAAGTGTCGTGACCAAGAGGATACTGGTGTCTTAGAAAATACATCTGTTACAAGATCACTGCAGTTCACATGTGCTAAATGTTTTTATACTTGTAATACAAGGGATTTTCTAATAAGACATGTTTTCTGTCATTTGTCACTTGTAAAAATTCCACAGTACATTTGTCAACAATGTGGTCTGGTTTCCTCAGATCTGTCTATATTGTGTGCCCATAGAGCTTATCATGACAGTGAAATCACTTTGAAGCAAGAAACTGTACTGCACGTTGTGTGTGCCATTTGTGGACATATATTTTTATCTTGGAGTTCTCTAATAGAACATGTGTTCAAACATCTCACAGCTGTTTCCTGCCCATCATATGTCTGTGTGCATTGCCAACAAATATTTAAAAATTGGACCAGATTCCATCTCCACCAGGACTCAAGCAGATCTGCACACCTTCCTTCCTCATTTTTGCAAACAAGGTAAGATTCAACCTTCGTATTTTAATTTTTTGATAATCCTTATACTTTATAGACTGAGGATTTTATTTAGATATCCTGTTTGAAATTAATACACTATAGAACAAAACTATATCTCAATATTGAAGTCATGGCCAGTAGCTGTGATATGTATACATAAAATTTGTGATTAATCCTTGAAAAAAATGGTTATTTTTGATAACGTAGCAAAGTTTAAAAAAAGAAAATATAATATATGAAAGTGTCCAGAATTGGTAAGCAATTCTCCTATTAAATCTAAATAGTAAATTCGAAACTTTCATTAATTGATGAAATGACACCAATGCAACTGTTTAATAGCTTTAATGCCATACACGTTTTACCTCTCAATGAGGCATCATCAGCAACAAATCTATTTTAAATTTTTACATTCTATGATGTTTAACTTTAAATTGAAACATTCTCTGTTTATTTACAACTTGCAATGGTAACACACATGAAAAAAACTGGCCAGTTGAAATACTTCTAAAAATATATTAATTAGTTTTCTATTAATATTTTCTTAGTTACAGTAAGTGTATTATGCTAAAATTACGAGTGTTACTTTGTTCCTAGATACCATCAAGTTGTTCCTACTCATGATATGCCTCAGCCTTATACTTCTGTGATGTGTGGAAAACCTTTCATGAAGCCTACTAGCCTATTAATGCCTGAAGTAATCTCTATGAGTGACCAGTCTTATACTTGTAAAGTTTGTGGAAAATGTTTCAAAGATTTTTGTAAATTTAAAATACATAAAAAATTTCATACATGTGACAGGCCTTACACTTGCAAAGTTTGTGGAAAATCATTTAAACACTCTGGTACCTTAATTTTACATAACAGGGTTCATTCAGATGAGCGGCCTTATACTTGTAAGGTTTGTGGAAAATCCTATAAGCGGTCCAGTGCTCTTGTAATACATTACAGGGTTCATACAGGAGAGCGGCCTTATACTTGTAAGGTATGTGGAAAATCTTTTAAGGAGTCTGGTACTCTCAAAAGACATAAAGGAATTCACACAGGAGAACGGCCTTATAATTGTGAAGTTTGTGGAAAATCGTATATGCAGGCTGGTGACCTTAAGAGACATAAAAGACATCATACAGGTGAGCGGCCTTATGCTTGCATACTTTGTGGAAAAACATTTGCACGGTCTAGTTACTTAATATTACATGTAAGAAATCATACAGGTGAGCGAAATCATGCTTGTAAAGTTTGTGGAAGGTTATTTACAAGGTCAAGTCACCTATTATCCCATCAAACGGTCCATACAAGTGAGCGGCAGTATCCTTGTGAGATTTGTGGAAAATCTTTTATGGCGTCCAGTAAACTTGTAAAACATAAAAGATCACATACAGATGAGTAACCTTATACTTTCAAAGATTGAGGATAATTTTTTATACAGTTTAATTAATTGCCTTATAAAATATAAAAAAATCAATTTGTTGAAAGGCCTTATCTTCATGAAGTCATTTATGAAGTTCAGTAACCTTGTAACACTAATAAGGGTTCATAAAGGTGACTGTCTTATGTTTGTGAGGGTAGTGAAAAATCATTTAAGTTGCCATGTAACCTTATAACACATAATTTAGTGTTGTCATACTTGTAAAGTTTTTGGAAAGTACGTATGTAGTATGGTAAAATAAAAACATATTAAATTATCTATATAAGTGTCCAGTTCGTAACTTGGGAATTTAGTTGAAAATCTTTTTACTGTAAAATTTATAAAAGTATCCATATAGCTGAGAGACCATATTTTTGTGAAGGAATAGTCTAGTGATCTTATCAAGTCTTAAAAGAATCTAATTTTCAAATAAGTTGAAAAATTATGTATGAGATTAAATAAACATGTGGATATTGTGAAAATATGTATCAATCTTTTAACTTTAACTTATACTTGAGATGCCACATTCTTGTAAAATTTCCGAATTTTCGAATGTAGTATATATTGTCTAGTAACTTCTAATAGCAGAACTATATATTTGCAGGCATGTGCTTGTGAAAGTTTTATAAAATTGTTTACAATACCTTTTTTGCTTTATAAAACAACGAAGAATCCATTTGAGTGACAATATTTTGACTGTGAATTTTGTGAAGATTTGTGCACCCTTCTAGAAATACTTGTCACACTTAAGAATTGATTGAGGTGAGGCAATATTTTGTTGAAATATTTGCAGAATTTGGCTCAGTCTAATGGGATTGTGTTATTGGTTTGGTAAGTTATTTCAAATATATTGATCATCTTGAAAGACATAAAAATGTGACTAACAGAAATTTGAACATTACCGAATGTGTATAATTATTGTTTTATTCTGCCCCAAAACACTTCTTTTATTAATATACTTTTATTCTTAATTGTTTAAATATTATATCAATATCTGAAGGTAGCAACCATGTATTTGAAGTATTTTGTGTAATAAATAATTATTTGCCTATCACCAATGATTCAGAATTTTATTTTTTGACACATAACCAAAGAAAAGCACCTTCTCTCTTCTTAAATTTTAAGATGTAAGCTATATAAAAGGGTTTTAATTGAGGAAACCTGTAGTCTATGTAACAAAATTAATTATGTAAGTATAGATATTAGAATTGTGATTGCTGTGTATTGTGGCTCATGTTCCTCAAAGGCAGTTTTTTAATTTTTTTAATGATTAATTAAACTACTACTTTAATTATTGCTTCTGTACCTCATTTTGGAATATTTTGTGGTTTTTTTTATTTGTTCGGAATTATTTAACAAGAGAGTTTCTTTTATTTCTAATATGAACTTGATATTGTTTAATTATTAAGAAATCCTTAAATCTTTAAATTCAGATATCATCTTCCACTTTAAAGTGGTGTTATATACTCTAATAAACATTGTCTATGCCTATTGGAAATTATATGTTGTAAAAATATATTTTTAGCTGTTTTTAATATTTACTTTGAATAAGTAATATATTCAGCTTCTCAAGGAAGGAATGATTTTCTACCTGCATTCTCCATGTTGCAGTTTTCCATCCTGTGTATACAGAACACAAACTATTTGAATGATTGTGCTTGATTTATTGTTGATACCTTAATTATCAAGAGATGTGGTAGAATGTATATTCAATCTTTAAACAAGTTGCTGGGGCTTGCGTACGAATCATATGGAGGTACTGCTCTCCATTTTAGTTCTTGCTGAAGCATCAGGTTTCTATTATATAATGTCTGAGGATACACTGATACTAATCACGGAACCTGGTTGGTGTGCTGACAGCTATAAATCCTAACATTTATTATCTGAGGAGGCGGCTTCGATCCTTACTTTGGCAATCCAGATTTTAATAAATTTATAATTTTCCACAATCTGCCCACGTAAAGGGTGGGATGATTTGTTGATAATGCCATTGGCGAATTATTTTCTATCCTTAGCTCCCAATCTTCATCCAGCTCCAATGATGTTGACTAACAATTCCAATAATTCATAGAGAATGTGGATACTTTATCTAAATGGTTAATAGAGGTAATAATGTTACCTCATATTCATTTTGTTTGTGAATCAAATTATAACCATATAAATCCCAGTTTTTACAGTTGGATGGTATAAATGTTTATTCAATGATACCATACTTCATGATGTCTATAGAGGAAGAGTAATAAATCTTAAATCACGTTTTATTAGATCCTTAACAATATAGTATTTGAAGGATTTGTTAGTGCAGTGACATTATTATTTTTTGTTTTTATCATCACTAGTTATTCCCATAAACAATATACAAAGTGTAGAGTAAATTGCATATTCAAGCAAATGCATTTTCTGAACTGGAAAATGGTTTCTACAATCCTTGTTGCTAGTTCTGTCTTATACTAGAAGTTCATATCAAGTTGTGGGCTCACTGACAATATTCTAGATGTGGAATTCTTAAACTTTTGGAAGCAAATAATTAAAGTTTGGTGGAAAAGGCAGAAAGGCTTTATTATAACTGGAGATAAGCATCTAAAAACTACATGCATTCTGTTACAGTATCAGTGTGTGTGTGTTTACTTGGTGTACAACACTTGATCCTTACAGTCTTCAACTTTATATGTGATAATCTGTAACCTACAGCTCAGAATTGTTGGCAGGAGGTAATTTCAATTTTTAAATTATATTTAGGACTCTTCTTATCAAACTTGATGACAGTATCTTTTAGTGATTTCCATTACACACCATGTTTGATGGAATTTGGATAACCGAGTGATCAACAAAGGCTTAGAAAAGGAGAGAACGTTTGTTATATGATGCGTCTAACTATCTCTTGAACCATTCTACTTCTTAAATACTAAAATCTGATGGGAAAAGAATGGACATACTCAATACCAACACAAGCAGGGAGAGTCAACAGTAGACAAAATTCTCAGTCCGCTGTCACTGCTTAATACTGCCTTTTACTTTGTCAGGAATAGTAGAAAATTGTAGTTAACCGAACAGATTGCACGCAGAAGTTTTTTTTTTTTTTTTTTTTTTTTGTTATATAAATATATAGAATCAAATATTTATGGCAGAATCTAATGAATAGAGAAATTCTAAAACTGATAAATAATGGTTCCAAGGCTAACAACTAATTCAGAAATAGCCAAACAAATATTATACTTAGAGGTGAAAACACTGAATTGTTATTAATTATTATTTACTTAGATTGTCTGCACAAGGAAAATGGTATAGTTGTTACATCCATTGTTGCTACATGTAGGATATCTGTTTTCATATATCGTTATGTCTTTGCTGTGATGAGTTACCAGATATAGGATTCGTTTTTATTTGTTGATATGTGCATAACTTTCCTGTAGGTCCTCCAGGATGTAGTCTAGCCTGGTCGCTCACACTTGTGGTCTGTGGAGAGAATAATGGATTTTTATCTGACTGTAAAAGATTACAGTGTCCTCCTTCATTATGGCTGGTACATAGTAATTAACTTTTGATGAACAATTGTGGAAAAAATACAGTTTTATTACTTATGCCTTCTGAAACAATTCTCTAAAATAAACTCCCTTATTTTCAATATTACTTTTCACTGATTATTTTCATATTATTTCAGTCTGTCAGTTTACTAGGTTTGACTGGATTTGGATGCCCAGAACAGAGTGAATCACCGTTAACTAATACCAAGTTGTTTTATCTGTGGCTACCTTACAATATGAAATACATAATACGCTAATATAATTGGGGAGAGTAGTGATGAATAAATTATCAAAAGTGCTGAAAGATTTCCAGTTCATAAAGCACCATGGTAGATTGGTGGAGGAGTTTACACTCTGAGGATAAAAAAACATAAGTAGAAAGTGGTAAATAGACAGCTATGGATGTTGCTGTTGCAAGAAAGACAAAAGAGGAGGCGATCCTGTTACTTCTAATGCTCTGTGCAGTGTGTTTGTAACTAGTATTTCGCAACAAATGCAGAAAATGGTTCTGTCAATCTAGAGCACTAATATTACATACGTTATTTAATATGTTTGTCAGAATAAGAAATGTTGACTAAAGAAAATCATACATGGTAGACTCGTTGAGTTATGATGCAAGATGAAGAAAAAGTTATTCCAGACATAACAGTTCATAGCTGCTAAGTGGTGATGTATGTAGCCTTGAATCCAAGGTTTTACTCTCTTACAGACTAATTTTAATTGTGATAGAGACTAAATGTCAGATTAGTGGTTAGAGTTAAGGGATGAACCAATCTGCATTATTATAGGAACAGACCACAGTCTTTTCATTCAAAACTTAGAAGAATAGATGCTCCTGTTGTAGCTGAGTCCATATTGCCTTTGCTTGGATACTGTAAATTTCTTTGACTCAGTCTGGTTTGAACATAATAGGCAAAACCAAAATTGGAGTATTGTCAGCATATTGAAGGAGGTAGAATGAATTATTTCAAAATTTTTAGTGAAAAATTTAAAGTTTATTACATCACTTGAAAATTTAATAGAAATTTTTACTAGTAATGTAAATATTACAGTAGTTTGTGGAGTTGAAGTACATAAGAGACTCTGAGAATCAGAGCATCAATAACACTAAACCAGTATCTTGCATCTATTGATCAAAGGAAATAAAATAAAAATTCAACATAGTTATTTCAAAATTTTTAAGATACTATAAGTAGTTATTCTGCTGGTTTTCTTGCCAAAGAATACTATACCTTGTTAATATCAAGAAATAATAAAATTTCACATTTCTAAATTGCAACTACAAACATATTTTTAATTGTGTTTATGTCACGATACATAACTAGCTTGTATTACAGTGATTGTATCAATGCAGATGTGATAGAAGCTTTCATTTTCTAGGTGTAGTATTAGCAGAGATGATGGGTTGAAATTTGGCATGAACCAGAATGAAAACTGAAACATCTTGTTGCAGTAGAAGGAATGACAAATTTACTTATTATTAGTAATTAATAAACTGGTATCATAAGTGTTGTGTTAAAGATGAATATCTGCAGATCTTTGATAAGAAGAAAAGTATTTATAAACATATGGAAAACATCAATACAATTATGCATATTTATGATCATAAAATATCAAACTCATAAATGACAGATGTTTTCGAGTAATGGAAGAAAACTCAGTGTTGTGGACCTACCAAAAATAAATAATGCATTATTGTATGGCTGCATAAATAAATGAAAGTTAGAAAACTACCTTTTGTTTAATATATCCTATATTAACTGTATCCTTATCACTTGATTAAGATGAATTTGAATAGTAATACACAAACTATTTGGTACCAATACATAACCTCCTCCACAGTGACAAAATTAATTGTTAAAATTATTCCTCTTTAGAGATAAGGCACATTAAAGAAATATACACTACTTAGAATATCTATGTTTGCTTTAATTTCTGATTCAAACATAACAAACAATAAATTATAGATTTCAAACTGCAGTCTTCTTTTCACTGGCCTATGTTTTCCAGATACATATATATTCTTTTTTGTATGATGCTGTTTTTCAGAGATCACATATTAAAAATCTTGGAGGAAAATAGTTTTGTTGCTATATAGTGGCCACATACCTTGGGATGTAAATATGAAACCGGAATTTGCTGATAGATGGCTGTAGCTATCAAAGCAGTTCCCGCCAGATCGCTTCATCATCACCAGTTTCTTTTGTTGACAGCGGACTGTGATTGTCAACTCCCGACAATACAAGTTTCATAGGACAGTGTAGTTTTTAACACTATTGAAGGATATCAACTTTTGAGCCCACAAACAACGACTTGCGGACATTGTTGATTTTCTGTTTTCATTTAAAGAAAACTGCTGCAGAATCACATCGAATGCTTGTTGAAGCTTATGGTGAGTGTGCTCTTGGTAAAACACAATGTTTCAAGTGGTTTAAAAAATTCAAAATTGGAGATTTTGACACCAGCAATGAAGACTGCGGAAGACCTCCGAAGAAGTTTGAAGACAATGAGTTGCAAGCATTGTTGGACGAGGATGATGCTCAAACGCAACAACAACTTGCTTATCAATTGAATGTGACACGGGAAGCTGTTTCCATACATTTAAAAGTGATGGGAAAAATCCAGAAGATGGGAAAATGCCTTCCACATGAACTGACTGACAGGCGGCAAGAAAACCCTAAAACCACTTTTGAAATGCTGCTCGCCAGATATAAAAGAAAATCATTTCTCCATAGAATTGTGACTGGTTATGAATAGTGGATATATTTCGAGAATCCTAAGCGTAAAAAATCATAGGTATCTCCAGGTGAACCGAAAAAGTCAGTTTCAAGGCCAAATCGCTATGGAAAGAAGACAATGCTCTGTGTTTGGTGGGATCAAAATGGTGTGATCTATTATGAGCTCCTAAAACCTGGTGAACCTGTTAATAGTGAACGTTGTCAACAGTAAATGATCGATTTGAACCAAGCATTGCGGGAAAAACGACCAGAATACCAGGAAAGACAACACAAAGTGATTTTGCTTCACGACAACGCACCATCAAACCCAGTCAAGGAAATGATTGAGTCACTTAGTTGGGAGATACTGACGCATGCGGCTTACTCACCTGACCTAGCTCCGTTGGATTACTATCTCTTTGCATTGATGGGATACGCACTCGCTGAGCAACGCTTCTCTTCTTATGAAAATGTGCGAAAATGGCTTGAGGACTGGTTTGCATTAAAAGAGAAAAAAAAATTTGGCGTGGCATTCATAAATTACCAGATATGGGAAAAATGTACATCTTGCAATTTACAATATTTTTAATAAGGTATGTCATACCATTTTTATGCAAAGAACGCGTATTTTTGATCAAAAAATCCCGGTTTGATATATACACACCTAGTATGAAATATATCAGTTAAATAGATGCAATCAGGATATCAATATATTTAAACTTAATGAAATTCTTACTTGTATAGAATTAGTATATGACACTGTATACATTTTGCAGTAAATAGTTTAATTTAATTTCAATGGAGCAATGCTCCAGTGGCAACTTCTGTATACACCAATTTTCTCCATTCACTTCACCGACCTACATATTTAAACTTTAAACTCTTTCAACTTTTTGGTAAATTTTCATTATTTTTCTTGGTAACTTATTCCAATACCTGACACCCTTACATAAAAAAAGAGAATCTTCCTACACTCTTGTGACTGAAATCGAGTGCTAACTTGTGGTAATGTTTTTCCTCTGTGTTAATACCCTTAGGGTTTCACCTGCAGTGGTTACCAAAGCATCCTGCCTGGTAAACTAAAGAAAGCTTTCCTGTACATACTCAGTGTGGAGAAGCGCATATTGAAGTGTCAAAACAAGGTTAATTAAGCGAAAGACCTTCAGGCTGAGCACAGCGGTAACTTTAGATTTGACCCATGCTGTGTCTTTATGTCGTTTTCCTTGTGCGAGTCAAGTTCACCATCATGATAAATTGAACGTTGACAATCTTGTAGATTTCAATAAATATTTTTCTCTGCAAGCACAGAGGTTTCAAAAATTTTCTGCTCAAAATGAACTTCAAGAATGGGATCACGAAAGTTCACAGAAAGTGGGATAATTTTAAAGTTAACTTCGGTGTTACAAATGCTGTAACACATACTCAACATGTCTACTTTCGAAACAATTGTTCTACAAATAATATTCAGAAAGCAATATCCATACACTGTGGTTCTAATAACATTTCAAGAGCGATGACACTGTTGATTATAATGACGAACAACTTTTGCAAACTTCATCGCAGAATTATGAATAAATTAGAGTTCATTAGAAACATATTTAGCTTGCACCCTTTTTGCATCTTCTGCAACTCTGAATAGAGCTTTCAACAATGAATGAATAAGAAACTAAATTCAATGCCAAATTTAACAGATTAACTTATTATTTTTACATATGCTGTGAGGATGGATAAGAATGATGTGATGGTCATTAAATTGTGTTGTTACTGTAGTGTAAACTCTTTTTTTTTAGTAAAGTATGTAATATAAACAATTGTTTCTAATTTTATTTTGTGAACATATTTTCCAAACGATTCCATTCCTCTTAATCATCCCCTACTCATTTTTATGGCCAGTACCTAAGAAATACGGATAATCCTGTTATCTGGAACGGTGGTAACTGTGGCTTATAGAAATACGCTGAAAAAATTATTTATAGCACATGGACCATTTGCAGTCAGGACCTGTGAGAGATTTTGATCCTCTGCCATGTAGGTTGAGTACTATTACCATACAAACTACATTCCAGGGTTTGCAACAGCCCACAGAATTTGGAGATTCTGAGCAAATATGTATTGCTTATGTACAAAGAAATAAATTCCAAGTAAATAAATACTCTCATGAAGATTAAATATCTCGGCAACTTTAATCTTAATTTTCAAAAGAAACCTAGAATTTTTGTTAGTGGACATTTATAACCTTCGAAATCAATTGTCAAAACAGATACAAGAAGACACAAAATATTGATTTTTTTTCTGCATTAACTTTTTGAATTATCTAATGATACCAAAAAATTTGGTTGGCATTACTATTAAAAATATCACTCAAAGTCTATTTTACTCATTATAATACTCTGACAGTGTTGTTTTGTATGACTAAACAATCACTAGCTTATATTAACAGCTATCAACCTGAGAATGTTTTCCTCATTAGTACATATACTCGCATAGCAACTGATATTAAGTACACATCATGGTACTCTTGGCCAGTGTTGTGTCCATTACATGTATATCTTATCACTAAGGTGATCATAGGAATGCATCGCTTGCCATTCCTACATGGATGTGAAAATTATTCTATTTCCCACACAGAAAATTTCAAATTTTTCTTTATTGCTTCAACTAAGCATTGCAGCTTATACAAAGTTCACAAAGGATTATAAGTAAATAATGGCTACATTTAAGTTTAGAGATACTTTTAAAATATTATCCAATATCAGTCAAAGTGAACTAGTACAATTTACAGACAAGGATTATGAAACTAAAATTATAAGCTATCTGACTTTATACCTATAACCTAGTTATTTTTAAGCCAAGCTAATTAAAAAAAACACACAGATTATCTATAAACTATATAATTTCACAAAAAATTAATTTATATTCTTACAAAAACCATTAAGGTATAGATGAAGAAAATTTTACAGATACTAAAATATGTAATGACAGCATAAATATTTGATGATTTTAAGGAAAAACAGAATCATGAAGAAATGTAAGACAATACATTCAGCTATGTATATATAATATCAGAAAATTAAAAATTTGATATTCCAAATATAGTGAAAACAAAATACAAACTCTAGATTTCTTCTGACTTCAAATAAAACATTGGTATCCCAAGTGACATGTAATAATATATCACATAGGTTTAGAATTGATACTTCATTCATAAGTGGTGAAACAGACAAATAACAAACAAATAATCACATTTTACAGTTACAAATAAGTTTTTATAAATGAATAAAAAATCCTTATGCAAAATATCATTTCTGATTTGAAATTTGAATCATTAAAAATAGATTAGAAAAGAATAACCAAAAATAAAATCAAATGGAAATTTTAATTTTCCTTAAATACTAAGTGACTGTCGCAATAATTTTCAAAAAGTTAACTTTTTTTAAACTGCTTAACGTCTCTTAACAAACAGTTAAATACCACCTCAATAAGATAACACACTGGGTAGTTCAACACAGAATTATGAGAAGTAGCAATATAAGTCAATACTTTTGGCATATAGATAGGAAAACATACATTTTTAATAAATATAGAGTGACAAAGGAATTGCTTTTTGAAAAAGAGCGTTGTGGGTCAATGATAACACTCTGGCCTCGCATTTGGGAAGACATGCATTTGAATCCCCTATTGACTTACCTAATTTTTTTCCATGGTTACTCCGTGCAAATGCTGGCCATGGCCTATTTCCTTCTCATACATTTCCCTAGTTATTTCCTGCCTCCAATGACCATACACTAAACATAACTTAGATAATAGTCTCTAAGTGCAGATCATATTAGGTAAGCAATAAGGTGGGATTTATTTAATTAACTACTTTCGCACTTCTAGATTTATTCCTCATTGATATCATATGAGATGCAAAAGGATAGGACACAAGGATCTGGAAGGAATTAGTGCATGGTTGTCTCGAAGAAACAATCCTGGTAATCACCTGCAGTGATTTGGAAAATCCAAAACTAAGTGGCTGGACTGAGCATTAACACACACCCACCTTGCTGTATGGGGCTTAAAAGTTCTCCTGAGATGGTACCGATACAATGTAACAGAGAATTAAGGGTTTTTTAACTGCCTAATGTCTCTTAATAGTGAGGTCTTTAGAGACGGGAAAGGATGAAGGGGAAGGAATTCGGCCATGGCATTTTGAAGGAAACATTCCGGCAATTGCCTGAAGCGATTTGGAAAACCCAAATCTGGATGCCCGGACAGGGATTCGAACCGCCATACTCCCGAAGGCGAGGCCAGAACGCTAACCATTACACCATCACCCTCGGTAGGATAAGAGGGAATTTTGTTGGAAGGTATTAATCAGAATAATTTGAAAACCATTAAGTAGTACAAGATCAATATTACAAGTAACAAATACAAGAGTTGAAGAGGCACTAAAGATGGGAAACTATATTTGTTTGTGTGAATTCCAGCATTAGACAATAATTAACTGGCATACTAAAGAAGCTGGCGTTGAATGGCTTGGAAGACGAGCAGGTTGAAAAGAGAGATAAAAGAGTAAAAGATGAATATGGGTGATCAGGCTTAAAGGGATATTGGTAGAAATGAATTGGGAAAACTATGTGGATAGAAAGAGATAACTGTGATCATAATCTGGTATTTGATTTCAGATATATATATAGGAATTTGCTAATTTTCTTTGTAGGAATGGAATTAACTTAAAATTAAATATAAAATTAAACTTATAGCATAAGAAAATGAATGTACTGTAATTCTAAATTGCTCCAAAGCAATTAAACTAAATTAAAAAAGACCTTTTAACCACATAAATTATACTATACATAAAAATCAGATGGAAATACTGACAAAAACCTGGTATATCATTAAACTGGACTAACAAATTTGCACAAAATTGACCTCCTAGCAGCTATCCCACTTAATGTAAATCAGTCTTATTAATATTATTTTATAAAAAAATTTCTCAAAACATAATTTGAACAAAATAAACAGAAGGCCAAAAGTATAACAATTATCTACAAAATCTAGTATCAAACAAGGCTAATCAAAATAAACTCTTCTGCCATCTTTTAAAAGTGACTTAACTGGTAAGCAATTAATCACAAAAATTTGTTACAAAGAGCAGATCAATTGACTGAGCTTTTAAACTATATTTATTGACTTTCATTAAGTAAAATTTTATGTGCCATTTTAAACAATTTGCAGGACAAATTTGATTTACATGATTGAATGAGTCTCTAGAATTTTGTGATACCTAAAAATGATTTCACACTATTTTCACAAATATACATATTTTTAATTAAAGGAATTATCAGTTTTAACATAAGGAAGCATCCAAGGGAGGAGTAAGATGGAAGGTTACACTGTGATACATGGGGGAGGGGTGTTTCCGAGCCAGTCCATGTAGCTTTATATTCATATAATTAAGTACAGAAAACATAACACCATGTCAATATTTATTTCCTTTATTTAAGTATTTCCACATGGAATTAGCAATGGTATGACATGACAAAATAGTACCAAATGTCTTCTGGAATCAAAAGGAATAGAAAGCTATGTTAATATGGGAGATGGTGGGTTGAGACAAAGGCACATCAGGCTATGTGGGGGGAGGGGGTTCATGGGAGGCCAAAATGGATCTACAGTAGAACTCCAATTATCTGAATCAATTTGGACCGGACCCCATTCAGATAATCGAAAATTCAGATAATTGGATTTATTTCAAAAAGGGTTGGTTTTAATTAATTACTGTATGTATGTTGAAAATGGGAGAAAATAACTATATTTAAAGGAAAAGAGAAATCAATTTATTGAATGAAAAGGCAACACTTTTACATGCTAAGCATAGTTAAAAGTGCTGTTTGTTAGTACAGTATGTACAGTACATACAATAAACATGTAAATAAAGTCATTGCTTGCTGAACATCTCTGTCAAAGTAATCTGTTTGACTATATTCATCTGTTTTCTAGAAGCAAAGTTTCATGTGGTATGTAGGCAGAATCATTATTTTTTGAATCACAGTACATTTCCATTTTAATTAAAAAAGCGATTTGGATAATCAGCGATTCGGATAATTGGAGTTCTATATTACATCATTTATGGATGCCGCCTAAATAAAAGGTATAAATCAATATTGAAATATTTCTCATTACAAAGGCCATTAAACCAAATTCACTTTTATTTGATTGTTAATGCCAACGGACATCATAAAATTCATTCTGCTGTAGGCATTGAGTTTAACAGAAATTCTGCAATAATGACCATAAATTATTTGAGACGTAAATAGCAGTTCACACCAATCAATTCTCCTATACACAAGGCTTCTAGAATAAGCAAATCTTCTTCTATAAGCTATACAAGCAGTTTTCCTATGAATTGTTCGGTAATAAGAGAGTTTCAAAAGATCTTTTAAAAAATTGGCAGTTGGTGTATATCATTTCACCTATGTGGGACTCCATTAAATATGTGAGTTGAAATGGGGGGAAGGTCCACTGAAATCTCACCAAGGAGGAATGGGGGTGGGCCGACAGAAATCTCACAACAGGTTTCGAAATTCGTTAAGTACAGTAGTGCTAAGGAATAGAAGGTCTACAAATAGTTCAGAAGTGAACTAGAAGGCCTAGAAAACTGACTTTAGAGGGGGTATAGATGCCCCTGGAGGCATGAGAGCTAAAATAAAGTCAAAATTTGAAAGGTTGGTTAGCAGGGGTGTCTCATCAAATATTAGCGTCATTTTTGGGAGGTCTGGCCAGATCTCACCAGAGGGTGGAGGATCCGGAAAAATACTTCACACCATTAACGAATTCCCCCTATAGACTAAAAGCTTATGAAAGAGAAACAAATATTTTCCAAATACTTAAAAAGTATACGAGTGTTCACCTAATTGTAATCTTCTATAGAATATAAAGACACGACACCATGCAAACAATTTTCCACAAACTTCGCAAACAAACAGCCTATCAGCCGATTGAGTTTGTATATTGTATATAAAAGTACCATACTTAAAAAATGGCTTTCTAAAAACTTCAAAGTTTACACTTGCTGTTCATCTGAATGAATTTTCTTATGCCGTGTAAGGTGATTAGAGCGGACAAAAGATTTTCCACAAATTTCGCAAGCAAATGGCCGATCATTTAAGTGTGTTTTTGTGTGATATTTAAGGCTAGTAGAATTTGAAAATGATTTACCACAAACATCACAGGTGAACGGCAGTACCCCTGAGTGAAGACTTCTGTGCCTTGTTAGGCCCCTGTATTGGGCAAACAATTTCCCACACACTTCACAAGCATACTGACGTTCACTGGAATGCAGTATCTTATGCTCTGCAAGGGTACTAGGATGAGCAAACGATTTGCCGCAAATATCACAAGCAAATGGTCGCTCACCTGAGTGTAGCCTTTTATGACTAGTAAGGCCACTAGACTGAGCAAATGATTTCCCACACACATCGCAGGCATACGGCCGTTCACCTGAATGTAGTCTTTTGTGGATAGTAAGGCTACTACTTTGTGCAAACGATTTTCCACACTCTTCACACTTAAATGGCCGTTCGCCGGAATGGATTCTTGTGTGTTCTCTAAGATGACTAGCGTGAGTGAACGTTTTTCCACACTCTTCACATTTGAATGGCCGTTCTCCTGTATGAATTTTTGCGTGGGCTATAAGGTGACGAGACTGGGCAAACGATTTTTCACACATTGTACATACAAATGGCTTTTCACTTGCTTTAATTCCTCTATGGACGCTAAGATAAGTAGAGGCAACAAACGAAAGAGGCGTCTGCTCACTTGTGTAACTTTTGTTTTGAGCCTCATCTGTACACCTAGAAGAAACAACAAATTACTATGGGACGAATAAATAAAATGTAATTTTGAAATTATAAAATGATTTTTTAAGCTGTAATTAAATACTAATACTGAATATTCTAAAAATCACAAAGGATTGGAAAAATGACTCATCACTCACCAAAGGTGAAGGCCATGACAAGTGAAAACCATACATAACAAACAATATTTTGGTTGTCCAGCATAACCATATTTTAGAGAATCGGCCATGTGTTTCTTTAAAATATGATTAAGGTGAATAACCGAAACATTGTTTAGGTTTTTGTTCATTACATATTTTTCACTCACTGTGGCCTTCAACTATGGTGGGCAATGAGTCATCATCCTTATCCTTTTTATTTATATTGCCTAAAAGCCATTTCCTTTTTTTGTATGATAACTATTTTAAAATTTAGATATACTTATATGTAATTAATTTTAGCTGTCGGAATACGAAATCTACTCTTCATTTTAATATACCTATATTATTTTCTTTAAAGTTTGTAAATATTTTTCTCTATAAAGAAAAAAACTACTGTAGGAATTTCCACTGTAAAAAGTGGTAGTAAATACCTGAGGAAAACTATTACCAGTAATAATAATGCATTATTATCCATTAGAAAGGCAGACTATATACCGACTATGCCGATAAAACAGCAATAAGTTTCATATATGCTTTTCTGATTAAATGTTTTAAATCCACCATCGCTAAGAGTGATGCAAGTAAGGTTTCGGTTTCTGAAGCACTTCCACCAATGTGCTTATGGATACCAGAGACTCCCAAATGTAAGATTAGATGGAAGCAATTCTCTGCAATATATAATGTAAACTCGCTACTAAAACACACTAAAGATACACTAAAACCTCTCTTCAAATGCTTTTACAACATAAAATCCTAGCTGTAGCAATTCAGGAAACAATAGCTATGGATAAACTTACATTTGAATCTCAGGGTTATGGGATCATTAAAAGTAAACCAGTCAAATTTATAGAGAGAAACACCTCTCTTAGTAATGAAGACAATAATGGGTTCCTTGATTCTGTCAGAAATTCTTCCTTTACTAACAACTGAGTCACAACACTTATTTTTCGTAGTATGAACAAAGTCTACACTAGCATAAAAGTGCTTGCTACAGTCATTCAGGCAAATAAGACAGATCCAGAATGATAAGATGAATTGTGGGAGGAACTGGAAAGTATTATCCGCAAGATTCCAGAGAAGCATATGGTCATTCTGCTCCGTAATTCTTATACCAAAATTGTTAACAGGAGAAAATTTCAATATATCCCAATCTCGAGAACAAACAGAAATAGAGACTTATACACTTTGTACGACATTTAATCTGATCCTGTAAAAAGAATCACACCATAAACACCATCCTTGATGAGTTCCAAATAAATCATGTCACCATGGTGAATAAAGCAGAAAACGAGATACAGAAGTGTTTGAAAGCGCTAATTTTGATGCCAAACATTATTTGCCAAAGGTTAAAATATCTTACAAGGAATCCTAGGATAACCAAGTGAAGTAAAATCACCAGATCTGATACAGAGAAGCTCAGGTCAACTGAAGAGTTGAACTTAGTGTTGCAAATTTAAAAAAAAGTTTTTTTTTCAGATTTATGAAAAAAATAAAATAAAAAAAACTAGCACCCTTGTTTTTTTTTTCTTTCAGAGAACAATGTATTTGATAAATTACAGTTCCATTTACAGAACTCACATTTTACATGTTTGTTTTAAATCTTACTAAATCATATAATGGTTCATAAATGTATCGCAATTTCCTGTTTCCTATTGTGTCTCCTCTAGATCCTTAACTTCAGAAATATTTACATTTTCTTTTACAGGTTGTATTGTACGCAAAAGCTTTTGAGAATGCAATTTTAAATTGTGAGCAAAGTACACACTGTGCATAAAGATTGCACCCATAGTTCTGTATTATGGCCTTGTAAGTTTGAATTTCAATATATTATCATACAAAATAGAAGCTTTATTTCTTTTCATTCATTGGTTTACGCCAACGGTTGCAAGGAAATGATTCATAATTACTGACAATTTAATGACTCAGTATCACTATACCCTGTGAGTTTAACTAGTATACGAATATGAGAAAAGCACAAAAGTAATAAAAAGAGGCAAAAAACTGTAGATAAATTTAAATTTCCTAATTTTTTCAAAAATCCGTAGGTATACAGATAAATTCGCAGGGCTAGCAGCACTAGTTGAAATAGCGAGTAACAATCCAAACAACGGGGAACGGGGATTCCTTCTCACGCAACCTAGCCTTTTCGGGAAGTCCCCGTTTGTAAAATAAAACTTCAGTCAATGCTTCCAATATTTTTGTAATTTTTTTTTCTACTGAACCAGAAAAATATAGTAGATTTAAAAATTAAGATAAGTACTTAGTATAAACTATAAAATAGTCATATTAAATGATAAATGCCTTAAAAATTTGAAATTTAGTAGTTATTAAAAAAAAACATGTCCCAGAAAAAAAGTGTTTTTTTTTTCACAGTTTTTTTTTCAAGTCAGAAAAAAAACGTTTTTTTGCAACACTAACTGAACCTGATAATATGAAGCAACTGTAAGAAGCACTAGTCAAGAGAACCAACACCAACTTGTGACTGTGGTGGCAAAGGTAGCTCACATAAGAAACAAATTTGTTTCACGTCTTAATATACCTTAAAAAGAGCTGGAAGGACAATTGTCCATGAGATGGAAGAATTTCATCCATATACCACAGATATTAATTTCAATGTGGAGTGATAATGACTTTAAACAGATATACATAGACTACTGCTGCCGCCCCATCAATGCTACATCTTCCTTCTAGTACAAATCCTTCCAATGTCTGAGGAATGATGCCTTTAGGTCCAAAAGTTAAGTGACAAGATAAGAGTATCAACTTCTATAAGACTTCTTTCATCTCTTACCATCAATATCAATGAAAGGCCAAAATGTACAATGTCATTTATTGCAGAATTTTCTTAATTGTTTTTATAAAATTGTACATTACGATGAGATAAATGTAGAATTGAGAAAGAAATTTTAAAGGACACACTTCTCATCAACAGGGGTTACCCTGCTGATAGCAAGAAAGATCCCACAGCACTTCACAAATAATACTTATTTAACATACTGAGTACTATAGTAAGTATAAAGAATGTGCTGAAACTATGACAACATAGGGTAACCTTATTTTTAATTGAGAACATTTATTTACATTTTATACTACGATTTATCAGTACAAAGACAAAATACAAGTGAAAAATATTTGGGATGCTATCCAGTTGTAATTGCAGCAGAAATGAGAAAATGTTTTCTGCCACAGTGCCATCACAATTATTAAAAAAAATAAAAAAATAAATCAATCAGGAATGAAGCACACAGAGTGCCTACTTACCACAGCATGGTAAGGACTAGCCAAAAAACCGGTTTATAAATGGCAAACAGAATTATGGCAAATATGCTTTATAAGTAGAGAGTGGCTGATAATATGACAAGTGACCATAATTCCACTATCTAGCAACAGGTCAGAACACAAGAAGAAACCATAAGAATAATATAAAACAATATATAGCATAAGGAGAGAAGCATGGAAACAGAATCTACAAGAAACAAATATAAAGAAAGTTCTGACATATGCAAAAAGATAAGAACTTGTGACCAAACCATGAACATTACATATGTTTTGTAAGTTGGTAATGTGATCGCAGGTATGCTAATAACGTCTTTGGCACTGGGCAGTCAGCCAGCATGCAGTGATACGTAAGGTATGGGACAGATGGCAGAAGCTACTGTGTGGTGGCTGCAAGTGTTTGTTCCGCGTGTACGCCATAAAAACCCGCTATTGTGGTATCACCGATGTTCTCATAGACAGAAATATAATATGAACACTGCAGAAGTATTTTTTTAGAGTGCGTATGTGGTTCTAAGTAATATTATTTGCTGAAGACTGATTTCATTGAACTGGTATGGTACTGCTCTGTTCTAATTGTTTAATGAATAATTACGGGGCTTCTAGTCACTATTTCCAACCTTATTTATACTCAAAACTGCATTCTTTGGTGATGAAGCTTGCTTTTGGATTATGTAACTTCAGAATAATAAAACTTTGTGAACTGTGAAAGCTGGAACCTGTGTATGTGTTTCTAATTAGTCGCTTACATGTGCCCATTGACTGTTATTTAATTAATTATTCAAACAGCGACCTAACTAGGCTGGCAACCAGACACCGTACAAATCATTTTATTAAAGGCAATAAGTTATAAGTAGAAGTATTGAACATTGTGTCAAGCAACACAGCTCCACAACTACAACGTCATACATTAATTACAAGCCCCAATAAGCATTGATACGGTTACAAACTGTTTTGCTTATCGCTTTACTCCTCTTGAAAGTCATAATAGTCATCAAAGTATTAGGGGCAAGGAATAGGCAGAAATTCGGCCATCAGATTTTGAGGGTTGTATCCTAGCATTTTGTAAAACCATGAAACATTTGATGGTCAGGGATTCGGTCCAGCATCCTGCCAAAAGCTAAACATAAGCATTGATATTTGTGAGGGAACACTTTAATCCTTTGTGTAGCGTTAATACAATATCTCCAGGGAAAATCAGACCACCCTATACAATGTTTAAAAATAAGATAAGAACAGACTAAAGGAATTATTGAATTTCATTTATTGGAAGGCATGATGGGGGAGAAACAAAACAAGCTACACCTTCCAGAAATATATGGCTGCCCTTCTGGAGTGAAGAGAACTGTAATAACAATGATAAATACAATGCTTCACAGCAAGGCTTTTATTCCAAATTGAATGAAAGTTGAGGCTTTCCAGCCAATGGCGATAAAATTTAGCCCCATCAGGTATTTTTAAGATAATATGGAGTAGCAGAAATTTAAAAATTTTAAACAGTAAATAGCCAAACGATAAATGCCGGAATCAAAGTGGGATGCCATAAACTGGTTGATAGAATAAACAGAAAAGTGTCCCAACTCATGCATCAGTTTTTTTTTTTTTTTTTTTTTGCTCATCTGGAGACATTTGACAATTTACACCAGCTCTCAATGTTTTCTGTCATATGTTGTTCTAAAATGTGAGGCTATTCTTCTATACACTGATGCTGACGAGTGGTCTGCTACTAAGGCTACATGCCGAGGCCTAGTGGGGGGAAAAATGTGAATTGGAATTCCTGTAGATATTGCCGCACTCACGTATTCTTCCCACGCATGAAAAACATGCCTAGGCTACGGCCACACCAGCATGTTTTCACGCTGAGACCTAGTGGACCACTCACTACAGTGTGAAATCCCGCTGACGAATGGGCCGGGGTGCATTCTGATGCGTGCTACCTAGACCACGCGCCTTTTCCCACTTCCCGCTGTGCGAAATCACGCCTGTCTGGCCGGTCTCATATACTTCAATGTAGTTTATATTTTCGACAGGATTTCATGCACAAATTCACACAACAGTGTGGCCAGAGCCTAAGAGATTAATGTGGTTTCTTACAAAAGATTGGGAACGTGGTGGTTGATATGAAAGATAAGTCTTTCCCGGCGTATTATTGATACAAATTCTTCGCGGGTTTGCCGCCGGATCACATTTTCTAACTTCAAGCTTTCGGCGACTTACACTGCCGCCATCATCAGGTCTGTTGTATCTGAAGGAACAACAGTTGTTCCTTCAGATACAACAGACCTGATGATGACTTCGGCTCATTCAGTTCCTCTATTCAGTCCAGTTTTTGTTGTTCCTTCAGATACAACAGACCTGATGATGGCGGCAGTGCAAGTCGCCGAAAGCTTGACGTTAGAAAATGTGATCCGGCGGCAAACCCGCGAAGAATTTGTATAAACGTGGTGGTTGGTTTGAAAAGATTGGGGCCTGACCTTGCGTTCAACTCCCAGGAAACCATGAAATTTTAAGTTGTATTTGATTATATGGGCCATGCTAGGATGTTCTATGGTTCTGATTCCACATCAGACCATAGATCCAGCCATGACAGAGGCAGAATGTGATACAAATCGAAAATCCACCATAAAGTTGACCTGGCAATACGTCAGGCTGCCCCAGGCAACAATGCCATCTACGTGTACTCTACTGTTGCTGATACAGTGCTGCCCCCTTGGAAACTTGACCACCATTAAGATTTTGATCAAAGCATGCACGTAGGTGGCCTACTATTATAGTATTTAGGACTACAAGCAGATATAGGGATACTTTAAAGTATAGCAAAGCTGCGAATTTGGGACACAACTTTTAATCATTTGCCTGAATCTGTTAAGCATCACACCTCTGCATTCATCACATATAACAACTTATTTAAGGTAATCAACTAAAAACTTTGAAACAAGTGACATAGAACTGTAAGAATTTATTGTCAAGAATAAATTAAATAGGTATTGGAAACTAAGAATTCAATATTACATGTTTTAACTATCATAAATAATTCAATTAAGTAGTTTCATTTGTGCCAGGATTTCGCTGACAGCATATAACATAGACTACTAATATTTTGATACTAATATTAAGTTTTACTAGCCATTCACCATAGCACAAATGGAATCAGAACAACATACATTTCAGATTGCATTAGGTGCTGATCGCATTATAGAGTAACATGAATCTACATGATAAGTGGTAAGGAGTTAAGAAGGTTCTAACATACCCATCAGGAATAGGAACTGATTCCGAATCCTCTTGCTGAATAGGAACTGATTCTGAATCCTTTTTCTGAATAGGAAGTGATTCTGAATCCTCTTGCTGAACAGGAACTGATTCTGAATCCTCTTTCTGAATAGGAACTGATTCCAAATCCTCTTGCTGAACAGGAACTGATTCAAAATCCTCCTGCTCCGTGTCTTCCATCATATTCTGAAAAATAAAAATTAAGAACAAAGTGATAATTGAGGATGAAGAAATAAAACTACTGAATATAGGAAATAATAACAATCTTAGACACTGCAAGTTGTTTACTACTGGCTGCTGTACAGGAAGATAATGTCTACTAGTAAATTGCCTCGATTTATACTTAGAAAAGTACCTGTGCTACCTAGTCTTACACAGTCGAGGGTTGCTATTATATCTCTGATCTAATAATGAAAAAAATATATATATATTTATGATCAAAATTGGTTTTATTGTTTCTAAAAATATTCTCCATGATGATCAATACACTTTTGCACGCGTTTGAACCAATTTTCAAAGCACTTTTTCCACTCTGATGGAGGTAATTCCAGAACATGCATCTTCAATGTATTCGGGTGTCAAAAATCGTTGACCATGTAATTTGTTTTTGATGTGCAGGAATAATAAGAAATCATTGGGAACCAAATCAGGGCTGTACGGTGGATGACCCATCAATTTGATGTGCTGACAGGTCAAAAATTTCTTTGTCTGAGCCGATTTGTGACAGTTCGCATTGTCGTGTTGAAGAATTATTTGCCCCTTCTTCAACTTTTTCCAAATTTCTCCAAAGACTTCTGGTAAAACAATTGTCGTGTACCATTCAGAGTTGACCTTTCTACGTTGCTCTAATGCCATGTGACTGGTAATGCCAAAGAAACTAGAAACCACTTGCTTCAATGTGCTTCCTCCTCAAACAACTTTTGTCAGATTTGGCTTGTCTTGGAAGACCCATACAGTCAATCGGTTTTGTTTCAGTCTCATATGCATAGATACATGATTCATCACCTGTGTAGATGTTATAGACAGCCTCTGATGCACCCTGAATGTATCTTTTATAACATTTCCTTGCACCAATTGATATGAGCTTTCTTTGAGCATTTGTCAGATTATACGGGATCCAACAAGAACAAATCTTTCTTTATGGCCAAATGATCATGCATTATTTTATTGACGCTTGTCATACCAATCCCCAAAGATGCCTCAATCTCGCGGTATGTCACATTACAATCTCGCTTTATCAGTTAACGCACAGCATTGATGTTTTCTGATACAACAACCGATTTTGGACGACCCTGACGGAATTCTTCCTGAAGCGAACTTCGGCCACGATTGATTTCATTATAACAGTGTTAAAGTGATATATCATGGTACTTTATCGCCATATAAAGAATTAAGTTCATCGATGCACTTTTGTGTTGATAATACACGTCGAAAGTTGTGAAAAATAATCGCACGAAAATGATCATGAGTTAATTCCATTTTTTTTCCTGAGATGAATTTTTAAATTTACTGTAAACGACAAATCGTGCTCAAATGACCCATTGTTATGAATAAGAATATATTCAACAAAGTCAATGTTTCCAATTGAAATGTCAGATAGCGCCTGGCAACACTTATTGCAGCCAAGGCCAGAAATATAAATGGTAACCCTCGTAATTATAACTCCAGAACTGTCAAGTTACAATGTGATCACAGTTAACCAGACTATGGTATGGTCCAAAAACAATATAGTTTTTGTTGGGTTTTACAGCATGCAGGAGTCTTCTTGTTCGAAGATCTACCCTGGAGCAATTAATTCAGAATTGCTCAAGTATTTCTGGTGAATCAATAAGACCATTGGCAACTTCGGAGGAAAAGCATAGGTCTGTCAGTTTCCCCTGATCTTGTAGGCTGTTAATGTAATAATAGTGATATACATCATAAATGTCTATAAAGTTTTCATCACGAGGATAGTGTAACTTATAGAACTTATGCTGAACTTTTTCAACCGAGCTAATTTGTTGATCTGTGAATGGTGACCAGACAATACTACCATATTCCAGTAATGACAAAGGCAGAGAAAAGTCAAAACAGTATATTGAACATTTTTTTAATTCTTTCTCAGATCTACATATGAATCCAAGGACACGATCTGTTCGCAGAGTTATGTAGTTAATATGATCAGAGAAAGTAAGCCTACCATCAATCATCACTCCCAAGTCTTTTATTGAGTTAACTATTTCCACATTTTGACCACATAATGAGTAGTTAACAGGCAGCAGGTTTTGACGTCAGGAAAGCACCATGGTAGCTCATTTATTTAATTTTTTTTTTAAGTTAAGGTGCAACTTATTTACCTGAAACCATATATATACAAAATAAACCACTGAGGATGATGAAATAAAACTACTGAATACAGGAAATAAATACAAGCTTTGAAAGTTGTTAAATTACTGGCTGTTATACAGGGAGATAATGTCTACTAGTTAATTGCCTCTATTTATTGTTAGAAAACAACCTGTGCCACCAGGTCTTACACCATAATTATAACTCCGGATTTGTCAATTTAAAGTGGGAAGAAGTCCTTTCGATGACAGGCCACAGTTTATGTGATCACAGACTCGCTCAATTTTTTCACCCACATTCTGTCAGTTTTTTGACTGCACCCCCTCCTACAAACACTACCCTCTCTGTCCACATTTCCCCTCCCCTGCTGCTCCTACATACATGACACACTCCGTCCCTCCTCACTGTTGTGAGGTGCAAGCTGTATCAGGCAGATAACATCCTGCTCCGTCGCAAAGTGTAGCAAAATTATTCACGTATCTAAAAAGGTATATTAAAAACCACAAAACTTTTAATCATCAATTTTTGCCAAACAGAGAAACCACTGAACATATTAAAGCCCCTAGCATATCAATATCATTTGCTTCATAATGTAAAAGAATGTATATTAAAAACCACAAAACTGTTATCATCAATTTTTTGCCAAACAGAGAACCACTGCACATATTAAAGCCCCTAGCATATCAATATAATTTGCTTCACAATGTAAAAGAAGAAAACCGAGCGGGGTGGTGTAACGGTTAGCGTTCTCGCCTCGCATTCGGGAGGACGGCGGTTTGAATCCCCGTCCGGGCATCCAGATTTGGGTTTCCCAAATCACTCCAGGCAAATACCGGGATGCTTCCTTCAAAAGACCATGGCCGAATTCCTTCCCATTCCTTGCCCCCCATCCTTTCCCGTCTCTAAAGACCTCGATGTTAAAAAGAGACGTAAAGCAGTTACAAAAAAAAAAAAAAAAAAGAAGAAGAAAGATAGAATGCTGAAGCAAACAAGACTCGGTATTTAATTTAATTGCAATGGAGTGCTCTTTCCTGTACCCACCCAGTTTTGCACTCTACATATTTCAACATCAAATTGTTTCAACGTTTTTGGTAAATTATTGATCATTTCTCCTGGTAACGTACTCCAAACCCTGACCCCCCTTACCTACAAAAGAAAATCTTCCCTTACCCTTGTGTCCAAAATTCGAATGCCAGCTTCTGGTCACAGTCATCTTTTCTCTTCCACGCACTATTCCTAATTGTTATACCAATTCTCTCCACGCCTCATCACCAATATACACCTTCTTCACTCCTATGACCCTCTTCACCCTCCTGCTGTCTTGCAATGAATCCCATTCCAGCTCTTTTATCATATCGTTTACTGACTGTGATCTGGAGTAATTTCTAAAGATAAATCTAGCAGCCCTTCTCTGCACCCCCTCCAACTCCTGTATTTGATACCCAAAATGTGGGTCCCATACTACACCACCTTACTCAAGCTATGGTCTGAGCAGAGTTTTGTAACCTAATTCTTTTACTTGTCTTATACATCCCCTCATCACTCTCTCCAACAAGTGCAGAATTTTGAAACGTTTTCCTACCACCTGCCCAAATGTGTCCTGCCCAGTTGAGCTTGCTAAAACATGTGCCAAGATATTCAAATTTCAAATCTCCAACAAGCAATTCCTTCCCCACCTTATCATCACAACCAACATTTACTATTTTATCCATGTATCTAATAAGCCGACTCTTCTTTGCATTTATCTTCATTCAATGTTTATCACCCAGTTAGATCTGTTCATAGTCCTCTATCATTTTTATCCTTTTATACACCGTTATATCATCAGGAAACAACATAATTTCTGATAGCAACATTCTTTACAATAGCGAATAGCAGTGTTCCCGATACGCTACCCTGCGGCACTCCCATTTTTACTTCCACTTCTTTGGATACTGCATTTCCTACCCTTACTTTAAGCTTTCTACTTAAAAAAAAAAAAAAAATCTACCCAGGAAATCAATTTCATAACCAATGTAATAGTTTTTACCTTATTTACAACATTTTATAGCTCACTCTGTCGAAGACCTTTCAAATACCTCATACAAAACTATGAATTTGGCCTCCCCTGTCCATTCCATCCAAAATTAATTTCTTTCATATATCCTACTGAGATTCATATGAATTTCCTTGCCTAAAGGATTTTTTTTTTTTTTTTTTTTTTTTTTTTACAGCTGGATTATTGCTGCATAGAAATACTACTCCTTGACCTTGACCTTTGACCATGGCTTAGGTCTTCTTCAGGGGCCATATACCAAATTTGCTACAGACTGGAATCTGCTGGAGACTGGCGTGGCTAGTTGTTTACTACTTTGTACTGTCGATTATCTGATTATCTAGAGATGTTGTTTACTATTTAATATCTGTGGGTCCAGAACATCTGGACCCACAGATATTAAATAGTAAACAACATCTCTAGATAATCAGACAATCGACAGTACAAATAAGTAAACAACTAGCTACACCAGTCTCCAACAGATTCGGTAGATGGCCCCTCAAGAAGACTTAAGCCTTGGCCGAAACGTCAGGAAAAGGAGGAGGAGTAGTATTTCAACGCAGATAATCCCATAAGCATTTATATTTATATGCTTGCCTAAAGTCATGTTGCCAACTTGAAAACCACTGATGCTACTCATATACATTATTGATGTGATTGCATATCAATCTCTCCATTAATTCACCTAACACTGATGCCAAACTAATCGACCTATAATTTTCGACCATATTTCTCACTCCTCCTTTATGTACCAGTACTACTATCGCATTTTGATAAGCAGCTAGTATCCAGTAATGCCAGATTGTAGGATGTTAGAACTTGGAAGATAACGTAAGCTTCTAGTAAAACCAGAAAAGCTTGCAGAGATAACACCAACTATTATCATTAAGAAATGGAATCCAGTTTTAGGATTATATCTTAACTTCATTATCAAATGGTACAAAAATTCGTAAAACATTCACCCATTTAACTGAACATGATTTTGAAGTTGTATATACCTCAACTCACTTCTTAAAGTAATCATTTTAATTCATAAGCTTTATCGCGTAATATCTAGATTGCTATACTGTTGAAACCACTTACCACCTCGCGATGTAAACACTTCTGGAAGGAGAGAGTATGACATCACTACATTGCTGAATGTGACATATATGTTCCACACGCAGCTTTAAATGTCACATCCACATAAAGTAGTCCATCACTAATACGTCTCATATCATGAAATTGTTAATTTTGCACCAGTGGTACAGGAATATATTCATTAGAGATGAGGTTTTGATGAAGCCTGGACCACACCGAAATGTAGCTATCGAACACCTTATAGCGGACACCTAATTCCTGTGTTGTACGTATCTCTGTTACTGTCGTTTACATCTTAATGCAGCCTGGACCATAGTGAAATTTAACAGTCGCACACAATTTTGCTGAAACCTAATTTCCAAATTGTATCTATCTCTGTTAGTATGGCCAAGGCTGTGTTACAAACCAAACGCAAACAGTTATTGACAAAATCTTTTTTTTATAAATATTTTATTTTGTATGAATAATTTTAATAGCAATTTCAGTCATGCGAGGAAATATAGAAGAACAGAATGAAATACAAGTAACTGGAATTGTGACTAATAACGTTACAGGAACTGACGTTATGGAACGTTTCTAATGAATGCTATCAATTAACAATTTGGAATGTTGTTGATATTTTAATAATATTATTAACTGTGCAAGTAATTATTTTCTTTAACTTTTTCAGTCCATAATTTTTTGATTATTATTACTATTGGTTATGTTCTATCGCCTAACGTGTAGGCCTATTCGCAAAACGATTGAAGGCTGAACGCATCACACACGGAAACGCAGTGACGTCTCTCTCTCCATCGGGAAGTGTTTACATCGCGAGGAGGTAAGTGGTTGCAGCAGTATCTCAACCTAGATATCACCCCTCACATCATCCTGATAATGTAAACAAAAAACAATAAACAAAAAATTAGAATGAAACTTCTGCTGGCACTTGTTCTCAGCAATCAGAGCATTCTAACTGATGTGAAATCACAAACTGTGACTTATATGTTGAAATAATTGTTTTTACTGTTATTATTTTCCTTAGTTTACACTACCATCTCTCATTAGCAGGAGTAGTTAACGTCGCGATACATGACATCACAACGTGACACAGTTTTTAAGAAAATAAATTAAATAACGGAATTCCTCGTGCCTTTTGCTGTAATAAGAAGGTTCGGCTTTCATTCTGGTCCAGGCTGAATTTGAACCTAACCACAATCTCCATTAATATTGGTGCTACAAATCAAAGCCTCAATCACAGGAATATGTAAACATGAACCTCATTAGCTGATATTGTATCAAACAACACATAGCTAGTAAATATATATGGTATACTGTCATTAATTCACATCTAAAGTTAATTAAAATAAAATTATAAGTTAACTACTACCTGCTGACTTCAATAGCTTGATTTGTTAGCAGCATATTGTTAATCAGATAACCATAACTACAGAGCAGCAAATCATTGATTATAACCGCATTAAAGCATGTACACAGTAATTTTCAGAGCCTGTGTAACCCTACAGCTGAACAAAACCCTTTGTTTTCTAAATAGCAGTGAACGGGAATCCAAGTTGAGATAAAATAACTTTCTGGTGTAAAAAAACAAACGAATTCAAGTGAAAAACATTAATAGTTTCTGTAAAGGAATTTCATCAAAAGGTAATAGTTGGTAAAAACACAGCACATTTTAACGGATAATGAATATCACATAATTCAATTTATACAAGTAAAATGAGCTCATTCGGGATTGTGCACCACCTACATAAACAACACAAACTTTTCCAAGCGAGGGAAAGTAGCGTCCATGTTGTAGTAGGTCAGTAATGAGGAAAGGTTGTGTTGTGCGACTCCACACAAGAGTAAAAGTTACAAACTTACCTCTTCCTTGATATACACTGCGTTTATTGGCTCCATGATAGCTCTTCTTCACTTACTAAGAGAGTAATTCACAAGTTTCGTTGCTGCAAACACGCAACGCAAACGACGCACAGCTGGGTAGCTAACGATTTTACTACAAAGATACTCAATGCTTGAGAGGAAACATGCTTTTCCCAACATAATTTGTTATGTAAATCTATAACTATGTAAGAATCGAGTGGTTTAAAAACGTAGATAATCATGACAGACATGCAGTTAAAAAGGGTGCCAGAAAAGGTTGTGGTCTATCCCCGTTAATATTCAACTTGCATTAAAGAAAACCAAAGAAAAGTTTCCATGTGGTGTAAGTGTTCAGGTGGATAAAATCAGTATGCTACGATTTGCTGATGACATTGTCTTGTTAGCAGAACTGGCTGAGGATACTGAGAAGTTACTGAATGGCATGAACAAAATACTGAAAGAAGATTTTGTGCTGAATATAAACCAAAGCAAGACAAAAGTGATGAAATGTCGCAGAAAAGATACCAATACTAGTAGACTAAATGTAAGAATAGGATCGGATGCAATAGGAGAAGTAAGTGATTTCTGCTACTTGGGAAGCAAAATTACAACCGATGGCCGAAGCAGGAATGATGTTAAAAGTAGAATAGCACTATCAGAAAGAGCCTTCATGAAAATGAGTAATCTTTTAGTTTCAAATATAGATCTAGGACAGAAAGAACTTTTTAAATCTCTATGTGTGGAGAACAGCACCTTATGAGAGCGAAGCATGGACTTAAGAAATACCAGATACAAAGAAAATTGAAGCATTTGAAATGTGGTGCTACAGAAGAATGCTGAAAATTAGGTGGACAGACAAAGTACGAAATGAACGAGTTTTGGAAATGATGGGTGAGGAGAGAAGTTTGTGGAAGAAGCTTACAGAAAGAAGAGACAGGCTGGTAAGTCATATTTTGAGACATGCTGGACTGGTTAATTTGTTAGTGGAGGGAACAGTCGAAGATATCAGCTGTAGAAGAAGACAGAGAATTGAATATTTTAAGCACATAATTGAGGATGTGGATTGTAAGGATTATGTGGAGATGAAGATATTAGCACAACATAGGAAGGGATAGACTATTGCATCAAACGGGTCGAAAGACTGACGACAGCAAATAAAAAAAAAAGTAAAGTAAAAGTATCCCTGCCAAATATTTTTAGTACTTCCAATAATTTTACATTAGAGTTTTCTGTTGTTAGAGATCAGTTAACTTACTCAATTTAATCTACGATTCCTTTTTCTTTTCGTTTAGCAGGTACATCAGGCACTTACGACGAAAAATTCTTTCTTATCAGATGACATTTTGAATGAAAACGCAAGTAATAACTCTAGTATGACAACAAGGTTCCATACTTGTGAATACTGAAGTAAACGCCGGATTCATAGGCCTACTCATACAAGTCAGTTCAGGCCACTTACAATTTACGATTAAAATACCGATACAAGTTCAAATACAAATCCCGATAAACTATATGATTTTGTACCAGACGTAAACGTAGATTAATGAATAATTTTGTTAATGGTTTACAGTCAGAATTTAGGTTTTCTGCAGGAAAAGGTTTACTGGTCATTGGCAGCTCCAACGTGCGACGGCTGGAGAAACCGCTACGGGAATTAGCCACGAAAAACGGTGCAGATCCTCATACTAACGTTCATTCCGTTTCTCTTTCAGGAGCAACCGTACCACGTGTCATGGAGGCCATTCCAAAAGCCATTAGGGAATCGAACTGCCGTCAGTTAAGAGTAGCTGCGCACGTCGGCACTAATGACTCGTGTCGTGTTTCTGTTCCAGATATAGTTAAATCCATGGACAAGTTGGGCCGAAAGGCGTATGAAGCCGCCCGGGAAAATTCAGTTTCATTACAGTTCTCAATTTGCAGTGTGGTGCCGCGTGTCGATTGTGGGGAGGCTGTGTGGTGGAAGATCTTTAATTTAAATAGTAATTTGCAGGAGCTGTGTCGCAAAAACAACTGGGGCTTCGTCGACCTTCGTCCGATGATAGCTGCCAGCTGGGACGCATTTGACAGGTCGGGCGTCCACTACACACCTAGAATGGCGTCCAAGGTGGCTGCTAAAATTTGGAACCGCCTTGATATGAATTATTTTTTAGGAACAGCGTGAGGCCCGAGGATCCTTCACTTCACCGAAGAGGATGTGCTGATAACATAGAAGCTGGTCCCGGTAGGGATGGCGCGAATAATTTTAATATTACAGCTCCAATTACTTCACCCGTTTACGGTCAGAGTGCGAGTATGAAAAATGTTATTTCAGACACAAATAACAATACGAAGCAGCCAAGGATAATGGTACTAAATTGTCGGAGTATTAGAGGGAAAGTAGCGGATTTTCACGCCTCAGTTGCGACTAATGATGTCGATATAATACTAGGAACCGAGAGCTGGTTGACGCCTGAAGTTGAATCTAGCGAAGTATTTGGCCCTCATTTCAATGTTTTTCGGAAGGACAGAACTTTCTCAATGGGCAGGGGTGTGTTCGTGGCCGTAAGTAAAACCGTTAATTGCTCTGTCGTAACTGAAACGGAAAATTTTTGCGAGTTAATATGGGTCAAGGTAAAAATTGGCAAAAATTTAAAGTTCATACTCGGGTCATTTTATCGACCTCCGGATTCTGATCTGGCTAACGCGAATACTTCAGAGAGTCACTTAATAACATTTACAAAAAATTTCAAGGACATATACTGATCGTGGGTGGTGACTTTAACCTACCGTCGGTTAGGTGGGACACATACACGTTCAGGTTGGGTGGAAGAGATAGGTTAATAACCGAAACGTTCCTAGAATAATTTGCAGAAAGATCTCTTGAACAGATGGTCGAAGAGCCAACGCGGTGCGACAAAGATTCCTCGTCCATTCTGGATCTTTTTCTAATTAGCAATCCTGATATTGTAGATAAAGTTTGTATAGAAGACGGTATAAGTGATCACAAGGCGGTTGTGGTAACGTTAAACTGTAGTCTGAGTCTGAAGCATGACAAAGAGAAACTCGTGTTTTGCTTCGATAAGACAAACGATGCGGGTATGGTTGATCACTTTGCGAAGAATTTTGAAACGTACATGCTAAATACAAATGTTGAGGAACTTTGGTTAAATTTAAAAGAACTAATATGGACCGGTTTAAACCAGTTTGTTCCTAAGAAGTGTATTAAGGTCAGTAATAACTTCCCTTGGTTCAACAGGGAAGTGAAACGTTTGCTCAGGAGGCAAAGGCATTTACATGCCGCGGTGAAAAAATCGGGGGACTCATCTAATCGTGCTAAATTAGTCCAGTTGCGTGTGGAAGTGCGTAAGGCAATGCGCGATGCGTTTAAAGAATTCCAAGCCAGGAATTTATCCGAAGATCTCATTACTAATTACTGGTCGTATATCAAAGTAATAAGATGCTCTCGTAAGGTTATGCCGTCGCTGATTAAAGAAAATGGTGAATTATCAGAAACAAGCGTAGAGAAAGCAGAAATGTTGAATGATATATTTAAAAAGGCTTTTACGATAGAAAACTCAGAGGAGATACCGATATTTAACAATCGTACCGACAAAATTATGAATGATCTCGCTCTTGATGTCGAGGGAATAACTAAACTGCTTATGAATGTAAAAACCAATAAGGCTCCCGGACCAGACGGTATTCCTACAAGATTCTACTCAAGATACGCAAAGGAAATTGCGCCGTATTTGATGAAATTGTATACCGTCTCTCTGGATCAAGGAAAAATACCAGCCGATTGGAAGACCGCTATCGTAACTCCAGTGTTTAAAAATGGGAATGTTAATGATCCTCAGAATTATAGGCCGATCTCGTTAACTTCAATATTTTGCAGGATTTTAGAACATGTCATCTATTTAAATGTCATGCGGTTCTTGGATGAAGGTGAGCTTTTAAATCCAAATCAACATGGATTCAGAAAAGGCCGATGCTGCGAAACACAACTTGCACTTCTAATTCACGACTTGTGCCGAATTATAGATGAGCAATCCCAGGTTGATTTGGTTCTATTAGACTTTAAAAAAGCTTTCGATACTGTGCCTCACACTAGGTTACTTAGGAAACTTCGCGGTTACGGCATATCTAGACAAATATGCGACTGGGTTGCAGACTTCCTGAAGGGCAGAACACAGTGTGTAGTTCTTGACGGTGAGCGTTCATCACTTACTGAAGTGGGGTCAGGAGTTCCCCAGGGAAGCGTGTTAGGGCCACTGTTGTTTCTCATATACATCAATGATCTATGCGACATAATAGGGGGGATGAAAAGATTATTTGCCGATGATGCTATAATTTATCGCGAAATCAAAACCCAGGACGACTGCGCTTTGTTACAAGACGATATTATGAAAATAATTGCGTGGTGTAAAGATTGGCAGTTGGAGTTAAACGCTAAAAAGTGCCAAGTCATGCGTGTAAGTAAAAAGTTGACACCATTTAACTATGAATATACGATTAATGGCACTGTCCTTAGAACGGTAGATTCCGCTTAATACCTAGGGGTAACAATTCGTAATAATTTGTCGTGGAATGAGCATATCGAGAATGTAATGGGAAAAGCAAATCGTATGCTCCGATTTCTAGGTCGTAATTTAAATCAATGCACTCAGGAAGTTAAATCGATTGTATACAAGTCACTAGTACGTCCTCACTTAGAGTATTGTTGTTCTGTATGGGGTCCCCATCAAAAGGGGTTAATGGAGGCTTTAGAGAAGGTCCAAAGAAGAGCCGCCCGATTCGTGACAGGTATATATAGTTGGAGGGAAAGCGTAAGTGCGATGTTGAAGGAGTTAGGTTGGGAAGACCTGGAACACCGAAGGCGTTGCTCTCGACGGAAACTAATTGAAAAATTCAAGACAGATGTATTTCGGAATGACAGTCAGCAAATATTGCTACCAGCAACATTCATATCTCGAAATGACCATGAAAATAATATAAGAGAAATCAGGGCCAGAACCAATTCATTTCTGTACTCATTTTTCCCACGAGCGATTAGGGAATGGAATAGAAAGGATTTACCGGGCGAGTAAACTTAAAATCCGACAGGAGTAGCTTTCGACAAAGCACTCCAGCCATCCTGATCTGGGTTTTCCATGGTTTTCCCAGATCACTCCACGCGAATGCGGGGATGGTTCCTCACAATAGCCCATGGGCGCCTCCTGCCATATCCCTTATAACCCTTCCAAACCATAACCCTTTTCGATAGGTGCAATGCACCCTCCGCCACACACTTTTAGTGAATCGCGGAGTAATAATAATAATAATAATGGCATAATGGTATATAATAGGACCAACACAGGAGAGCACTGTGAACAACGGTAGGTTGACTTGGATAGAGAATCTTAATGGGTAAGTCAACAGGGAATGAATATAAATGCCAAGAAGGGTCAACCTATTAGGGAACAAAAAAAACAAAAAACAAAAAAAAAAAAAAAAAAACCTAAGGTTTGTTTATGATTACAGTATGGGTTTGTAACATGGAGGAAGGAAATATATGGAGACGACGCAAGAGACCTTCACCACGCATTGAAGTGAAGCAGGGCGGAGGAGGAGTGGGGGGGTATGGCCGGAGTAGAGGGGGCATGGCCGCTTCCATACAGACACGGGGAATATGTACAAAAACCTCAAGGGGACTCTAGGATAAAGGTGACGCCGAAATCTGGTGATGGATTATTATGTAACTCGATATGACAAATAAAAAATTAAGAATAACATTTTTTGATATCCTGCTTAGTTTTCGAGATATTCTGTCTCAAATGTGAAATGGTTTTGGTTGAAATTCAGAAAAAAAATTGGTCAAAGTCAAATTTGATGATGGATTCTTATTTAAAAAAGACGAGACAAATGAAAAATAAACAATAAACATTTTCGATATCTCACCTAGTTCTAGAGATATACTGTATCAAAAGTGAGGTGTCTTGAGTTGAAATTGAGAAGAAAAATTTCGCAAAAGTCAAATTTAATGATCGATTCTTATGTAACACGACGAGACAAATCGAAAATAAAAAATAAAATTTTTCGATATCTTGTTTAGTTTTCGGGATATACTGGGAACATCGCAATTGTTTGGAAGCGCAATATCGCCGCTGCCGCCACTGCGCATGCGCGAGCCTGCTTCATCAATTTAACGTCACTTCTCCTCCATATATTTCCTTCCTCCATGGTTTGTAATTGCTTGTTGAAGCCTTGGTGTATAAATATCTTGGGGTAAAATTTGATAATAAACTTAACTGCACAGAGCACATTGGGTAGGCGGCAGGAAAATGATTAAAAACATCCTTTATTTACTGGAGAGGATGATGAGAACGGGTGCCAGAGAAGTTAGGAAATTGGGGTGCGCAACTTTGATCACACCATTGCTTAAATGTGGCGGTGTCGTTTGGACCCATATATTTGGTGTCAAATACAGGAATTTGATTGATTGCAAAGAAGAGCAGCTGGATTTGTTTTGTGGAAATTATCGTAAGACGCAATCAGTAACCATCAACATCTCACAAACACAGGCAAAAATTTCCCATCAAGATTCTCGCAATACATGAGACGCGATTCACATAGTAGAACCATTTCAAGGCAGAAAATTATGGGATTTACAAGGTCGAGTCGCAGGAAGACGAGGAACACTAGCAATGTTTTGCACAGCATTTGTTTTCAACGAATCAGTCGTAGATAACATGATTGAATATCAGAACACATCTCCATACTCTCCTTCAAAACAAGGACCAAAAGATACATGATAATCAATGCACACACGCTTACAAATGATTAAAACGGAAAGAAGCCACAAGAAGTTGAAGATTTTTGGAAAGATATGGAGGAAGCTACCATAAAAATACCTGAAGGATATATAAAAATTCTACTAGGGGACATCTATGCACGGAGAGACAAATAGAAAAAAATGCATAAATATTACACGCCCATACACAGCACATCATTGTACGAACATAAATGGAGAACACCTTATAAAGTATTGTCAAATCTTTGACCAGAAAATAATGTCAACAAAATTTCAAACCCATACGGAAGCTTACGACTTGGAACATACCCAACAATTTTTTGGGAGGATTCCAGATAGATCATCTAGCCATTTCAAGCAAAAGCAGAACAGAAATTTTAAACGTGAGAACGCATAAACTCATGAAGGATTCTTTGAATCAGATCATCATTTGTTACAAGTAAATAGGAAAACAAGAAAGAAGACTGTAACCAGCAGACCAGATCCAGGAAAACAGAGAAAAAGTCGTCACAAAATGAATCAAAATGCAACAGAAAATTGGAGCTACCTCACAAATGCAGTCCAAAAGGCAATACAATGGGGACAATCTGATAGAAAACGCAGAGATAGATGGTGTAACATGACGTGTGATGAGGCTATTGAACTAAGGATACGGGCATGGACTAAATTCCAAAGTAACAGAACAACAGAAACATGGCGGCAATGTCACGCAGTCCAGAAACAAACCTCAAAAGAAATTAGAAGATAAAAACGTTGATGAGACAAAAAAAAAAAAAGGATACGCAAGATTGAGGACGGCTTCAAAAGACATAATACAAGAAACTTCTATAGAACTTTGGGGCAAAATTTTACATTACCAAGTTAGAAACTTTTTTTCCAAAATACTAGATGCGTCCCATGAAATGTATACCAAAGCAAACTGCAAAATTCTTGCACGATACTTTGAAAAATTTCCTCAGGTGTGAGAAACTGAGAGGAAAATTAACTCTAACTGCACCAAAACAGGAATCTGAACCGACCCTCATTTGAAGAGATACGAGGAGATCATAAAACAACAGAGCATCGGGAAAATATGGCATTATTACCGAGGTGTGGAATCTCATAAAGAAAATTCAATAAATTATGTCAGAAATTTGGGCCACAGAGACAAACCCACAAGAACGGAAATGCGCACTAATCCATTCCTTACATAAAAAGAACTACAAGATGGATCTCAACAAATACAGAGCTATTTCACTGCTGCCGGACATATTTAAATCCTCTCCAAAGCATTACAAAATAGGCTAGAATCTCAGGTAGATCCACAAATATGTGAATACAAGATAGGCTTTTCATAAGGAAGATCATGCATCGAACAAATCTGTAATCTGAGAACACTCCTGAAGATAAGAAAAACAAGCAGCACGATAGTAACATTTGTGGATTTCAAGAAGGCATATGATTTCATAGTTAGACAAGCGCTCTTTAACATAATGAAATAACACGGCATAGACAATAAGACAAGGCCCCAGATACAACAATTACTCAAACCACATCAAAAATAAAATTTATGAGAGAAACATCAGAATCATTCGAAATTTGCACAGGAGTAAGGCAAAGAGAGATTTTCACTGATTTTATTCAGCATGGTATTGGACAAAATTATCAAAGAATGGGAAACACATGCCAAAGGAATACAGCAAGGAAGAACACGTGATTACAAAACAATAATAAGATACCAGGTATTTGCAGATGACCTGGAATTACTCAGCAACAATTGGCAGGAAGCACAAGACGCATTGGAACAGCTACGTGATATTGCTGCCAAAACAGGACTATAAATTTCGTATGAAAAAAAACATTACAAATAAATACAAAACAACAACGTACAAACAATACATACAAAATTTTGAAGCACAGAAATTCAAATACCTGAGGGCTGCAAACAAATAGGAGGATCTAACAAGCTACCAAATGTAGAAAGATCAGAAAAAATTCAGAAGACATACAGACTCACATGGACACATTATAACAAAAGAAGTTGATCATGGCAGGCCAAACTCAGACATTACAATACAGCGGTACTATTAGATACGCAACCACAACTGGGGTTTCAGGCATCACGGAAGTGGAAAAAAATGGGCGCAATATCCTTATAAATTTGGGATTGAGAGGGTGCAAAAAAGGGCGGCTAGAATTGTCCTGGAAATTACTGTAGATCGCAATTAGTAACAGATATGATAAAAGAGCTGGAATGGGATTCATTGGAAGACGGGAAGAGGGCGAAGAGGTTCATGGGAATGTACAAATTGTATATAGGTGATGAGGCATGGAAATATATTGGAGAATTAAAAGTAATGCGTGGAAGGGAAAAGATGACCATCACCACAAGCTGGCACTCGATTTCAGGCACAAGGGTGTGGGAAGATTCTCTTTTTTAGGTAAGGGTGTCAGGGATTGGAATGAGTTACCAAGATAAATGATTACTAATTTACCAAAAACGATGAAAGAATTTGAAGTTCAAATTTTTAGAGGGCAAATGTAGGTGGGTACATGAATGGAGGAAGATGGATGAGTAGGGAAATTGGTACTAGAGCGTGTTTTTCTCTGCAATTAAATTAAATTATATATGGTGCCAGCATCACATACCAATATAAAATGTACCTTTTCAGTTTCTTTTATACACTTCGTAGGCAGTCGCAGGCAAGGTATTTGCCGCAGATCAGCACGTTCGTTAACCATATAGCTGTGCCGACATATACGATTCAGCGGCTTGTGTAGCATTCACTCGCGATTTGCAAGTTATACTGAAGATATTATACACAAGTTCCAATTCACAACACTTGTAATATTTTGCTTATTGCAAGACGTCTTCGTTGGGTGCTATTTTCTAATTTACGATATTATTCATAACTGTAAGCTCTGTAACGGAGCTGATTGATACAAAAAAGGCAATAACTTGATGTAATTATTTACCTTTCAATAAAGTTTCATTAAAGATTAAAATTTCATGGAGAGTACCGGTATTAAATAAATGTGCTTTGAAATTCCCGTTTCAATACGCAGGTCATTCTAAACAAACAGATGAACTCAAAACTTCAATTGAAAGTAGAGATGATCAAATTGCCAAATCAACAACCTGTAATTTTTGGACATGAAGTATTAAGCAACGACCCATGTATGTGAATTGTACGACGAGTGTTGGTTTAGTTATCGTTGTTATTAAAATGGAATTATGATAAACTGAGCCTTCCTTCATTAAAAGTATATACTAATTATTTCTGGTTCTGAAAAGAACGAGTAAAGAAAGAAGTTAACAGCGAAGCGCGTTTCATCTCCTGTTACCAGAACGCGAACCGGGCACCCGGCAGCCATGTCAACACTTATAAGTAGGAACGTGATATAAATTAAAAATAAAGATACTATACTCATGAATAGTATCAATGAAAAAGCATTGAAAATAGTATCGAAAGAAAAATATGAATAACAAAATATTTTTCAAACCATTCACGGGATTGAGATTTTCTTGTATATATATATATATTTTTTTTTTTTATTGCAGCTATATCGATCCTTTTTTCAGGATGTAGCCTCTTTAAGCCTAATGAGCTATATATATATATATATATATATATATATATATATATATATATATATATATATATATATATATATATTTTGTTATTCATATTTTTCTGTATATATATATATATATATATATATATATATATATATATATATATATATATATTTTTTGTTTTAATGGTAAAGCCCTGTTCCTAGGCATTAATTTTAAATTAAGACCTTTTCTTAATTTTGGTAGATGAATTTTTTTAAGATGATGAAATATGCAACAATATATCACCTCCCTTTTTGCAGTCTTACTATCTGAAAAAAATGTGCTATGAATTAAATAAATTAAACCAAGATTAAGTTTAACCAGACTCAGTTTTTACTTGAGTTATAAATCAAATCAACAGTAAAATGCCATGACTTATCGAACTGAGGCAGTAAGTAATCAAAATATATACCAATCTTACATTTCTTACTCTTAAAGTCGCCTAAAAACAATAATTTTTCGTATTGTTTTGATGATAATCTGTTTGTTATCTTTGGCATTGTACCGTCTGTTTTGCAAAATAAACAACGGATATCCTGGTGACTGTGGTGTTACCAAATAAAGGCACATTTCTTCCTTTTTATTAGCCAAAGCAGCGTAGATAGATAAATAACTGTTGTAATTATAATACCGTCGTACGAGTACACTACAAAAAAAAAAAAAAAAAAAAAAAAAAAAAAAAAAAAAAAAAAAAAAAAAAAAAAACTTTTTTTGCACACTCCAAACAAACCAAGGAAGCGAAAGCGTTTATAACTAAAGATACTTAACCTAATTCCTAAGTTTGAGAATCAAGAGTTCGAGATTTTTTCTTTTCCGAAAAGTAAAAACTAGTTTTAAAAACGACAACGCTACCAAACTAAAATCACGATTCTTGTCATCAGATATACCTATTCTTGCAGTATCAGGTCCAGGATTTTGGTTTGGGATGGGCTTGAGTGGATTTTGGTTTGGAGGGAAAGGGCTTGTGCGGATTTCGTTTTGGGGAGGGGAGGCTTGAGAGTGATACTACATTTCCTACTCTGACACTTGGCTTTCTGACTTTTCGAATTTAACTACCAAGAAAGTCACTTTTTTATCCACTCCAGTTTTCTAACCTAAAACAATTTGCTGGCTCACTCTGTCAAAAGCCTAAGAAAGATCTGGTCCTACACTATCAGCTATGCCTCCCTTGTCCAATTAATCCGAAATATCGTTCATATAGTAAACCATCTGACATTCACATGATTATCCTGGCATAAAGCCATGTCGATTTGCAGACCAGTTTACTTCCAATTGTAGGCCTATATCAATCTCTTATCTTGATAAAGCCAAGCCAAAATCTCGCAAACTTGCGTTCTCTTAGTGGTAACTGTGAGCAGTGGACAGTCATTAATGAATACGAAATGGAAAGCAGTCCTTGAAATTTATTCATTTTCCGTTAACTGAGAACCATTTAAATTTTAATAAACAAAAAACAACTGCTGCTCTTCCGCCATACTTCTCGTAATTTTTTTGTTTCCATTTGGCAGCAGTCACGACGTAATATTGCTAGAGTGTATGGTTAGTCTCCATTATTTTGTAACAGTGTCTGTACGAACACTGTACAAAACAATCCACAAACTTGGAACATATTATTTTTCTAATGCCCAAGGATGAGTGTATAACTTCGAAAAATATGGATTTCCAGGACCGTTTAGTTTACCTTAGCGACATTAATGTTTCAAAATAGGACCAGTAAAGAAAAAGGAGATATACAGATTTAATAACATAAAGTTATTTCGATGAATGAATCAATTTATTCCGACTTTTTTTATAATAGCTGATAAATCAACTTGCTGGCTGGACACTGAATTAATAGGATATTCCGTCTTCCTGTTAAAATCCGTGACTGGATCCGTCCTGTAAAGGATGATCTGGGGTTGTAGACACCGGGAGTCTATAGCATACAATCCCAACGTGGCAATTCTTGTATTCGTCAGACCGTCCGCATCATCAAGGCTCGTGTGGCTTAGCATTAGCTCAACATCCGGCTGTTTCAGTTAGAGAAATCAATAGTCGCCCAACATGTAATCGAATATGGTCACAAAATGGACTCTGGCAGTGTTAAAGTGCTGGCAAAGTGTTCTTTCTTTTGGAACTAAGTCATTAGCATGGGCGCTGCGAGGGGGGTGCAAGGGGGTGCACTTGCACCCCCCTGCTATGAAAGAAAATACACGGAAAAAGATTAAGAAACAAAAATTTTATTATTAAATTCACTGTTTGAATAATAACTTAAGACGCCTAGGTTGTTGTCCAAATTTTTTCAACACCTTGTCAAAAAATTCAGTATCCTTAGTTAATAAGTGTTATGTATAATGTATTTTTTTTTAAAAAATACCCTGATGCCGGCGCCCATGGTCATGGTCATTGTAAAAGGCTAAATAATGACATTAACAGAGACTCGTATCTGTGGCTTAGTGATGCCTGGTGGCGTGCTTGGTCCTTGCTAAGACAACCTCATTTTAAACAAAAGGACAAAGAGTCAAAATTGGCCACCCAGCGTTGCGGGCGCAATGCGGAGTCGCGGCTGGCGGGAACTATGCAGCGCGGTGGTAGGGAGGGGAGGGCGACCGTGCTTCACGCTCTTACCAGCAGCAGCAGATCAGCCATTCTCTGCCAGTGGTCATGGCAGTGTACTGTGGAGCCTTTGTCTTTAGACATTTACTCCGTCTGCAGTGGATGTTGTATCGCTTCTCGATAGGTGTATCTTCTTTGTTGGCTCTCGTTGATTTATCTTGTTGTTTTGGTTTGTCATCATTTGCGAGCACCAGCCGCGTGGAAGTTGCCTGACTCGTTGATTTCGTGAATCTCTCTGGATGAATTGTGTGAGCAACTCGATGACGGTTGCAAGTTTCGAGCCCAACTCTGCGTTTGCTGCGTCGTGGTTGCCGCAACTAATAGGCTGTAGTCGACTTGATGTTCGACCGAGTTGAATTCTGTGTGGAGCTCTCGAATCATGGCGATGCTGATCGGGGTTGCAGCTATCTTGACAGTCTGAAGGCGAACTTTGTTGGCCGATGTGACCCTCTCCGCATAGGGGGCATACTCGGCAGGACGACTAGTCGATTTTCCTCGCTGCAGGCGCCTCTGGGCAGGGCATCCTCGGTGGCAGGCTGCATGTAGTCCCACGCAGTTGCAGCAGGTGGGGTTCTCCTTTCGCCTGAGGCAGGCCACCGGCTGATGCTCTTCACCGCAGCGCACGCACCTGAGCTTGAGGGTGCAGTGCTTTGCGTAGTACTCAAAGCCTTGGCATTTGAAGCACTGAATGATGTCTGCCTTGCACTCAGGTCTGCTGCATTGCGTACTAACTGAGATCGTCTTGGTTTTGGATGCTGTCTTTGTATTAGTTGCTTTTGTGTTTATTAAAATTTAAATGGTGATACCAGAGCTGTGACTACAATGTCGGAGCTGGTGGCCAAACTGCAACCACAGCAGTAAAAACGTTTTGACCAAGGGGCAGACCTCCCAACCGGACAACTGCCCACCCGGCCAGTCGAATCTTCAAGCATGCCGCAGTAAAAAAACCGACGCATCTCAGATTCAGGGATGGAGGGGTGGCAGAAGCTGCCCATAGCACCCCGTGACGACATGTGTTACCCATGGCGTCACGAACTTCAGTTGTACGTTCGTTTGTTCCAGAGACTGGCATTACAGCTCTGATCGTCACGGCGTGAGCACCAGGCCTGAAGTTGGCGGTAGAGTCCGTCACTGAAAGCTCGTCTCTCACCTACACAATCCGGCACCGAACTCGCGTTGATTATATTCGAGCGACTCGCTGGGAAAGCCTTCGTCCACACAACTAAAAATGTTTACTCGAGCAGATTGGTTATAGTCTGATCATTAAAAATAATATTTGGGTTGGTAGGGTTCTTGTTCTAAATAGTTTGGAAATTTATTGCAATTATTTTAATGCAATTTATTTATTATTAAATTAAATGGTTCTTTTTGGGTCATGCAGGTAGCGGTTCGGTGGATTTTGTTCAGTTTGATCTTTCTTTCATTGGTACGGTTGTATCATCTGCAAAGAAAATGGGCCTTAGCATTTTCATTTATGTCATTAATATAAATAATATACCAAATACCAAACCTTGTGGAATGAAATGTTTAATACAACTGACATCTGAGAAGTGCTCTCTGATTCACTTTCTGTGTCCTTACATTTTAAGTGTACAACCTATTTCCTTCCAGCAAAGAATGATTTAAATCATTTGTAAATGATATCCCTAATACCATTACGATTAGGCTTAGAAAGTAGGATTTTACAACGAACTACATCAAAAGCGTTAGACAAATCAACAAATTTACGAGTCACTTTATTTTTTTGTCAATTATTTTTTGTATACTGTTCATTCACTCATAAATTACAATAAGGGTTGATTTCTCTGTTCTAAATCCATGTTGTGAATTGATTATTTTACTGTTAATAAAACTTACTAACTATTTACATATAATTACCAGTCGAATGATAACACCAATGCAACTGTTTAATTCATTTATTGTTGCGTCGTATGGTTTTCACCTCTCATCCAGGCATCATCAGCGACAAATCTGCGTTACGGTTTTTATATACAGTTGGGGCGAATGATTCAATGGTTCTTTATGTAGATGGTGCAACTGTGAATATGTCAAACATCAAACTATGTAATCTAGAAACAATCCTTAATCTTTACATCCAGAGACTAGCAAAATGGTTAGAAGATAATTATCTTGTAATCAACATAAACAAAACCCAAATGATATCATTTCAGTCGAAAAGAACAAGGTACTATGTAAATTTAAACATAAGCAGTGAGAAAATAAAGGAGACAGAATCAGCTAACTTGCTAGGGATTCAAATAGACAAATTCATGAATTGGGAAAAACAGGTGGATCAATGCTGTAAGAAACTAACCCCTATTGTATTTATGGTCAGCTACCTCCGAGAATTCTGCAGCAGGGATATTCTGATGACTATCTATTACTCCCTTTTTGAAAGCCAACTGAGATATGGTATATCAGCGTGGGGAAGGCCTACAGAAAATAACGTAATGAGAATATTAAAAATACAAAACATATGATTAGAACAATACTAAAAGAAAAAAGAATGGTTTCATGTAGAAAATATTTGTAGATTTGAAGATTCTAACATTTCCCTGTATATACATATATAAGACTATACTGCTCTCACTCACAAAGAAGGTTGTTAAAAGGAATGAGCAAGTGCGCGAATATGAAACACGTTATAAAATTAATTTCAATTTACACGCAAACAACACAAAAAAATTTGAAAAATGTCCTTCCTATTCGGGAGCCCAACTGTTCAATAAGCTTCCGACAGATATAAGATTAATTAGTAACAAGGGAGAACAGTTCAAAAATAAGCTTAAAGAGTATTTATGTGATAAAGCCTTCTACTCAATCAAAAAGTATTTAACTGATGAATGAGGGAAGGAAAGGCAGAATAAAAAATTGTTTGTAGTAGTAGTTTGTACTTATATAGGATATTACAGCACATATTTGTCAATAACATGTAAAAAAAATAATGTATTAAACGATTTATAGTTAACTTAAGGCATAAAATTGTTAAGTAAGATAAAAATAATATTGAATATACTGTACCTTGACTTGTCCTAATTCATTATACAAGTTGTATGTAAATGATGTATAGGACCAAATAAAATGAATGAATGAATTATTTTACTGTTAATAAAACTTACTAACCATTTACATATAATTACCAGTCGAATAACAACGCCAATGCGACTGTTTGATTTATTTATTGTTGCGTCGTACGCGTTTCACCTCTCATCGAGGCATCATCAGCGACGAATTTGTGTTACAGTTTTTATATTCAGTTTTATATACATTTTTATCCTATTTTTATGTAATTATGAGCATGGGATATTTTTATAGCTAATAGTAGGTTACTATTTACATTTGATAGTATGGTATGCAGCTCCGCATCTCCGTTTCCTTATGCAAAGCATGTTTTGCCTGTGTCATATTTAAAAAATTATACGTTCTCATCATTTGTCTGTTGGGCCAGGCAAAACGTGCTTTGTATAAGGAAACGGAGATGCGCAGCTCCATACCACATTAACAAATGTAAATAGTGAGTAACCATTAGCTATAAAAGGATAAAAATGTATATAAAACTGTATACAAAAACTGTAACGCAGATTTGACGCTGATGATGCCTCAATGAGAGGTGAAAGGCGTACGACGCAACAATAAATAAATTAAACAGTTGTATTGGCGTTATCTTTCAACTGATAATTAATTAAGCAACTGTGGAACCATGGCCTGAAACAACATTACATTTACATATAGTTTTTATAGTTTTTTTTGAGATCCCAGATGGGATAGTAATAGGCCGATAGTTATCTAGTTTATCTGTTCGTCCTTTCTTAAGTATCGGAATATAATTCGCCAGTTTCAGTAATTCTGGGAAGGTACCAAATAGTAACGAACTATTGCTATAAATGTGTCAGTGGTCGAATTACGTATTTTGAGTATTGTATCGAGAATTCCACCAATTCTTGTACAGAATTTTTTCTCTAATTGTGCGTTTCTCTCAGAGAGTATCAACAAAATTTAATCCACGACAAGTTCTTATCTGATTTTCCCTTGCTTTTGAAACAGTTATAATAGTTTTTCAGGAATATTTGTAAATAGTCATAAAAGAGGTTTGTTACCACAGTTGGGTTATTAATTGTATTGTGATTACGTTTTAAAGAAATATTTTCGTGTGATTGTTTCCGTTTTATTACGATCCATACAGCTTTGCTTCTATTAGTGGAATAATAAGTAATTCTATCAATTCGCATTTTTTGGCTCGTTTTATAACCTTTTGAAATGTATGTTATTATTTTTTTAATAGTGAGCTCCAAATTCGTGTGCAGTGTGGTTTCTGTTTATAATCTTCGTGAAGTCTCTTTTTTATATGAATTATTTATTCCTGCTGATATTCAAGTATTATGAGATGCACTGGATTTATTATTTTTGTTTGTTAGAGGAAATTCTATATCATAATAATATTTTATTAGCTCAATAAACATACTGAATTTGTTATTTAACTCTTCTAATTGAAAACTATCTGACTATGATTTCTTACATGAGAAGTAATTATTATTTTCAATGTTTTCTTCATTGAATAATCTAGTTTTTATTTTTATTGTGAGCTTACAAATATTTTTTATCTTTCATTCATAGTTAGTATCTGAGCCAAATGCTCACTGAATACTGGGTTGTATACATGGAGGAAAGAAATACATGGAGACGACGCAAGAGAACTTCACCACGCATTGAAGTGACGCCATGCGGAAGAGGAGTGGGGGGCTAGGCCGCTTCCATACGGGGTATATGTACAAAAACCTCAAGGGGACTCTAGGATAAACGTAACGCCACAATCTGCTGATGGAATATTATATAACTCGATGAGACAAATAAAAAATGAAGAATAATTTTTTTATAGCCTGCCTATTTTCCGAGATATACTGTCTCAAATGTGAGATGTTTTTGGTTGTAATTCAAAAGAAAAATTGGAGAAAGTCAAATTTGATGATGGATTCTTATTTAAAAAGAATAAAAAAATAAAGAATAAAAATTTTCGATATCTCGCCTAGTTCCCGAGATATATTGTCTCAAAAGTGAGCTGAAATGTAGAAGAAAAATTTCGCAAAAGTCAAATTTGATGATCGATTCTTCTGTAACACGACGAAAAAAAAATCGAAAATAAATAATAAAATTTTCGATATCTTGCTTAGTTTGCGGGATATACTGTCTCCAAATTGAGAGGATTGGGTTGGGACGTGGTCTGGACCAAAAATTATTTCTGCGAAAACCACAATGAATTACATGGTGGACATGCAGAATGGATATTTCAGTTTTATTACTACCGCTTGTGGTTAGGTTGAAATGCGGCCTAGACCAGATTATAAATAGTTATCTTGTTACCATACATCATAATCTTAATTGGGAATAGCTGGAAGTAGTTTACATCGCGATACACGTTTTGTCACTAACATTGTTCTCATGAAATTACTAAAAATAATAGATAAATTCTTTGTCCCTTATATATGCAAGAACAAAGCCATTCTGAGGCAGACTGCATTTAGACCTAACAACAATCTCCACTAAATTGCCGCTATAAAATCAAACTATGTAGACACATCCACACACGCGTATTTGAATCGCAAACTGCATTTGGGGTAACAACATCATTTGCTTCATCAAGATTCCTAGATCGCACAAAATGGCATTATTAAATACTTAGACACATTAGAAAATGAAATAATCAGAGTATCAAACACAATGTGAACTTTTGCATTTGTATGGATCACAATATGGCCGCTGCCGCCACCGCGCATGCGCAGTATCAGCCGAGAGTTTAGAGGCGGCGTCACAGATTTAACGTCATTTCTCCTCCATATATTTCCTTCCTCCATCGTTGTATAATTCAGCTGAGAAACTATATCTTTATTTACGAAAGTTTAATTAAAAAATTTCTAAATAAATTCTGTGACTCGAGTTGAGCTATTCGCTATGTGGTGCAGACCTATGAATTGAAAATCTCAATCAACAAGTTGTAACGTTACCTTCCACCTTCTTAATGTAGAGCGATATTAGTGGAGTAATATCGCTGGGCAGATAGTCGTACTAGAGTCCATGGAGCATAGAAAAGAGTGGAGACGACGCAAGAGACCTTCACCACGCATTGAAGTGAAGCTGGGCGGAGGAGTGGGGGGGCATGGCCGAACCCCTACAGACATGGGGTATATGTACAAGAACCTGAAGGGGACTCTAGGATAAACGTAACGCCGCAATCTAGTGGTGGATTATTATGTAACTCGATGAGACAAATAAAAAATGACCAATATTTTTTTGATATCATGCTTAGTTTTCGAGATATTCAGTCTCAAATGTAAAATGTTTTTGGTTGAAATTCAGAAGAATAAATTGGTCAAAGTCAAATTTGATGACGGATTCTTATTTAAAAATACGATACAAATAAAAAATAGAGAATAAAATTTTTTGATATCTCGCCTAGTTCTCGAGATATACTGTATCAAAAGGGAGGTGTCTTGAGTTGAAATGCAGAAGAAACATTTCGCAAAATTCAAATAAAATGACCTATTCTTATGTAACACGAAGAGACAAATCGAAACTAAAGAATAAAATTTTTCGATATCTTGCTTAGTTTTCGGGATATACTGGGATTGGGTTGATATGCGATATGGACTAAAAATTAATTCTGCCAAAGCCACAATGAATTACATGGTGGACATGCAGAATGGATATTTCAGTTGTTTTTACTACCACTTGTGGTTAGGTTGAAATGAGGCCTAGATCAGAATAAAAATAGGTATTTTGTTACCATACATCGTAAGCTAAATTGGGAATAGCTGGAAGTGGAAGTAGTTTCCATCGCTATACACGTTATGTCACTAACTTGGTTGTCGTGAAATTACTAACAGTAATAGATAAATTGTCCCTTATGGAACAACAAAACCATTCTGGTACAGACTGAATTTAGACCTAACCACAATCTCCATTAAATTGTCGCTATAGAATCAAACTATATAGACATACCCACTACACGCGTGTTTGAATCACAAACTGTATTTGCAGTAACAACATCGCTTGCTTCATCAAGATTCCTAGATTGCATAGCATAATTTAACACATTTAATTTCATCATACACTGTCAGTATAAACTGCTACGTGACGAAAGAAAGCGCAATACTAAATTCACTGAATCGCGATGTAAAACACACCCCTTTAAATCTCATTTTCAACACTCGTTAAAAAGTAATGCTAGTCTATTATGTGCCAAATAGCAAGGTATGCTGATTTTCTACACTACACCAACAAAAATTAGAGAACAAACTCATCCCATTGAGATCTATGACTAAATATCTATAGACAGGCACTGAAGTCTGCAAAACCTACCGCCCACTTCAACAACGATAGTTAGAATTCAACTTACTTATGAAATGATATTCCAGGTTCTTTCCTCTTTTGCCTATTTGTGCAACCGTATGCAACACAAGATGGCATTATAAAACACTTATACACACTACAAAATGAAATAATCACAGCATCTAACACAATGTGAACATCGCATTTGTTTGGGATCGCAATATCGCCGCTGCCGCCAATGCACATGCGCGAGAGTTTAGAGCCTGCTTCACAGATTTAACGTCATTTCTCCTCCATATATTTCCTTCCTCCATGCTTCATCACGCACTGAACTGAAGTCGTGCTGATTGGAATTTGGGGAGAGAGAGAGAGAGAGAGAGAGAGAGAGAGAGAGAGAGAGAGAGATAGAGAGAAGTGGGGAGGGGGGGATATAACCATATTGGATTTCCCTAGAAACACACCTCAAAGGGATTCTACAATAACCATGGCGCCGCAATTTGATGATGTATTATTATTTAACTCGACAAATCAAAAATGAAGAATAATTTTTTTTGATATCCTGCTTAGTTCTCGAGATATGCTGTCTCAAAAGAGAGGTGTTTTGGGTTGAAATACACAAGAAAAATTTCGCCACAGTTAAATTTGATGTGGAGTCTTATAAAACACGACGAGACAAATCGAATGTAAGGAATAATTTTTTTAGATATTTCGCTTCGTCCTTGAATTTATACCGTCTGCAAATTGAAGGGTTTAGGATAGGATGTGACCTGGACCAAAAAATAATTTCGCCAAAGCCATATGCTGGACATGCAGAGTGTTATTTTAATTTTTTCTACCGAATCGTCGCCTGGACCAGAATAAAAATGTACGAAACGCAGAAGAAGCTATACCGATACATATGACTGATTTTTGATAGTTGATATCTCGAGAATATACAACTATATCCAAAAAAAATGCCATCATTTTTCATTTGTCCGGCTGAGTTACATAAGAATCAATCATGAAACTGAGGGGCCACATTTGTGATATTGTTCAACATACGAACTATGTTATGAGGAAAAACAACATATCCAACCTCAGGATTCCTAGCTCATGTAGCATAAATTATCACAATTAATATTATTATATAGGGCCTACCTTTTAGTGAGAACTTCAATTGCACTAACGCACGCGCAGTAATAGATTTAAACTTGTCCTGAAACGAATCTTGTATACTTAGTATTAATAGTAATAGTCAACTTCTGTAGGCTCAGAAGATACTACGCCATCAAATTTTTGAGAATAATGTCATCCAAATGAGAGCATTGATTTTTTTTTAAGGCATTCTAAATCTATAATGAAAGACCCGGCTCTTGCAGGTATCGTATTAAACACTCCAAGAACAGTAATTACAATATGACTAACTTATGAAATGGTATTCGAGGTTGTTTTCTATATGATTTGTTTGTTCATCATGAAAATTTTAAAATACAGCTAACAAAATATTGAGAGCTGCAAACACAATGGCCCGATGTTTTGGGAAAAAGAAATATGGCTGACACGCTAGCGCAGTCGGTTCCAGAGTTTCCAGGACGCTTCACAGTTTTAGTGGTACGTTGTATCCTCTCTTTTCCTACCTCCATGCTTAAGCCGTGGAGTATCCATGGAGGAAGGAAACATATGGAGGAGAAGTGAGGTTAAATTGGTGAAGCAGGCTCGCGCATGCGCAGTGCCGGCAGCGGCGATAATGTGCTTCCAAACAATTGCGATGTTCCCAGTATATCCCGAAAACTAAGCAAGATATCGAAAAATTTTATTATTTATTTTCGATTTGTCTCGTCGTGTTACATAAGAATCGATAATTAAATTTGCCTTTTGCGAAATTTTTCTTCTCCATTTCAACTCAAGAAATCTCACTTTAGATACAGTATATCTCTAGAACTAGGTGAGATATCGAAAATTTTTATTCTTTATTTTTCATTTGCCTCGTCTTTTTAAATAAGAATCCATCATCAAATTTGACTTTAACCAATCTTTTCTTTTGAATTTCAACCAAAACCATTTCACATTTGGGACAGAATATCTCGAAAACTAAGCAGAATATCAAAAAATTTTATTCTTCATTTTTTGTTTGTCATATCGAGTTACATAATAATCCATTACCAGATATCGGCGTCACCTTTATCCTAGAGTCCCCTTGAGGTTTTTGTACATATTCCCCGTGTCTGTATGGAAGCGGCCATGCCCCCTCCACTCCGGCCATGCCCCCCCCACTCCTCCTCCGCCCTGCTTCACTTCAATGCGTGGTGAAGGTCTCTTGCGTCTTCTCCATATATTTCCTTCCTCCATGGGATGTTTCCTACACATCGATTGTGGCAGGAGGCCAATATCGTCTCAATAGGTTTTAATTGTGTGGCGTACAGATTTGTATGTGTGTCAGGGTTGCTACGACTGTTAGAAAGTGTTATCACTGGTATAGCTATGTTGACAAGGGCCCCAATGCAAAAAAAATATTTTGGGCCATCAGGGCCGATGAGGTTTGGTGGCAGGGGCTCCCTAAGTTTAAGTTGATTAAGTTGATGTTTGTGATACGAGAATAATAATAATACCGGAATGGTAGCTTTATAAATGCCAATGCCAAAATGGTTCCCCTTCTTTGCTGCCAATCTTTTCCCGATTCTAATGACCTCCATGTCGAGGTGGCGTAAAACCAAAACATTTTGAGTTACGTTTAACGATATTTAAACATTAGCATTTTTTTTTATAAATATTGAATCTTTTACAGTGAGACATTATTTTAGAAAAAACTGAAAATTTAATTTTAGTAAAAAGTTGTATATCTTGTGAAAATGACACCTAAGGATCACACAAGTATCATATTGTCATCAATCATGGAGGAAGTACCTACCTCCATGTCATGAATAGACATATGCAGGGCCGCTTAAGGAATTGCGGGGCCCCCTGCGAAGTTTGATTTCGGGGCCTCCTACTTCTTTTCTAGATGTACTTTTGAATACACTTTCGATTATATGACTTTATACACACACACACACACACACACACACACACACAGGGTGTTACAAAAAGGTACGGCCAAACTTTCAGGAAACATTCCTCACACACAAACAAAGAAAATATGTTATGTGGACATGTGTCCCGAAACGCTTACTTTCCATGTTAGAGCTCATTTTATTACTTCTCTTCAAATCACATTAAACATCGAATGGAAACACACAGCAACAGAACGTACCAGCGTGACTTCAAACACTTTGTTACAGGAAATGTTCAAAATGCCCTCCATTAGCGAGGATACATGCATCCACCCTCCGTCGCATGGAATCTCTGATGCGCTGATGCAGCCCTGGAGAATGGCGTATTTTATCACAGCCATCCACAATATGAGCTCTAACATGGAAAGTAAGCGTTTCCGGACACATGCCCACATAACATATTTTCTTTTTTTGTGTGTGAGGAATGTTTACTGAAAGTTTGGGCCGTACCTTTTTGTAACACCCTGTATATATATATATATATGTAGAGCTCAACAAGAGACAGACTGAGATTTCTCTGAATCTGTGTACAAATGCGCCAGCAGCTTTTTGAGTATTAGCTGAATGGGAAAACTTCGGCGAGTCTTTGGTGTTTTATGAATGCATCTCATACGGATCTCCCAACTACTGTCACTTTCATTTCTGCCTAAGCCTTGCTGCCCAATGTGTCAAGTGAAATGTTGTAGTATTCAATTTTATAGCTATTATAAATACACTTTTTGTATACCACATTTATTTTATTGCCTTTCTTTGCTATTACATGTGGATTTTTGGGACTGGAAACACGTGAGCAATCATACACATTTTAATTAATAACTTTTTATATGAAACGTCAAAAGATGAATGAGTTTATTCGAATGAAATTACATAAATTGCTAAAATACTTTCAGAGCAATACAAGCCTTTAAATATATATGCCTGTTGTAATTACATCAGATACGACTTTCTCAAAACTGAATCTGATGAAGGACTTCACGTGGAACTCCACGCCTCGGAAACGTCTATTGTGAACGCAGGTTTTTAACATACTAAATTTCTAGATTATATATTTTAGCAGGAAAATTGTGCGTTAAGTAAGAACAAATTTTGAAGGAGAACGTGGCGGGGCCCCCTCAAGCTTGGGGCCCCCCGAGACTGCGGTTCTTGCGGTAGACTTAAATCGGCCCTGTGAATATGTTCACGTTATCTGCGGAGACAGCAACGAGAATGAGGGTTTTGTTGGAAATGTTACTTGTAAACTATGGTTTAGAAAAAAATGCACCAATGTTGAGAGTCAATTCCGGCCAAGGGAAAGAGGCACACACTGAATTCACAGCAGTTGAAATTGGTTCTACCATTTTAATTAGGGTGATGAGGACGTGCAGCTTTCAGAAGTTTTTAGCTGTTGTTAAGAGCATAGGTCCATCAAGTCTCTATTCGTTAGTAAACAAGGGAGGTCTCCTCGATCGACTTTATACTCGTAATGAATTTAGTTTCAGAGAATAACTTTAACATTTGGACGTCTCTCGTGCTCCTTCAACACTTTTTTTGGCATTTATGTTACCATCTGGAAGTCAGCAGGCCTTTATAATGTGTCACTGTAAAAGATAGATTTTCCTACAGTCGACAAGTATTTTCTCACACTCGACATGGTTTATCTCCAACCCGACAACTTCTTCTCTTACACGACAAGTATTTTCTCAAACCCAAATATTTTCTTACTTACACGACAAGTATTTTCTCAAACCCAAATATTTTCTTACACTCGACAGGTATTTTCGTAAACACGAGAAGTATTTTCTCTTACACGACAAGTATTTTCTTACACTCAAAAAGTATTTTCTCACACTCGACAAGGTTTTTCTCAAACCCGACAAGTTCTTTCTCAAACGCGACAAGTTTTTTCTTACACTCGCAAAGTATTTTCTTACATTCGACAAGTATTTTCTCACATTTGACAATTATTTTCTTAAACACGACAAGTATTTTCTCAGACTCGACAAGGTTTTTCTCAAACCCGACAAGTTCTTTCTCAAACCCGACAAGTATTTTCTTACATTCGACAAGTATTTTCTCACATTTGACAAGTATTTTCTTAAACTCGACAAGTATTTTCTCATACTCTACAAGTATTTTCTTGCACTCGAAAAGTATTTTCTCACACTCGATAAGGTTATTCTCAAACCCGACAAGTTTTTGCTTACACTCGACAAGTATTTTCTTACACACGACAAGTATTTTCTCAAACCCGACAAGTATTACCTTACACCCAAGTTTTTTCTCAATCCCGAAATGCAAATGTTGCTCAAATAAATTAAAATGTAACTTCTAATTTCATGGTAATAGTTCTTGTAAAAACAAATAACTCTGCAACATTCTTGGTAATTTTTTTTTACCAACTTTCTTAATTTTAATAATTTTACTGTCAACTTATATCAGACAATGACTGAGGATGAGGAAACGGTATGGAAAAATAGTGTTTTATTTTCCCAACACCTGATTATTAACATCCAGATGTAGTTACAACCTGTCCGTCGTGTCTTTATTGCATCAGCTAACGTTCAGAATGCATTGTGGCTTTTCTTAGAAACCACAGCGCGTAGTGATCAAAAATCATGAGAGCCACGACGCGAATTTCGTGTTTTGGCCTTTTTGAGATAGCCACAACGCGTTCTAGCTGGGTTTTTTTTTTTCAGTTCCACAACGCGAATAACGCGTTATGGCTATTTCCTTTTGCTCCCTGAGCGTGTTCACTCTTTGATATATATATATATATTTTTTTTTTGCTTGGTCTCTATGCCTTGGCGACAGCGACGTCATTAGAGGCGGGATGGGATTGGGCCAAGGAAAGGGCAGGAATTCGGTTATGGCCTTTTTGAAGAAAGCTTCCCGGCATTCGCCTGGAGTGATCTTCGTAAACCATGGTTGGTCTTTGAGCCTTACACACGGTATGTAATATGACTTCTACAAAATTCAGAGGTTAAAATGAATTTTTTATTTTTGTCTTTGTTACATATAACTTTTTAGTATGATTGTTTTGTATAAATATATTAACCATGACATGTTTCACATACCAGAGGTCATTTCCCAACAGGGATCTATGAAGTAGGTTTGATAAATTAACAAACAAAGCTCCTTTATGCCTCTACTCTACAGACTCAGCTCTCACAGGCTGAACCCTCAAGGGCTGATCCTCCACAAGCTGAGGCTTCACAGGCCCAGCCTGAAGGGCATTAACCCTTTTGCACAACTCCCTCATCGATTTGGCCATCTCACTGATCTTTTTACCCCTAATACAATGTGGAAAAAAGCGTGGGAGAGCCTTATTTATTAAGTGTGTTCCGTATCCACCAAATATCCATTAAAGCTACTTCTTGAACCCACTACAACCAACATTCGCCACTTGCCTGCGACAGGTGCCACATTACCCAGGTGTGATTTTTCAAAAATACTATCAGTATTTTATAAAAATATTACAAGTCTTAAGAAACGTGCCCTATAATCTAATACGTAATTGATATTCTAACAAGATTTATACCACGTGTATAACGTTTTTATAGAAGAAGATTATTCCTTAATTGGAGATCCTCATGTTCAGTGCAATTTGGGAGTTGCGGTGTATGGAGTACTCAGGAACTTTTTTACAGCCTCTGTTTCAATTTTACGCCTATTTTTGCTAGTTTAATGCAATCATCTGTTTATGCACTGTTTTAGAAAGAAATTAATAAAAGGAATTTAATATATATATAAACCAAGACATGTTTCACATACCAAAGGTCATTTCCCAACAGGGATCTATGAAGTAGATTTGAAAAATTAACAAACAATGCTCCTTTCTACCTCTACTCTGTACAATGAACCCTCAAGAACTGGTCCTCCACAAGCTGAGGCCTCAATTTTCATGCTTATTCTATTTTTTGCATAAGATGTGGAGGACATTTGGATCATTACCATATAGAATATGGAAAGTGTTATTGTTATACCTCGTAGCAGTCATTTAATGAGGAAAAAGCATGTAGCATCACTTAAATTTCACCAAGCCACCCAAAAACCTGCTGACGACTCGTAACATGAGTCCAATTCCTATCGCTCCTTGCTCCATTTTAGCTGTTCAAACAAAGGCAGAAATAAGACTTTTACTAGTAAACCATAGATTTATAATAAACAAAATAATAGAGTTTGGTAACTTAATAGAGTTATAGTGCACAGTCTTTGTTAAATGAACAAGTGCTAGACAATGAAGCTTTTCGTGATGATTATAGGTTATACAGTAGAGACAGAGTATGAATTCATAGAGGTATCTTTATACTAATTAGTAAAGATTATTATAGTTCACTGGAGTTCATAGATGAGTAGACTTCTGGGTGCAATATAAAAGCAGCATCGTGGATACCTACCATAGTGGAAGAATAAATTATGATGACAAGGCTCTCCATGAGAAATTAAATTAATATTTATAGTTCAGAGAAGAGTAGAATATATCCAAAAAGTTTCCATGAAAATAACTGGTTGCAACATACTCAAGGTTAGAAGTCACACAATTATCTAAAATCTCTAGAATTAAAAAAAAAAAAACGATAATAAAAATAAAATCTTCTATAAAGCCTTAAAAGTCATATTAGTGATACATGATTATCGATAAATATTTTCCAAAAACAGAAGCTCAACTTTACAAATATTTCCACACTTTATTTACGGACATCAATCATACAATATTCCATATCCCATTTCCCTTCCCCAAAGACAATTGTTATAAGACGAAATCTGTTCACATAAATAAATAGTTGTATAGAAAACTGGATACCAGACTCCAAATATGATTCAACACAATTTTCACAAATAAACTCAAATTCACTAGAAGGATTTACCTTATAAGTTTTAACAACATTGATAGCTGAAAAATTTTCAAAATACTTCTCAACAGAAAGGTCTCTAAATTACAGAAAATTTTATATGGATATTAATGCTACCATAAACTAGGTAATCTTATCCCTCCTCTGTAAATTCTTCTATTTGGGCTTTAAAAATTATCAGAGATATTGAGATATTTTCTGAAAACCATGTAATTAACAGAAGTTTACCTTAATTAAATCTTCTGTGGACAATACATCTAGCACAATAAAGAAACATACTTCATAAGCCATAAGAGCAACTTTTAGTGAACTATAAGGTGATAAGTGAGAAATGATTTTCCACAACACTCTTAAACAGATGGCAGCTGACATTAATGAATTCTTCTATGTAGTAGAAGGAAAAGACAGAGAAAAATGTTTTGACCAAATTCACAAGCAAATGGCTGGTCAACAGAATGAATACGTCTATGGTAAATAAGGCTACTATACTGAGCAAATGATTTTCTACAACTGTTCGCCCAGATGACTTCTTCTTATATGCCGTTTAACGTGACTAGACTGAGCATACGTTTTTCCACAAATTGAACAGACAAATGGCCGTTCGCCTGAATGAGTTCTTCTATGATATATAAGGCCATTAGAATGCGTAAACGACCTTCCACAAATTTCACACACAAACGGCTGTACGCCTGAATGGAGTCTACTATGGCTTGTAAGGCCCCTGTACTGGGCAAACGATTTTCCACAAACGTTACAAGCAAATGGTCGTTCACCTGAGTGGAGAATTCTATGGTTCATAAGTGTACTATACTGAGCAAATAATTCTCCACAAACTTCACAAATAAATGGCCGTACACCTGAATGAATTCTTGTGTGGACTGTAAGGTGAGTAGAAGAGGCAAACAATTGCCCACAAACTTTACAAGCAAATAGCTGTTTATTTGAATTAATTCTTCCAGGAACTGTAAAGTAAGTAGAGTCAGTAAATAATGGAGGATGCTGTTCATGAGTGTGACTTTTGTTTCGAGCCACATGGGAATACCTAGAAGAAACAACAAATTACTATGCAACCAACAAAATAAAATCATATTCTGAAATAATAATAAGAAACTGTTGTAAAATGTAATCAGATACTGAATATTCCTAAATTTATATATATGTAATGAATATTAAGTGACAGAATATGCTATTTACTAAATTCACTCTTCATTTAACTTACCAGTATTATATTCTTTAAAAGTTCAAAATAATTTTTCCATACAAAAAAAAAAAAATAATACTAATGGAGAAATTTGCACAATAATGTTAGTAAACACACTTATACATTTTTACTAGATATAATACTACATTATTAGCAATAATTTCCATGCAGATAAAATGAGATACTTTTCTTCAATGCAACAAGCCAAAAAGTAGGAACCAATTATATATATACTTTTCTACATAAAAACTTCAAATTTGAAACTAATATCAGTATAATGTAAAGTGGCTCGCAACCTTGGCAATATCTTTGTCAATGTGAAACATCATTGGTCCATGTTAACAGACTTTAAACTTTAAAACCATATAGGAAAGTTCACCAAATGCAAATAACCCAGATGATAACAAATCCAATGTCATGTTAGGTAATACCAGCAAGAACTCGGATTTTGGAGAGCTTGCACCAACAGACTTGGATGTATCCCAGATCCCTAAGTACAAGATCAAACACAAGCAAGTTAACTTCTTTTCAGTTGTTAATGTGAAATCGATACTAATAAAATCACAAAGTGAAACTTCTCATGGATGTCATTTAACAAATTCAGATCTTGACTGCAGGAATTTAGGAATCAAGAGTTATTGATAAAAATGCTTTTGAATCTCAGGGTTACAGGGTATTTAATATTAAATCAGGCAAGTATGTACTAGAAGCTTTTATCATTTGTGCACTGGATTTACTGACAATAAGGGGTTCCTCAATTCTGTAACAGATGTTTCCTCTCCAAACAATCGAGTGTCAAGCCTCGCCTTTTGAAGTATGGACAAAAAATTTACCAGCATAAAAGTTAATGTTACGATCAATCATGTGAATAAGATGGATCCACACTGAGGGGATAAATTATGGGAGGAACTTGAAAACATTTGCAAAATTTCAGAAAAGCATAGTAATCCTGCTTGATGATTTTAATATGTAATGAGAGAAAATTCAAGAACATCATTGAAACATGTGATGTTCACTGGAATGCAAATAGAAATAGAGAGAACTCATAGACTTCGTAAGATATTTAATCTGAATTTGAAATCATCTGTCATGTAAATAAATCAGAAATAAGAAAAATTGTAAGTCTCCAAACCCTATCGTTGGTGAGTTCCACATAGATTATGTTGCACAATTGCAAAGGAAGCACAACAGGAGATCCAGAATGTCAATGTGCTTAAAAGTGTATATCTCGACTTAGACAATTATCAAAGATCAAGTAAAACTTCTAGGAGGAATGGGAAAATCAAGTGGAGCTATAACACAGAGAAGCAAAGACCCAGTGAAGATTTCACCTAAATGCTTGTGTTACGAGATCCAATTTATTTGGACGAACTACAAGCAGCACTAGTTGAGACCCCTAACATAATGAGCCCACCAACAAAAACAAATAAATATCCATGGTAGACGTGTGAATACGACATGGCTCTGAGGCAAAGGAAGCTTGTGAGGCCCGACGAATGAAGATGATGTGTCAAAAGTCTTGCAAGTAAGAAAACATGCTGCTTAAATCATCCACGTTGATAGGCATGCATTCAACAAGAACCAGATGCTACAGATTGATGATGACTTAAAGAAGAACAATGCCTGTAACCGCTTCTTAAAGACCACCAAAATAATCTCAGCAAGTATAATCTCCCCAGCCTACTCTTCATTACCTACAATAAACAGGGTAACTGTCATATCTTGTGAAAATTATTAAAAAATACTCCTCAACTGTGTATCTCCCGAAACACATTTCTCATCGGAAAACAACGTGCTCATCATTAAATCATCACCCCCCCCCCAGAAAAAATTAGAACATCATTTATTTGTTAATGACTGTAGAAAGATTGAAAAAATTTTAAAAATTGAAAAACACATAAAATAAGGCAATCGATAAAATAGCGGAGATAATTTGCGATAATTTGCGACATATGGGAATTAGAGATCTTCCCTGTAGCTGGTCCTCTGAAATGATCCACCCTCTATACAAAAATGTGACAGAATGAATATAAACATTTACCAGATATTTGTTTGTTTTTATTAACTTAGGTTCGATTCTTTAGAAGGCACTTCAAACTACAGTATAGGAATAGTTGGACTTACAGCTGGGTGAATATCAAGGAGGTTTCAGAAAGGACAACTGCAGTGCCAAACAAATTAATAATCTTAAATTCATCTCTCTACTTCATAAAACAGAGAAGTAAGAAATTCATAGCAACCCATGTTGATTTCAGAAAGGCTTACAACTTAATTGACTGAGCTATTCGTCTCGAAATCTGGATAGAACTTGGCCAAGTGCAATCATCCAATCGTCTCTTACTAACACCACCTCCAAAATGATATTAATGGAATAGATTAAGAATGTTTTTGAAATCAAGACAGGACTTGGGCAAGGAAAAGGACTCTCACCTTTACCTTTAAACTACATACTCAAGAAAGTCACCAGTGAGTGGCAGAATGAAAGAGCAGTAAAGGTGCTGAAAAAGGGGTGAGACTTGGATATAGACAACTGATGCAGATGGCCTAGCAATTTTTTCTGATTTGCTATACACACTGGAAGCAACAAATCAATGAGCTGAAGACTTTAGTGGAAAGGTAGGACCTCAGATTGTAACAAGATAATGAATTCTATTGTGTAATTACATTACCACTAAACAGATGCTGCATAAGCCTTCGGAGGTTCGGAACCAGTTTCCACCCAACATAAAGTTTGGACATACTTCTGTAAATGTGTTGGGATTTCTAAATGAGAACTCTCGAGCAGCTAAAGAAGCTTGACTTGAAAGTTCAACTTTACAATGTGAGTGACTGTGTATTTTACATTCGAACCTCGTGTTTCTGAGAAGTAGCATCCTGAATTTGTTAAAATCACAAGTTGATAATGATTTCAATCACATGCAGATATTAATATGTATGATCACAAACACAGATCACTATAATGAAGGGTCTGCCTTTGCTTGTTAACACTGCTTACTTTCATTGTTCTGTACTATTTAAATGACACTGTATCACACAGAATCATGACCATCCCATATCCTACACTAATTAAGCAAAACTTCTCGTTTTTATCACAGCAGCACATGACATATCTTGGCTCCCGTTAAACTCAGCTGTTTACCCCCCCCCCCCACTCCCTCTCATTGGTTTAAGCCTGTAACATGACTATACATTGACTCAGATATGTAATGTCTCTATTTGTCAGATAGCTTAGGTGGGTATACGATACTTTGATTAAACTCGTGTTCATAATGTTTTTCTATGACTTGCGAAGCATCTCTTCTTTCTTGTTCATTCAGTTCTTCTTCTGCTAACTAACACCTAAATTTGGGATACATAGGATTTGAGAATTATACTCTAGTCGAATGAAATACTGAAGCCATTACTTGACCATATTTATCATACATACACCAGTGAGGCTCAGACTTGGTGACGCTAAATAAAAAATATGAAATAATTAAAATATGTCTTCTACAGATGTAACAGGTTTTTACCACTGTATAGCAACAAGATCTCCAACAAGAAATCGGAATTTCTAACGAATATTAAGTCAGCAATGAGATGGATAAAGGTTGGAGAATGGAAAAATTAAATAAACAGAGAAATTTAAATTAATTGGAGAATGGTCATATTTCAATAACTCTGAGAAAGAAGCCTTTACATCATGGACCAGAACAATGGAGACAGCATATAAACTAACCAAACATGTCTACTAGACATGCCATTAATGCAAAGTAACTCTAGAGGTTCTATATGATGCAGAATGCCAAGCGGAGAATAAAAAAAAATTATGATCAAGAAATCAGATGTAAAAGAAAGGCAAATAAAAGTTAGGTATTTTCACAGAAATAGTGAACTCTGAACGCAACACATTAGTGAAAACATGTAGAAAAAATCACAGACTCCATTTTTAGGAGAAATATTTATTCTAGTCACATTACTGGAATAGATCCTTCAAGGATGAGCTACAGAATCTTTAATCACTTAAACAATAAAACAAAAATACAAGGCTTAGTTCGTTAAGGTGGAGAAAGACTTACCATGGAAAAAGAATTCCAAGATTGTGCCTTTAAGCTTCTTTAGAAGGCTTTCTTAAATACATTTGTGAAGATACAATTTTCACCAGTAATGGGTTAAATGAATGAAACTCGTGAAGAAAATTAAATCCTACAAATTCTTACTACTACATAAACATTTTAAGTAAATTACTAAAAAGACATTGAGATTGTATCTGTCAGGCAGTTACTTGTATCTATAGTGAATCGTTAATGCTAGATGTATTTCCGAATAGACTAAAAAATGCAGTTGTAAAACATTTATGTAAGAAAATAGAAGCAACACGTGTAACTTCCAATCTTTTCCTTTTCTTCCAGGATTATGAAAGATTTTTGAAAAAATTGTATAGCTGGGCCATAAAATAAATGTTTTTATATAGTAAATACCAGCCTAGAGGCTCAGTGGTTAAAAAGTCTGACAATAGATTGTTAGGTCCCCCGTTAGAATCCCTCTCTTGATGGGGCCTTGCAACTTGCTGTGTAATGTGAGGTACGCCAGAATGCCTCCACGGTTGAAATTCAATGTTGGACTAAACAAACCCAATACACGGCAGTAATATCAAGTTAGGCTAGGTGGCTAAGATGGGGACAGATTGCATGACCAAAAGGAAACCCTGTCATCAGGTCAATACAACCGCACAAATTTACTTTACATAATAAATTTGCAAACAGGTCCTTAACACAGGAATGACAATATTTAACAAGCTTAACTGGGCAGGACACATAGGACAGGTGGTAGGAAAAGGTTTCAAAGTTCTGCACTTGTTGGAGAGAGTGATGAGGGGATGTACGAGAGAAGTCAAGGAATTGGGTTACAAAACTTTGGTCAGACCATTGCTCGAATATGGTAGTGTAGTATGGGACCCTCATTTTACATATCAAATACAGGAGTTGGAGAGGGTGCAAAGAAGGGCTGCTAGATTTGTTTCTGGAAATTATCGCAGAATGCAATCAGTGACGGATATGATAAAGGAGCTGGAATGGGATTCATTGCAAGACAGGAGGAGGATGAGGAGGGTCATGGGAGTGTACAGGGCATATACTGGTGATGAGGCATGGAAAGATATTGCAATAGGTATGAAAAGTAGTGCATGGAAGGGAAAAGATGACCATGACCACAAGCTGGCACTCGATTTCAGGCACAAGGGTGTGGGAAGATTCTCTTTTTTAGGTAAGGGTGTCAGGGATTGGAATGAGTTACCAAGAGAAATGATGAATAATATACTGAAAACTTTGAAGGAATTTAAAGATAAAATTTGTAGAGGGCAAATGTAGGTGGGTGCAGGATAGGGGGAAGATGGGTGTGTAGGGAAATTGCCACCGGAGCCTGTGCTCCATTGTAATTAAAAAAAATTAAAATTAAAAATTAATAAAAACTAAAATGCACACCACTTAATTCTTAGTGGTTGGCTCACTAATCAACTGAATCTGTATCCCAGTAAGGACATCCAGTGTGTTAAAGCTGATCAAAAGTGGACCATTCACACAGACCATGGTACTACTTGGTTTAAAGAACAAATCTCATACTGGCTGTTATAAAACTGCCACTGATAAGGTAAACTTATTTTTCAATAAGTAAAAGCCTTTACAATTGGAGAGTGCTAGTTAGCCACGGATGCAGAGTGGTGTAATGTTTAAAACAGGCACAATACTTTTTTTTCAAATGAAATAAATCTCCGTCACCATCTTAAGGTGTAGTCGTAAGATTTGAAGTTTGCCTTACGACTACACCTGAAGATGGTGACGGAGTTTTATGTTGTTGAAATGTTGTGTATCAATAATAATTTCATTTGGTTTGTTCATAAAGAAACAATGCCAAGAAAAACTGCATTCATTTATATACAATTCTTTTTCATTACTGTCAGAAGGTATTTCAGATATGCTTAAATTTATAACAGCGCGGTTACAACAACCATAATATTCGCCAAGACAACTGCATGTATACCTATTTCTAATTACTATTCATAGGATTACACATAACTTATTATTGACTTAAAGTAGATGTAACTCCATTATCAGTACAAAATGTTGGTACAAGAAATTAATCTGTCACAATATTTTTTTAAAAAATAGCTACAGTATAAATATAAAATAAGAAGTTCTAATCTTACCTTCTTTGTGATGTTCTATTAGTGTGTTTATGAATCTGCAGTTTTGGCTCATCCTTAAACACTTCAGAGCAGTGTGTACAGATATATAAAGGGGCAGAAATAGCTGAGATGTGGCAGAAGACATGTTTTGTTAGAGAGCGCCATGATAAAAATGTCTGTGCACAAAATGCACAAGCAAGTTCCGTTAATGACGGTTCTTTAAACAATGGCCTATAAATATAGAGGAAATAATTTTAGATCACTTTCTGAAAAATATGAATTAAAATTAACAGAGAGCTATACTAAAATAGTATACATCATTTCATATGAATAATTAAGGCAATAATAATTCTGAGAACTTTATTCAAATCAGTATACCATTTTTTCACGGTATCTTACTATAAAATTTAATTACTTAGATTCAGTTGTGCCCAGAAAAATATTAAACTGTAATTTTTAATATCTGATAGTTGTCTTGATAATACTGCATTTTATTAGCAACAAGTAAATTGTTCAATATAGAGTTATGAAGTATGTTAGGTGGAATAATCTATTTTTAAAACTGAGGCAAGTGTTGATCAGAAGTTAAAGTAACACAATTTTATACATCAACTCCTAACTGTTTAATGACAAAGAAATTCCTTACTCATCAGGAACAGGTTTCATTTCTGAATTCTCTTGCTCAGCATCTTTCAGCATATGCTAAAAAAAAGAAAGGAAATTAAACTTTAGTTAGTTACGGAATATCATCTAGACATACTGGTTAAACCAAAGAAAAAATAATTCTGTAAATGGCTACAAGGAAACTCTTACGAAATGTTCATGAAGCCATTTGATTTATAAAAGGCACTACAAAATTATCATAAGTAATATAAGAACCCATTAGAACCAAGTTTCTCTCGGTGTTGAGAATATATGAAATGTGCTCGGGTTATTATCACACAAAATTTTGGCGATCACAATCAGTCACCATCTTCCGCCTTGCTCTGTGGATACCTGGGGTATATTGCATTCCTTGTGAATGTGGAAAGAGGTACATTGGCCGGACGATACGGCGTGTTAACCAGCTTTGTCTGGAACATGCTTGACACGTAGAAAGAGAAGTCTGCGCTGGCGGAACACAGCCTCGAACAGGTCCACAGCTTCGATTTTGAAAACACCAGAGTGCTGGTGCATACTGGGAGTTTCTGGAACAGCATTCTCACTGAAGTGGTTGAAATTTGTATCACGTAAAAGCTCGTCAAACGGGACTGCAGGTACCATCTGAGTGAAGCTTGGACGCCAGTCATCGATGCTGTGCGTTGTCGGCACTGCCGAGATATCCACAACACGGTGCATCCAGATCAATTGAGCATTTGCTAGTAGTAAGAGCGGGCAATTGTTGCTCATGCATTACTGAGCAGCATGGCATTGGCTTTGTCTTCTGACATTTCCTTCAAAAGAACAATGAGTTGTGACGAGACAGGACCCCGGCTACAGTGGGTTCTAAAGCCGACCAATCATAGTGTGGCAGCAGGAGTCTTGGTTGGCTCAATATGAGTCAGGCACGCAATAGATATGATCGACAAGGCAGATTGATGAACAACTTATTGCGAACGCTTTGTCTTCTAACATTTCCTTCGAACGAGTGATGACTTTCGATCCGTCAGCTATCAGCCATCCAAACAGGGGCATCGAATCAAGTTGCGACGAGAATGGACATCCTGCCATATCCCGTATACATGTTTCCAAACAATTACCTTTCCGGATAGGTGCAATGCACACTCCGCCAAACACTTTTAGTGAATTGCGGAGTAATAGTAATAGCAGACACCGGCTACGGTTGTTCCAAAGCTTGCCTATCACTGCGTGGCAGTAGGAGTCTCAGTTGGCTCAACAACATCGCACGCATCGACCACCGAGCATCCGGCACTTCACCAGAAGATGGCGACAGTGATTGTGATCGCTGAAATATTGTGTGATAATAACACTTCCTTAACGCGACTAGTTACCCAAGAACATTTCATATACAATACAAGAATGGATTATACGAACAAATATCTTAGACAATACGAAAACATTATTTTGTTGTTGTTAGTGTTTCATGTATTGTCCACAATGTGAAATTAGAACTAAGAGAATAGTAATCATGGGAAAAAAGGTAATGTCATTTATGAAGGAAAGATCTTGTATTCATTTTGGGGAACCATGGAAAGCAAACAGCTGGATGACAATGCCATGCTGAAAGACTGCTTACCCACTCTTACTCATTAAATCTATTTTGAGTTAACAGTTTGAGTATTTAAATTATTTAATACATTATATGTGAAAGACTTGGGAGATGTATCTAACAATTATATCGTGTCCAACCTTTATATATGGAAACAATGACAACAAACGACTTTTCAGTTTGTTTATTTATTTATTTATATTTTTGTCTGGAGTTTATAGCTTGTTGATACCATTGGGGCTACAATAGGAGTGAGGACAATGGATGGGGAAGGGACTCAGCTATTCAATTTTGAAGGTTCACTAAAATTAGTTTTTAGAAATAGTGGAAAACCAAAATGGCCAAGATCAGACCAAGATTCAACCATACATTCCACCAAATGACAGGCACAAGAGTTAACCTTCATATGACCAAAGCAAGCTTTCTCAGAGACAAAGGTCAGTGCTAGTGATTGTAAAAAAAAAGAAAGAAAAAAAAAATCCAGTCTGCAGCAGGAATCAAACAAAAAGCTTTGCTTTTAAAAGAAAGCAAACTATAATGAAACTTTTATTCAAAACAAGTATATAGCATTGTCTCCAAAAGTATTACAGTACATCAGTAAATGTATGTCAAACAGGCAAAATAATTATCTTTAAATAACAGAAGTATAGTAGTAGTGATTGTTATTTCTTTAGTAAACCTTGGATCAAAAAATGCCACTATTGATTTTAAAAACTATTAATATGCAATACAAGGCAATCTTAAAGCTTTCATACATCAGCCGATACTGCATCCCCTTACCACGTACTAATTAGATGTCAAATAATATAACTAGATGATCGTTTATACAATTATCTAAAATTCCTATGACCTAACAAAAAAACATTGTTTCTATTCTAATTAATGCAACATGTCAAGCTCTTGACACCATTTACAATATGGCAGATACATACACTTTACCAATTGATTTCACACTAACCTCATTGAGAATGTTTCCATTAAATCAATAGAAACAGTTCCGTAGATTCAATCAATTACATAAAGAACGTGGCTTTTAATTTTAATTTCACACTGAGCGTTTGTCTTCCCTTAGTGAGATAATTTTAACATTTAATGATATAAAATTCTTACAACTACATAAAGTATAAAACATATTGTAGAAGTAAAGGAACCTGTTGGTAAAGCAGCACCATGCTCACCAAAAAAATAACACTGTTACTGCTACAGGAAGTGTGAAAACTAAATGGGTTAGAACATATGCTACCACCCCAATAATGTAATTATTTATCATTTAATTATTATTTTGTTAAGGGTAATTAATTATCATTTAAATATTGATTGTAATGATGTACATGATATAATTTCTAAGCTCGAGGAATCCACAGATTAACAAACATTGTCAGTGGGTAGTATATCTTTGAAAAGAATGAGATACAAAATCTTTGGTCTGAAGTGAGAGATTCTTAAAGAAAAAGAAGATGGAAGGTGTGTGTAAAAAGCTGTAGGTTTTAGACTGAGTGTTGCAGTAGAATTATATGAATATGTTAGTAGTTCGAGAAGTAGGGAGCGTGCATAAACCACGTAGCTCCATTTTGGCCTCCTGGGAACCCCCACATAGCCCTACGTGGCTTTTGCCTCTACACCCCCCCCCCCCCCAAGTAGCACGTAACTTTTTTCCCTTTTAATTCCAGAAGACATTTTGTACTGTTTTCTCTTTTCAGACGATCGTAAATTATATAAGTAGACAATTAACTGCGGGAAATAAATATTCACATGCTGTTGTGTGCTCTGTTCCTCATTTTAATTGTGAAAAACGTTATAAAAGAAAAGCTACGTGGCCTGGCTCAGAACCCCCCCTCTCCCCATGTAGCCCAGCGCAGCCTTCCAGCCAACCCTCCCCCCCCCCCCCCCTGGACCGAGCTACGTGGTTTGTGCACACTCCGTTATGTACCATAATTGTGTTTTGTTTTGTCTGCGAGCTTTCTATTGATTTTTATTAAAAACAGCTGAGAATATACGCTAATGACTTGGAGTTGTAACTTCTGTAGAATTAGCGAACATTTGATGAGATATTTTATTACCATTGAATATCTTTAAATATTTTTAAAAAAGGTGACCTCTACTCTGTGTGCATGGATCAAAAGTCAACACATTTAGGGCCACGTCATCGTAAGATCTACAGAGTTTCGAGCAAATTAATTAATGGGATTTGCTCGACTTCAATTGGATGAATTTTAAGTGTCTGGAGGTTACAGGGTCAAAAAGTTTTTCCAGTGAAAAATCTGGGAAATTGTTACCTTTGTAAGGTTACAAAAGGCAATATTGAACTGCGGCATCAAGTTTGGTTCTATTGAAGTGCAAATGGAGCTCTTCATGACCTTCACCTAGCTAACTGTAGCAAATTCTCACCGATGATGCACTACTCCACAGTATACAAATGTTTCTGAGATTAAATAAAATAAAAAACAGTTGTTAATACACAGTGTATTTCATATAAAAATATATATAATTAAAAGCAGGATATGGCTTGTAACAGCGAGAATATTATTTGATATTGAGAACGTGCAGATGTTTGCTAAACAATATAGAGGTACGCCAGTTTCCATTAGCAGAATTCAGGCAGAGATGGTCTCAGCAGATCATCTGGTACACAACTGACAAGCCATTATTGAGAACATTGCAAACCTGTATACAAGTTTTAATTGAAATTATTTTAATGTGTTCACAGTACTGGACAGATAATTGTGGTGAGGATAATACAATGGAGGCAGCTGAAGTGGTATATAGCACCAATTCAGTCGGTTACCAGAATATGAATATATTTTTTTTATTTCACAAGGTTGGGATATATCAAATGTAAGAAATTGTGTTTATTTAGCAGTGCATCTGACTGAGTGCAAGTAAATTTCAGGTTGTGAAAACAAGTCGGGTAATATCTAGATTGGGATACTGCTTCAACCATTTAGCACCTCGCGATGTAAACACTTCTGGAGGGAGAGAATATGACATCACTACATTGCTGAATGTGATGTATACGTTCCATGCACAGCTTTAAATTTCACTAATGGCGCCTTCCGGGGTAATTAGTTCATCACTAATACGTCTCATATCGTGAAATCATTAACTTTGTGTCAGTAGCACAGGAATAAATTCATTAGCGATGAGGTTTTGATGCAGCCTGGACCACACTGATGCGTAACTATCAAACACCTCATTGCGGATACCTAATTTCTGTGTCATATCTATCGCTGTTACTGTTGTTTATGTCTTAATGCAGCCTGGACCATAGGGAAACGTAACCGTCGCACACGATATTGCGGATACCCAGTTTCCAAATTGTTTCTACCTCTGTTAGTATGGTTCAGGCTAAACACAATAGGTTATTGGCAAAATATTTTTTATAAATATTTTATTTCATATGAATGATTTTAATAACAATTTCAGCCATGCATGGATATATAGAAGAATGGAATTAAATAAAAATCAACAGAATTGTTAATAATAGCATTAACATTACAGGAACCGACATTATGGAATGTTACTAATGAAAGATATTAATTATCAGTTTGGAATGTTGTTGATATTTTAATAACATTATTAATTCTGCAAGTATTAATTTTCTTTAACTTTTTTCAATCTATAAATTTTTAATATTATTACTATTGGTAACGTTCTATGGAAACGTTTATTCACAAATCGATTGAATGCTGAACACATGACATGCAGAAACACACTGACATGATACTCTCTCTACCTGAAAGTGTTTATATCGCAAGGCAGTAAGTGTTTGCAGTGGTATCCCAATCTAGATTTTACCCAACAAGTCATTAGTCAAAAGGGATGGTATGATACTGACATTAACATAAACGAATTAAACAACAACTGATTCGAAAAAAGAGTTTATACAAGTAGTTATTTCACAAAAAGTGTGGTACCGAATACTATTAAGAATATGCAATGAGATATCATAAGAGGATTTAGACAGAGATTTTTGATCTTTCATAGAAAATCACACAGGTTGATTGACAAGTAATCATGTTATCATACACAGCTGGCAATGCAGTTGACTATACATTCGGTAAAGAATATGGCTGACACAACTGAAAGGGTCCCAAGCCATGATAATACTTCTGTCTCTTGAAAACTGAAAAGAAAATCTGTCTGGTAAGAAAAACATCACGAAAATCATATAGACAACAGTAACTCCATTTCTGTACCAGCGTCGTGACAGTAAATATGGTGCTTTATGCCTACTATATAAATGGAATTGGTATACGATGCTATGGTTGTACCATTGTTTGAATATGGTAGTGTAATATGGGACCCACAATTTGAGTATCAAACTCAAGAGATGGAAAGGGTGCAAAAAGAGGGGTGCTAAATTTGTTTCTGGAAATTATTGCAAAATGAAATCAGTAAAAGATATGATAAAAAAGCTGGAATGGGATACATTGTAAGACAATGTGAGGATGAAGAGGGTCATTGGAGTGTACAATACATATATTGGTGATGATGCATGTTACGATATTGGTGGAAGTGAAAATATGACCATGACCACAAGCTGGCACTCGATTCCAGGCACAAGAGTGTAGGAAGATTCTCATTTTTGGGTAAGGGTGTCAGGGATTGGAATAAGTTACCTAGAGAAATAATAAATAACTTACCAAAAATGTTGGAAAAATTTAAAGCTAAAGCTTGCAGAGGGCTAATATAGGTGGGTGCAGAAAAGGGAGAAGATGGGTGTGTAGGGAAATTGCCACTGCAGCATGTGCTCCATCGAAATTTAATTAAATATTTAAGTCGTAATAAAAACACAGCGATTTGACAACAGATTAAGTAATAAAATCAATGGGTTTTCATTATGCCTATGGAAACACAATGTTCTGTTAAACAGTGAACAGAATTGTAAGAATAAATTCCGATTTTTTTTTTAAGTTGAAGTTAATACTATCTAAATGCCAGTTAGAGATTGATAAGAATACTTAGTTTGCCCTCAGAACTGTTTATTGCTACCAGGTGTAAATTATCAAGATACAGCCATGTCTCAAAGCCACAGCAATGACAGTAATGTGAGCCGATACAACTTGTGGAATTACTGTAAACCACCACTGAAGCTTCAAGCCATGGAAAAAATGGTTGGTATTATGAAATGGAACCTATACATAATTATTACATCTTAATCTATAATTACGTTTCATTTGCAGTAACGAAGAGCACAAAATGTGTTGCAATATTCACCAATATAACAGGAAAGAACTTATTTACTATGTTATTATTAATATCATTAATCCATGATTCACTAAAAGTGGATGTCATACGTTGCATTACATCAGTACTTAGTGTAACCATTTGTGCATAGGAAGGGATATTTGGGATATGGCAGGAGGCGCCCATGGGCCATTTTGAAGAACCATCCTGGTACGGTATTTGCCTGGAGCCATCTGGGAAATCCATGGAAAACCCAGATCAGGATGGCTGGAGAGGTTTATTGATACCTACTCTTATCAGGATCTACGTTCTCGCGCCTAATAAGTCATTACTATTCCTCTCCCTATTTGCTCATGGGAGGGGGGGGGGGAGAGTACAGAAATGAATCGGTTCTAGCCCTGATTTCTCTTATCTTATTTTCTCCGTCATTCCTAGATATGAATGTAGCTGGTGGTAATATGTGTTTGGAAAATTCATGATTGGCCTATTTCAGGAGGACAGCAATCAGCTTCTGCTGAGAGCAATGCCTCCAGTGTTGCAGGTCTTCCCAACCCAATTCATTCAATATTGCACTTATGCTTTCCCTCTCCAATGCATCCACATACTCATATAATTCTCAACAGAAATATTTGATTATTAATGTTTTGTCTTACTGTCTTCAGTTATTACTAGCAACTAACTAAAGAGCAGCTATTTCGTAGGACTGTGACAACTGTATTATCACGGGCAAAATGTAACTCGGTGCTGTGAAAGAAACGCACAATACCTCACTACAAAACACACCTCTACGTAATACAAAACATAATTATTCTTGAAGTAAAATTGTGCAGGATAATTATATAAGCAATGAGAGGGTACGAACAAATGTGAAATCTATCAGTATGGCTAACACTGAAAAGTGATACTTTTTCACTTTTCGTCCTTTTACAAGAACATCTTTCAGTTGATGACATTCAATTAGCAAATATGAAAAACTTTTTAGATAAACCTTAAGACCTTCACATTTAACTAACAGTAGACAACAAAATATCCTAGAAAACAATCTTGAGTCATTCACAACATATCTGAATAATCATCTTTAAATAAAAACAAGAACTTTGCTTGAAATCTCTGTACAAGGTAGACCAGATACATGGAAACTCGATGATAAATTCCCGTGCTTGTAATACTATTGGCATAAAAATGAATATGCTGTTAATAGCTGAAAAAAGGCTGATTAATTACATTAAAACACTAATTGGTTCTACTGGAGATTGCGATTCCGCTAAAATAACACTAACTAATAATGTAATAATACTGCAGCAGTAAATCAAAAGACCTATTATTTTCACGCAGTTATTCCGTTGTAATTCAGCCTGAGCCGTTATATTTAAGAAGAAATTACGTTGTAGTACAACCTGGACCAGCATGACACAGTTAAATGTACTTTGGAAAGAATTTCAAGCAGTGTCTTGAGTTTGACCACAGCAATATTATGACGCCACTTCCTTGAGGAATCGCGATCTTCAGTAATCCCCACTAACTGACAACTATCACAGTGTCTGTAAATTAATTTGCTCATATTTTATACTCTATCAAACACAACTTATTTAAAGATATGGTAATTATCATGTCGTCAATTTATACACGTTAATGAGCGAAATACGATCATTCAGGATTGTGTACCAACAAAGTAAATAACAAAACATTTTTCTTTCAAGTGAAGACCAGTGCTGTATGACACCGTAAGTACGTTGAAGTTTAAACCTACCTCTTCCAAAAGGTATACAGCATTTATTGGCTCCATACTATCCCCTCCTATCGCCTTATGAAAGTAATTCACAATATTACTTTACGGCAGAAACACAATGTAAACTTGAACAGCTGATTAGTCTAGATTCTGCTACAAAGATACTGAACGTACTAGAGGGAAAATTCAACTATTCCTGTAAATGAAATAACCGTTTTCATCACTGCTTTCATTCTAGATTCTTGCATGTTGTTCCCTTATTCCAGTGAAACAGCTTTCACGTTTTACAGATGCTCTAAGAATTTTTTTTCTTTTTTAAATATATATTGATGGCACTTCTATGATTACCGTGGCGCCATAAAATGATTATGAATTCTTGTATACCTCGTCCAAACAAATCGAAAATAAATAATAAATTTTTTTGGTATTTCGCTTGGTTTTCGAGATATAGTATATCAAAAATCAGTTATAGGTACAGTTCCGCTTTTGGTGACGTTTCTTCTGGTCCAGACCAGTATTTCAACACAATAACAACCACTGGGAAGAAAATGAAACACCTGCAGTGCAGTTCCACCGTGTAGATAAAGTGGTTTCGGTGACTTCTTTTTCTGGTCCAGGCCAGATCTCGCCGTAACTTCCTTACGTTTGAGACACAATATTTTGAGAAGTAAGCGATTTATATATAAATATTATTTATTTTCGCTTTGTCTTGTCGAGTTACATTCGAATTCATCATCACATTTGACTACGGCGAAATTTTACTTCCGGTCCAGGCCGCTTTTCAACCTAAAGACTTCTATTTTGAGATACAACATCTGCAGCATTAAGTAAGAAATAAAAAATGTATTCTTTCAATTTGTCTCGTCGTGTTTCATAAGAATCCATCATCAAATTGCGGCGCTACGGTTATCGTACATCTCGTTATTCACTAGTATGATGAAGTATGATGATATGGGACATCTATAAATTTACGAAAACCCAAGATACATTCATATTGCTTCTCTGTGATTTATTCAGTTTGTTCATGTTTCACTCTTCTCGTATTAGTACAAAAGAAGTACAAAAAATAATGATTCCTTATTGCGATAGGCGTAAACCCAGTAGCAATTTTAGTGTATCATAATTTTGTTTTCTATTATTTTTTTTTACTGTTTGAGACCAGTCACTCAAATTCTGATTCCCTAATCTATACCAAAAGCAATACTTCATGGTCATGGAAAATCCTCTTTTCTTTTTGCTTCTGGGTTTGTGGTCTGTCGTCGTGGCCAATAAATTTGGTAGAAAATGGAAGGCAAGGAACGGAAAGAAATTCGGACACGACATTTAAAAATAAATAAATAACCATAGCGGCATTCGCCGGGACTGATTTCGAGAAACAATGGAAAATCGAAATCAAGAAAAGTGGACGTAAATTCGAACCTATCATTCCCAGAATTCCAGGTGAGAACATTGCCGCTCACATAGCATACTCAGTCTATCCCTTCCCTTTTCTATACGCTACTCCCTACATCCAGTCCTAATCGACAATATGCTAATCATATACTCCTAAGGGTTGCATTTAAGCATAGGCTACATAGGCTGTAGCCTTGGGACCCGCACCACAAAAGGGGGCCCACACCACAAAAAGGGGGCCCATACTACAAAAGGGGGTTCGCACCACAAAAGGGGGCCCGCACATCAAAAGGGGGCCTTCACCACAATAGGGGACCCGCAGCACAAAAGGAGGCCCGCACCACAAAAGGGGGCCCGCACCACAAAAGGGGCCTGCACCACAAAAGGAGGCCCGCACCACAAAAGGGGGCCTGCACTTCAAAAGGGGGCCCGCACCACAAAAGGGGGCCCGCACCACAAAAGGGGGCCTGCACCACAAAAGGGGGCCCGCACCACAAAAAGGAGGCCCATACTACAAAAGGGGGCCCGCACCACAAAAGGGGGCCTGCACATCAAAAGGAGGCCCGCACCACAAAAGGGGGCCCGCACCACAACAGGGGCCCGCACCACAAAAAGGGGGCCCATACTACAAAAGGGTGCCCGCAACACAAAAGGGGGCCTGCACATCAAAAGGAGGCCCGCACCACAAAAGGGGGCCCGCACCACAAAAGGGGCCTGCACCACAAAAGGAGGCCCGCACCACAAAAGGGGGCCTGCACTTCAAAAGGGGGCCCGCACCACAAAAGGGGGCCCGCACCACAAAAGGGGGCCTGCACCACAAAAGGGGGCCCGCACCACAAAAAGGAGGCCCATACTACAAAAGGGGGCCCGCACCACAAAAGGGGGCCTGCACATCAAAAGGAGGCCCGCACCACAAAAGGGGGCACGCACCACAACAGGGGCCCGCACCACAAAAAGGGGGGCCCATACTACAAAAGGGTGCCCGCAACACAAAAGGGGGCCTGCACATCAAAAGGAGGCCCGCACCACAAAAGGGGGCCTGCACCACAAAAGGCGGCCCGCACCACAAAAGGGGGCCTGCACTTCAAAAGGGGCCCGCACCACAAAAGGGGGCCCGCACCACAAAAAGGGGTCCATACTACAAAAGGGGGTGCGCACCACAAAAGGGGGCCCGCACATCAAAAGGGGGCCTTCACCACAATAGGGGACCCGCAGCACAAAAGGAGGCCCGCACCACAAAAGGGGGCCCGCACCACAAAAGGGGCCTGCACCACAAAAGGAGGCCCGCGCCACAAAAGGGGGCCTGCACTTCAAAAGGGGGCCTGCACCACAAAAGGGGGCCCGCACCACAAAAGGGGGCCTGCACCACAAAAGGGGGCCCGCACCACAAAAAGGAGGCCCATACTACAAAAGGGGGCCCGCACCACAAAAGGGGGCCTGCACATCAAAAGGAGGCCCGTACCACAAAAGGGGGCCCGCACCACAACAGGGGCCCGCACCACAAAAAGGGGGCCCATACTACAAAAGGGTGCCCGCAACACAAAAGGGGGCCTGCACATCAAAAGGAGGCCCGCACCACAAAAGGGGGCCCGCACCACAAAAGGGGCCTGCACCACAAAAGGAGGCCCTCACCACAAAAGGGGGCCTGCACTTCAAAAGGGGGCCCGCACCACAAAAGGGGGCCCGCACCACAAAAGGGGGCCTGCACCACAAAAGGGGGCCCGCACCACAAAAAGGAGGCCCATACTACAAAAGGGGGCCCGCACCACAAAAGGGGGCCTGCACATCAAAAGGAGGCCCGCACCACAAAAGGTTGCCCGCACCACAACAATGGCCCGCACCACAAAAAGGGGGCCCATACTACAAAAGGGTGCCCGCAACACAAAAGGGGGCCTGCACCACAAAAGGCGGCCCGCACCACAAAAGGGGGCCTGCACTTCAAAAGGGGGCCCGCACCACAAAAGGGGGCCCGCACCACAAAAAGGGGGCCCATACTACAAAAGGGGGGTGCGCACCACAAAAGGGGGCCCGCACATCAAAAGGGGGCCTTCATCACAATTGGGGACCCTTAGCACAAAAGGAGGCCCGTACCACAAAAGGGGGCCCGCACCACAAAAGGGGCCTGCACCACAAAAGGCGGCCCGCACCACAAAAGGGGACCTGCACATCAAAAGGGGGCCCGCACCACCAAAAGGGGGCCCGCACCACCAAAAGGGGGCGCGCATCACAATAGGGGACCCACACCTCAAAAGGGGGCCTTCACCACAAAAGGGGGCCCGCACCTCAAAAGGGGACCCGCACCACAAAATGGGGGCCGCCGCCGCAAGTAGTAGAGCTAAAAAAAGACACATAAATGTTTTAGGCCCAAATTTCGAATTTAATCCCCCGGTCAGAGGGGCCACTGCCGACAGGGGGGCCCGCACCACATGTACAGCTTAGGGGCCCACAGAGCCTAAATGCTGCCCTGACAGTCCTAATACCTTCATCCCTCGTAATCACCACATTCATCCCCTACCCGTTACTATAGTATATGCTTGGAAAAAAAATATTTAAAAAATCGCTCCAGTCTACCACCTGCAGGGGCGGAATATGCATCCTTTTTCCAAAAGTCCTTCTTTGATGCATCCATCACCTCTCAATGATTTCCGTCTACTGATGTAAGTATAGTTATCTGATCAAACTGCGGTATTAGATTTTAGTTGTGCGAAAAGCAGCTTCTTAAGTTCGAGGTTTCATTTTTTTTTAATACTACAAAAAAAAAGCAACTTTGTATGGTATTAAAAAATATTGAACACAACATTGTTACAAACACAACTTCTTTCGGTTTTCTGAGTGTAAACCAAAACCACATTTGTACTGCTTCAACGAAACACCAAAAGTAAGTCTTTGAATAACCAGTGGATATACAAAAATTTAATTTACGTTCTTATTAAATTATTGATCTATTCCTGTTGTTCTTAACAACCCTTGTCTGCAGTTGATTAGTAATTACTGATGAGGATGCGGACAGTACGAGCGAAATCATTAATGACTAAATCCACTAGAGTTTTTTTTTTGGGCCTAATCACGTTTTCTCTTTTTAGTGTACGTGACGGTGGTCCATACACACGGTCAAGTATATACATATTTTTTTTTTTTGGGGGGGGGTTAACTTTTTCTTTTACACTTATCAGGCACATACCATAATTTAAAATTCTTTTTTCTGGTTTTCAAAATCAGGTACTCATCCAACACCTTAACTTCTGAAAAACTCTAACATTTATATATTTTATTTGAAATTTTCTGAAACAATTTCATTCAATTATCCTCGAATCATCAAATATTTCATTTTTGAGTCTTACATAAAATTTATAATGCAAAATTAATATTAATCTTCGGTGCATTTGTCGATACATCATTTTGTACTCTCACTCAATATTCACACATTCCAAATCTTTCTTTGCCCTTGGCGTGTATACATTTTATTAATAATTATTCACAAAGTTGTCAGTTACGATGGCAGATACAATTCAATTTAAGCTTCGTTTCCTTAAGCCATCCTCTTTTGTATAAATCATCTCTTGTTCGAGTTTCCATCAAACAAATCTTTTACGTATATATTTTCTTCATTTGTCTGTCAAAGATAGTCCAGACGATATCTGTCGAAACTAAATTGCCAAGGTTAAAAGTAAACCTTTATATAAATATATTTACAAGCAGGGACAAAATTTCAAATAAGGGTTATGTACCTTTTATATACCCCCTTAATTATATATAATTGTCAACATTCTGAAATTTAAACAATATGGCATATGACTGTCACAAGTATTATAGTCGCACAAGAAGTCCAATAAAAAGAACATAAAACCCATACTCCAGTACCCTTTTATCATTTCATAAATAATAACCATCTCTAAAACACATTATTTTTAAAAAAAATCTGAATTGTATCTTTTCCAACTTTAGGTTCAAGAGATTTAATAAATGTTTTTAATCTCTCCAATGTGACTTTCATATCTTCTCTAATCTTGCGGTTCGCCACATTTCGGCCTTCATTTTTCAGGTTTAACTCTCTTTCTTTCCTGCTTTTGTTATTCTTAATGTACTTGACATCTTAATTTTTACCATTCCTCACATTTCTGTGCTGTATTTCTTTTCCAGTCACTTTGGTAGCCTCCGACACTTCATTTGTACACTGTCTTCCAATATTGGTTCATTTCCGGTCAATCTACAATAATATCTCCTCATCCGCCACTTCTTGGGTCCTACACATTCCAAAATCTCGTTTTTTTTTCTGCCTTCATTATTTTTTACGCTTCCATACAACTTTTCGTTTGCAAGAAATACATTATTGTTTCCCTCATATCCCTTCCTTCTATTGGATGTGCTGTCACAAACAGGCTATATTATTTCCTATATTGGTCAAGATCATTGTCTGACTCTCACTCTCAGCTTCAACTGTAACCCTATCGCATCCACATTTGGAGTGGTTACTATGTTCTTCAATTTCTTCCCTCGCATCCTTTTTGTGATCTTCTTTAAATTAAAGCTCCATTTCTTCTTTATTGGTCGTATTCTCTTAAATAGTTGCGGTCACTTCAGCCATTATTCCTTTTGTTCTCTCTATTTACTGTTTATCTATTTATTTTCCATGAATTTCCTTCTTTACGGAACTCAGAACAGTCCGACCACGTCAAAGGAGCGTCATCATTTAGAGGCCCTGGTTCGTCTCCCGACTTTTAGCCTTGACAACATTACCATCTTCTATTTTCCCACCACATTTTTCTTTTGGCAGAACGTGGATACTCTCAGCTCTTAAGTAGTTGATTGTATCTCTTATCTTGCCTCACGAGATCGTTCGAGCCTCAACAACATCGCCTAATTATTTTCCGCACCTCTACTTACAAGTTCATGTCCTTTCCTCATATCTAACTCTTCTAGGAGGCAGTACTCCCACCGGCTTGCTCCATTACTATTGTGGTACCCCTTGACTCTTATCTGAATTACCAAAGTTTCCTCTTTCATTTACCGGTACAATCACGTTGATTCTTGGCTATCCGGGTGGCGCCGCGTCATGTTTCTTGAAACCGACGTTTCGACCCTCATTCTGGGGTCTTCTTCCAGGACAGAACTGCGTCTTCGGTCAGTGAGCGGTCTTGATTTATTGCGGAGGCCTGCGTCCACCTGGATGGTTCGATTTGCCCGCAAATAGTTTGACGACGGACTTGGAGACGCTGCAAACACACATTCATGCCCAACGGCTATCGCAATCATTAGACGGGCTTTGCATGCAGCCATGACAGAGAAAGACGCTAATTCAACATCTAATAAAGCCACCTCTCAGGAACTCCAAGTAGCGGTTTTACCCTACATAAGTGGCGTTACTAACAGAATCTGGAAGCTGTTCAAAAAAGTTGACATAAAACCTGTCTACAAAGCGCACAGCAAAGTCAGCAACCAGCTCGTCAACGTTAAAGACAGGCTGCCTCCACTACAGGTTGCCGGTGTCTATGAGATTCCGTGTACCTGTGGTCGTGTGTACATAGGGGAGACAGGGCGCACTATAAGGGACAGGCTGCGCGAGCATATCAGAAACTACAAATCTAATAACATTGATAAATCCGCCATAGCACGTCATGCAGCCGAAACCAATTAAGCCATAGATTTCGGAAACACTACAATTATAGGGCGCGAGGATAAGTGGTGGCCAAGGAGAGTAAAGAAGGCGTTAGAAATCACTAAACGCCCAAACAATATTAACGAAGACAACGGGCTCAAATTACACGACGCCTGTCTCTCTCTGGTGCGGAGAGAGCATGTCACGTGTCACCCCCCCCCCCCACCAGACCCCAACAGGCCAACGGACCACGTGATTTAATTTAATTTAATTTAATTGCAATGGAGCACAGGCTCCGGTGGCAATTTCCCTACACACCCATCTTCCCCCTATCCTGCACCTACCTACATTTGCCCTCTATAAATTTATCTTTAAATTCCTTCAAAGTTTTCGGTAAATTATTCATCATTTCTCTTGGTAACTCATTCCAATCCCTGACCCCTTACCTAAAAAAGAGAATCTTCCCACACCCTTGTGCCTGAAATCGAGTGCCACCTTGTGGTCATGGTCATCTTTTCCCTTCCATGCACTACTTTTCATACCTATTCATATTATACAGCATTATGTCATCTGCAAACAATCTGATGGCTCGGGCTTTGATTGGCCGGGCAAATCGAACCATCCAGAAGGACGCATGCCTCCGCTATAAGTCAAGACCGCTCACTGACCGAAGTCGCAGTTCTGCCCTGGAAGAAGACCCCACAATGAGGGTCGAAACGTCGGATTCAAGAAATATGACGCGGCGCCACCCGGATAGCCAAGAATCAACTGACTCTGGCCGCGGAAGCCTACGATTACATCTGTTTCCATCATATTTCTATTTCTGGTTTCATAACCTTCCGGTTGCAGTGAATTATACTTTTCATGTATTCATTTTTCTGCTCTTATAGATCTTGCCGCGTTTGTATTCTGCCCAATGCCCCAAGGAAATCATAGCTCTTCTGCCATTGTAGTACTACCAACTTTCCATGAAATCTTCTTGGTAATTTTTGTTTGTTTTTTGTTTTGTTTTTAAAGATGTCCACAACTTCGTCACATAAAGGTTTATTCAAGTACTTTAACGCCTTTATTATGCTTTCCCAAAACTTAGCCTACTCCCATCTCTTCCACAATATGTCTACAATTTCCAACCGTATTTTTAACATATCGCTGTATTTTGTTGGATCAAATCCTTGTCCAGAAAACAGGTCTCAAATTCTCAGAATATTTCACACTTTATTCCCTTTTCTACTCCCCACTCAAATGCTCCACCAGGAATCATATTCCACATATATCTGATCTTTTTCCTATCGCTCCATCCAGCAACAATGTCAGTACCAAATATTTGTATGAACAAAGCCGGATGTACCTCAATACGAGAAAGTTTATCACAGGTAGCCTATAGCTACGATTAAATACTCCAATAAGCCCTTTTCGTTCTACACATCAAATGCTTTCCATTTAATTTCGGACTCATTTAATCTATTGCTACGATGCTTCGTTTCATTACTTAATTGAATCTTTCCTATTACATCTCCTTGGTATTTCATATAATTATTCTTCAATAAATTTATTGCTTGGCTCGATTTCGTCTTGTGAATCCTCATAAGTTACATTTTGCCCCTTGGCTACAAAAGATTATTATTATTATTATTATTTGGACAAGGTCTCTTACCTCACCATCGATAACCTCAAGCGTTTCTGCCTTGATCTTATACTCTCTTGCAGTAATACTATCATTCAATGCTTTAATTTTTTTTTTCTAATTTTCTTACTAGTGTTGATATTTCCGACTCTAAAATTTCTTTCGTATTAATTTGCATGTAATAATTCTGTTATAACACTCTTTGCATTTGTTTGTAGAATACTTATGGAAATTTATCCCATCCATTGCCTGTTTGTTTGCTCAACCACCGGTACCGCTATTCTATCTGGCGTTGCCGATAGATTTCTCTCCTCCAAACTTGTGAAACTATAATTATTTATTCCCATTTGCTTTTCTTTTTTATTAATTTCGTCATCCAATTCCCTTGTTTAATATTCTGCGTAATTCTAGTATCCGCACTTTCTGAAAGTTAATGTTCATAATTTAGAGCATTTACAGACAATATCTACTATAACAGCCTGACACGAAATAGTTACTCGTTTTCATAGTTGATTAATATAACAGTACAAAGTAATACTAGTCAAAATTCATCGAAATTGTACATTCAGCATTCAATCTTGTTATTAAAATCGTACTAAATGTTTCTGAAATGAACAAAATTAGAACACATTTCATTTAACAGAATCTATATATTCAACAGATGGACACACCACTGTTCATATTCTTTCTTATTAATTACCTTGCAATTTTCAATAATTAAAATTTTAATTATAATTGCCGTTAAGGTGTGGTATTTATCCAAAACTTACAGAAACTTACGAATGGTAATTGTTTAATTACCCTTCATTATCTATTGTTGCAGTCACCAACTTGTAAGCATTCTTTTCCTTGTTTATTTCTTTATTTGTGCATGACGAGTCTTCATAAACCAGCCGACGTATTTTTATTTTTTGTTTTACCTTTTTCTTTTTACAATTACCAGAATTCCTTCTTTCTGGCTAATAATTTCTGGTACTTATCCAGCACCTTTAAATCTGAAAAATCCCAATCTTAATATAGTTAAGTATTTATTTGTCCATTTTCTCAACTTTCCTTGAACCACAAACATAAAATTTATTTTGCTATCTTTCATCAACTATTTAACATACAATTAATACTTACCTTCGTTGCATTTATCGCTACATCATTTCCTGCTGACACAATATTTCGGGGTCGTCTTCATGCCCTCAGACTTGACAACTACATGGGGAAATACAATTCTATTTGAAGCTTCTTCTCTTAAAGCCTCCTCGTTCGTATAATTCGTCTCATGTTCATGCTTCCATCAAACGATTATTTATCCCATCTACTCTACATGTATCTTACAAAGATATCCCAGACCATCGCTATCAATATTTTGACCTTAACAAATCAACTAACTAGGTTAATGCGATACTCTACGACCATGGAGGTATTTCCTTCCTCCATGTCTACGACAGGGGTGGCAAACTCAGATCATCTGGAGGGCCACTTTGGAAATGCAACATAACTCCGAGGGTTACATAAAAAATATATTTTCCCAAGAATATTATTTTAAAATCAAAGCTAATTTTTTCTCATAAATTCTATAGTTAACGTTTGTATATATGGATGCACAAATAATGTATTTTTTAAACATTTGTCTTCACCACTTTGGCAATTATAGAAGTGTGATAAATCTCGTGAGTTGGAAAAATGTTCAAGGCAGTCCGCATGCGGTGCGGGGGCCTCTGGTTGGCCACCCCTGCTCTATGACCTTACTTTTATACAAACATATTGTTTACAAACAGGAATATAATCTGTAGTAAGGACTATGTACCTAACCAGGTGTTACTAAAAACATTATCCTCATCTCATTCATCATTGTTTATGAAATGGAACAAACATTACCTGTCGTAAAAAATACTAAAATGGAACCAAAGAAGAGTTGTATTTAGCGTTCTCTTTTGCTAAAATTCTGTCATCTTTCTTCTTATATCATCAGGGAATGATCCTTTATCCTAGCTTGCTGACACCGTTTTAGTTATTGAAAACCCGCCGGAAAAAAAGATTCCGATAAGATTCGAAAACTTTATTGAATAGCCTCACTTCACATCATATTTTAAACTTGAAATAACACCTTATTAAGTACTAGATTTAAAGATGCATCGAAATATAATATTTAATTAAATTGCAATGGTAGAGCACGCTCCAGTAGCAATTCCCTGAACACCCATTTTCCCCCTTTTCTGCACTCACCTATATTTATCCTTTGTGAATTTTCACTTTAAATTCTTTCAACATTTTTGTCAAATTATTCATCATTTTTCTTGTTAACATATTCCAATCCCTGACACCCTTACATAAAAAAGAGAATCTTCCTACACCCTTGTGCCTGAAATCGAGTGCCAGCTTGTGGTCATTGTCACCTTTGGCCTTCCATGCATTACTTTCCATTCTTACACCAATATCTTTCCATGCTCCATCAGCAATATACGCCCTGTACACTCCCGTCACCCTCTTCACCCTCCTCCTTGTCTTCCAATGAATCCCATTCCAGCTCTTTATCATATCTTTTGCTGAATGCATTCAGTGATCATTTCCAGAAACAAATCTAGCAGCCCTTCTTTGCACCCTCTCCAACTCCTGTATTTGATACTCAAAATGTGGGTCCCATACTACACTACCATATTCAAACAATGGCCTGACCAAAGTTTTGTAACCCAATTCCTTTACTTCTCTCGTACATTCCCTCATCACTCTCTCCAACAAGTGGAGATTTTGAATTCTTTTCCTACTAGCTGTCCAATGTGTTCTGCCCAGTTAAGCTTGTTATCCAATGCAATGCACAAAATTTATATTTTAAGTCATCAATAAACAATTTTTTCCCCACCTTATTATCATAATAAACCTCTAGTCTTTTATTTGTGAATCTAATCAGCTGACTCTTCTTTACATTTATATTTATCCCATTATCCAGTTCACTTGAAATAACTAAATTATAATTCCTTTAATAATGGGTAGTATGGTGACATGACGGCTATCCAAATCAAAACAGCTTCAATCCAATGCATTAAAAAAAAAACACGAACTGTCAATCACAGGGATAATCCCTTGTCATATTTGCAAGCGTATTTGTGTCTAGTTACAAAGTGCTTGTTTTTTCAGCGCGTAGCTTGCCCTCGCTTGTCATATAGCTTAAACGACACAGTCATGAGCGGCGCTGGCAGCATACAGCGTATCAAAAATTCGTAGATAAATAATGACAAAAATAAATATCCATACGCCCTGGCATATTCTGTGCCCTATTTTAACTGCGATAAATAAAAAATTGGAAAGCTATGTAGCTTGCCCTTCACATAGCATAGAAAACTGATGGCGAGAGATATACAGTCATTTAAGGTGATATTTCTAACTCATATTACAGCCATAATGAGCAGTTATTAAATTAAACATTTTAACCAAACGGACTTTACATTTGCTTAGTCAAGACAAAATCATATTCAGTAGCTAAGGGGCAAACGATAGCTGTAACAAATTATAATTCTGTGGAATGAAATATTCACAAACACTTCTCAGAAAATTATTATGAACCTAACTAAAATGCTTTCGGATAATATTGTGCGAATTGTACAGCATAATTGGAAAAAAGTTTACTTAATCCTTATTTTATTACTGAAACCCACCATTCAAATAACATATCAAACAAAGGTAACTACATTATTTTCATAACTTAAACCTTTCTATATTTTTTTGTATTTTTGTCGGTTCTAAAAGTTGGTCATATTGTTCTGTTTTTCCATTCTTTTATTACTAGACAAGCTTTCAATCAGGTGTATTTTGCATTTACCTGCTATTTTAATTTTTATTGTGCTTCCTTAAAAATATTGCACCCCTCTTTACATGATATTTTTATCCTAAAAGTACAGTGTTAACTAATCTCAATTCTGTTTAATAAGTCAGTTGTGAGCTGGCAAAAAACTATGTGGTTTTATTCATTCTCCTATTGCTGATACGTAACAATACTTTATCTGATCGGATTCTCGTGTCTACTGCTATAATCACAAGCCACATGCATCGTTTTATATTTTGGTTATCCAATCACATTTTAGATTTTCATCAGTTTGGTTGTCCTTGGTCAGTAAATTTCCCATTTCATAATTTAGACGATGCTTTCATTGTGTATGCCTTTCTAATCAAACATAATGAACAGAAAAAATTATTTATGAGGATTTCTTTTTCTCGATATAACTGATACAGCCAAATTTCAATTTTTGGGTGCTCAACCATTGTGCCTGGCAGGGGCGGATCCAGAGGAGTGGGCTAGGGGCTCAACCCCCCCCCCCCCAAAAGTTTCCAGGTCCATCCCCGGCATTGTAATTTTTAGGCCCGAGGAGACACTAAAGACTACCCCTTGCCAGATTCAAGTCCCCCCCCCCCCAAACCCAAATCCATTGAATGCAAGACCTCCCTAACAAAAATCCACTCAAGCCAAGCAGCCCCAAACAAAAATCCGCTCTAGCCCCTCCAAAACCAAGATCCTGGATCCGCCCCAGGTTCCTGGTTATGAATCTTGTCTATGGAACTGTAAATCAAGTGATAATAGATAAAAAATTCTTTCTTGGATTCCGCTTGTTCTCACTAAATCAGTAATTTGTTCGATAGTTTCTCCCCACTGAACAGATCTCCATTGAAATTTCCTAGAAGTTTACTAACTATAATATTAGTTGTGACAAACTCCTAGCTTTCTGTTGCTAATATTCATGGCTCATTGGAACCTTCTTAAAATTACGTGTAAATCAATTAGTTACCTATAGAACTCAATTTTCAACAGTCGTTTCTCTGCGATGTGCCCTAAAATTATATCTGAATTTAATTTAGTTTTGATGGATCGCACACATCGGTGACAACTATGGTACACACTTATTTTTATCCTTTTTTGTACCTACCGATTTCTTTGCTGAAGCAGAGTAGTCCCTAACTTGAGCTGTAGTAGAAATATATTGTTTATATTAGTTACTTCTTCTTGGTTTGTATAGACCACTTCTAAGGAGCAATGCTTTCAGCTATTTTTGTGGAGAGCTTTGATGTTTGCCCAATGCCTACCGATTAATCATTTTCGAAACAAAATTTACATACCAGGCTAACATTTTCTCCAATACATTTTCAAATATGTTTAAATTTGTGAATGTTTCTCGGGAAACAAACGGAGTAATACTATTACCTATACATAATATTTAGGTGACATAAATCTACGTCGTCGCCATCATATATTGTGTATAAACAATTGTATTGGTCGGTTTTTTCCCCTAGTAACCTTAATAAGTAAACAACGCCAGGAAAAACTGTGTTAATTTATATTTAAATTTATTTGGGCAATGGAAATTACACATTTCTCTGCGGTCGAAAAATGAGTGCCGAACTCACAGAAATTTCATTAATCGCATATCTCCAGAACCATGGAGACATTTGAATTCCTTCCCCCACTTTAAATGCCCACAGTGTCATTAATCTCGAAGTTATTCGTACACTACCACTTGTCGCCAGTAATATTACTAAAAAATTGATACATTTTGTGATTACGAACACCGCTGCTATTTTTAAATACAGCTTTTATTCTCGTATTATGTAATTAAAAAATACAAAGTATCTTTATTTCACACTATTGCTGGATGGATTTATACCGAAAAGTAACGAAGCAGTAAAAGGTAGTGCAAATATTACAAGATTAACCCTGAGTTAATTGAGAACTCAATACGATTCTATCAACAAAATATTATCCATGAACTACATCTACATCTACATCCATACTCTGCAAATCACAAACATTGTGGGTGGCAGAGGGTGCAAAGCACCAATCCTAAACCCGCCCATTCCAATCCCGAATAGTGCGAGGAAACAAGGAATACATATAAGTATCAGTACGGCATCTTATTTCTCTAATTTTATCCCTCCGGTCATTGCGACCTAAATAGGTTGGCGGAAGAAGTATTTCATTGCACTCGAATTTTAAATTTTTTCGCATATTCTCCAATAAATTCGAATGCAAGCTACGTCGTCTGTCTTCCAAACTATCCCAGCCCAATCTATGTATCAATTCTGTGACGCTTTCAAAAGGGCTGTAATAACAAGTCACGAATCTAGCGGCTCTTCTCTGCACCCTCCCAACTGAGTCAATCAGAACCTTGCGATATGGATCCCAAACCCCACAACAGTAATCCAGATGCGGACGCACTAGTGTTTTATACGCTATCTCCTTTGTTTGAGCATTGCAATTCCTCAAAATACGACCTATGAATCGTAATTTAGAATTAGCCTTGCCTACGACGGAAGTTATGTGCATGTCCCATTTCATGTTGCTTTTGTACTATCACCCCCAGATACTTCACGGAATCAACCATGTCAACAAGTGAATTGTTTATTTTGTACTCGTGAACAACCTGATTCTTCTTGTTACTTATCCGCATTGCCTTGCACTTTTTGCAATTAAGTGTAAGCTGCCATTTACGGCACCAATCGAAAATAGCATCCAAATCACGCTGAATTTCTAAGCAATCGTCGGAGCATCTTATTTCCCTATAGATAACCGCATCGTCGGCAAACAATCGCAACCAGCATTTGACGTTGTCACCTAGATCGTTTATAAATATTAAGAAAAGAAGTGGACCTATTACACTTCCTTGAGGAACGCCCGAAGTAACATTTATCTTAGAAGAGGCTTCCCCGTCAACAACGACATATTATGATCGACCAGTTAGAAAATCACGTATCCACTCGCAAATCTGAGCCGAAATACCGTAAGCTCGAATCTTCGCTAAAAGTCGGTTGTGTGGCACAGAATCAAAAGCTTTCAGAAAATCCAAAAAAACCGCATCAACTTGCGAACCTGCATCGATGACTTTCATTATGTCGTGGGAAAATAGGGCCAATTGTGTTTCACACGATCTCTTCTTCCGAAATCCGTGTTGACATGGTGTAAGTAACTCGTTCTCATCTAGAAACTTCATTATGTTCGAGCATATGACATGTTCCAGAATTCTGCTGCAGACCGATGTTAGAGATATGGGTCGATAATTCCTAGGATCACTCCGATCTCCTTTCTTAAAAACGGGAATTACCTGGGCTATTTTCCAGCTAGAAGGTACTTTTCTCTCTTCTAGCGATTTACGGAATATATCTGACAGAAATGGTTCAATATCCTCCGCGTATTCAGAAAATACTCTTACCGGTATACCATCGGGACCCGGCGCTTTACTCTTATATTTGGTAATAAGAATGGCAAAATAAAAAGAGATTTTTTCAACAGAAATAGAAAATCAAAAGATATTAGAAATTATAGTTTCCCTATATACCATAATTAAATACAATAAGCTATATTACTCTAAACCTCCAAAACTCTCGAAAAACGATTTACTGTAAAACGTGTAATCAAAAAAAATGATACAAACTTTAAAGTTATACCTATATTAACAGTACGTTGCTTTTCAGTTTCCACAGTACATGAACGATTCTCGACGCATTTACCTAGGAAACGGGTATTCAATTTAATATCTCCTCTGGCCAAATTTAGGCAAATATCAGAATAAACTGAGTGTTCAATGAAATGAATATTCTCAGGTCACTTAGGATAATCCGAATCCGTGAAAGACTATCCTTAATTTCGACAAGCCGGCAGGCGTAGTATTCGTATTTTTTTTTTTTTTTTTTTAATTAGCGTAAAAACTAAAAAGATTTCCCACAAACTATACACCAAAATACAATTTTGAGAGAGAAACTTCAAGATCTTCACAATATCCTTCTATACTAGGTTAGGATCCAGATTACGGTACGGCTCTTTTTTACCTTCTCGTGCAGTTTTCCCCACAGTACTAATTTGATAGTAAGCTGAGTGCGCCTGGGGTGCCGTTCCATACGTTCATCTTCAAGGAAAAATTTTCAAACATGTTTTATTGCCTATTGATTCCAAGAGATTGATTAGTGACCCCACATTTGTAATATTCTCTTAAAGTGTAGCAAAATCGTTAGCAAATGCCAGGAAATTAATGTCAACACCTTTGTTTTTTCTTCCAAAAAATATTGGTGAAATTTTTTGTTCCTTCAATTCATTATTCCACATTCTTACAATTTTTCCAAGACACAGTTGAACAGAATGGGTAACAGACCATCACCTTGCCACACTCCTATATTTATGTTGACAGGTTTTGAGATTTCACCCATAAATTTTACTTTTGAAACTGTGCCAGGAAGAGCTCATGTATCAGGTTCGCCAGTTTATATTCCACTCAAAATATGGGAATTCTTTTATTGTATTAAAAGTTTGACATTTTCATTTCAGATACCAAATGAGAATACTTACCCACGGTAATACCATTTCCCTAAATATTCTTATTACTAGGAATGATTTCGTAAGGTACCTTCTGAAACAATTCAAAATCATACACTCTTTAATAATTCCAGTTATTATCCAAACGATTTTCGTGATATTTCAGTGACAATTTATTCCATTAAAAATGTCTTATTAGCTGTACTGAACACAGCTGTATTAAGATTGCATTTACCTTTTAAGAATGTGTTTGTTCTAATTGTCTGTCAGCGATGAATTTTCAATTTCTGTTATTTTCTGAAATCAAACAGTTAAATCAGAACATTTTATGGATAATCAATATACTGTAAGTGAATGGAAATTTTACCAATTGGTCTTTACTTCTGTTTCCTAAGCCACAGAAACATAAGGATTCAAAAAATGTGTTTAAGTCGTGAATGCAGCAGTGACCGAAATTGAACGAACTAAATACCTTTAGCTGAAATTTTACCGCCAATTAAATGTCTATAATTGTATTTACATTAAGGGGAGAAATGTTCCAATATTGAGAAATAGGGTAAAAGAGGGAAATCGATTAACTAAAATAATGTTATAAATGAATGTAATTTCTCTCCGCGTAGTTTATTTATAAACGTTTCTCGGGAAACAAGCCGAGTTATATTGTTATTAAAGCACAATATTTCGGCGACTTTAAACTCCGTCGCCATCTTCAGGTGCAGTTGCAAGTCTTGAAGTCTGTCTTGAAGTCAACCTTGAGCGTGTTGTTTGTAAACTGGCATGGCAACGACAGATGTTGTTATGTTGCCTAGCAGCATCTCAGATGTCATTAGACGCCCGCGGAACACAAAGAGCAGAGCGTTGGTGATGAGCAGCCTCAATTACAGGAATCCATGCATCACTTATCTGGAATCCACAATCCCTGTTTACCAAATCAGACGCGAGGCGAATTTCAAATGCTTCTTTAATGACGCTGTCCCAGAAGCCTCTCGCATGTGTCAACACCTTAGTCGCTTCGAAATCAAAACCATGTCCTTCTGTTAAACTATGTTCCGCCACTACTGATTTGTCTTTTTGCCCCAGGCGAACATGACGGGCGTGTTCCAAACAACGTTGTTGTACGCACCGTATGGTCTGACCGATGTATTTCTTTCCACATTCACACGGGATGCAGTAAACTCCGGGTGTACGCAGGGCAAGGTCATCTTTTGGAGAGCGCAAAATGTTTCTCAATTTTGGTGGTGGTAGAAAAATGCTCTTAATGCCATTTCTTGCCAGGACTCTTCCGACCCTAGATGTTGTGGCGCCAGAGTACGGCAAGAAGGCTAATTTATCGTGTGGACCATTATCGTGTTTATTAGGCCTACGTTTCATTTCCCGAAATGCCAACTGTATCTGATGTTCATTGTATCCATTCTTTCTGAAGGTATCACGGAGATGTTTTAACTCACTAGGAACGTTGTCTTTATCACATATTGCCCGCGCTCTGTGGACAAGAGTAGTTAGTACTGTATTGCGCTGTGCAGGGTGATGATAACTGTGCGCGTTTAGGTAAAGGTCTGTATGCGTTGGCTTCCTATACACCGTGTGTCCCAAAGTTCCATCAGATTTCTTTATAATCAGAATGTCCAAAAAGGGCAAGCGGCCTTCCTTTTCAACCTCCATCGTGAATTGGATGTTTTTGTTGACACTGTTCAAGTGAAGGAGAAACTTATCTAGATTGTCTCTGCCATGAGGCCAAACAACAAATGTGTCATCCACATACCTAAAGAAGGCACTGGGCTTCACGGGGACACTTTCCAACGCTTTCTCCTCAAAATGTTCCATAAAGAAATCAGATATAACAGGTGACAGGGGACTGCCCATTGCAACTCCCTCGACCTGTTCATAGTAGTGCCCGTCATACAAGAAGTACGATGATTGTAATGTGTGGCGGAACAGCTCAACTAAGCTGGGCTCGAAGTGCTGTTGTAGTAGAGCCATCGTATCAGCCAGAGGAACCCTGGTGAAGAGGGAAACCACATCGAAGCTCACCATCAAATCCTGTTGACGTAGGTGAAGTTCTTTAACAGTATTAATAAATTCCACCGAGTTTTTTACATGGTGAACACATTTTCCCACAATTGGCGATAATAGCCAGGTCAAGTATCGAGCCAGATTATAAGTAGCCGATCCAATAGTACAAACTATTGGCCGTAATGGTGTTCCTTGTTTATGGATTTTTGGTAATCCATAAAGTCTGGGTGGAACAGCTGCGCGGGGTTGTAACTGTTTAATAGTGTCTTCTGGTAACCCAGAACATTTCAGCAGAGCTGTTGTTTTCTTCGCCACCGCATTGGTCGGATCTTTCGACACTTGTCGGTAAGACGCGTCCACCAAAAGTTCTTCTACTTTTCGTTGATAATCTGTCATCGTAAGAACCACCGAAGCGTTCCCCTTGTCTGCTGGTAGGACGATAATATCTTGGTTGCGACGCAATGACCAAAGTGCTTTACGCTCAGCAGCTGTGGTGTTGGGCTGAGGCGGTTTGGCCTTGCTTAATATTCGGCTGGTTTCTCGCCTTATCTCTTCAGCAGCGCTCACAGGCAAACCACGAACGGCTAGCTCGACGCCAGTGAGAATTTCCCTGTATGGAATGGTCTTGGGTACTGGCGCAAAATTTAGCCCTTTAGATAGAACTGAAAAGGTGGCAGCGTCTAATTCACCACCACTCAGATTAATTACTGTCCTTCTATCAGGTGCAGAAGAGGCATTAACTTTGCGGGTAAGTCGGACAAATTTCCCGCGTTGCCGTGCTGTCGCACGGCGTTGAACTCTGTGGCTTTCAGCGACGGTACAGCTGTCTACCCACTCCCAGGCGTCACGGTGCAGATAGTTAGACAAAAACATGTGGCAATCAAAAAGAGACTGAGAAACAGAGTCTAACTCACGCCTGGTGTATTGAATCCTCTCCCTCACCAGAGACAAACTCGCTTTTCGTAGAATTTTCTTCGCTGCAAAAGATTCAATTGGGTGACGAATCTCGGCAAAACGAGGCACAATGTTTTGGTCCCGGCGTACAGTACTAACTACTCTTGTCCACAGAGCGCGGGCAATATGTGATAAAGACAACGTTCCTAGTGAGTTAAAACATCTCCGTGATACCTTCAGAAAGAATGGATACAATGAACATCAGATACAGTTGGCATTTCGGGAAATGAAACGTAGGCCTAATAAACACGATAATGGTCCACACGATAAATTAGCCTTCTTGCCGTACTCTGGCGCCACAACATCTAGGGTCGGAAGAGTCCTGGCAAGAAATGGCATTAAGAGCATTTTTCTACCACCACCAAAATTGAGAAAAATTTTGCGCTCTCCAAAAGATGACCTTGCCCTGCGTACACCCGGAGTTTACTGCATCCCGTGTGAATGTGGAAAGAAATACATCGGTCAGACCATACGGTGCATACAACAACGTTGTTTGAAACACGCCCGTCATGTTCGCCTGGGGCAAAAAGACAAATCAGCAGTGGCGGAACATAGTTTAACAGAAGGACATGGTTTTGATTTCGAAGCGACTAAGGTGTTGACACATGCGAGAGGCTTCTGGGACAGCGTCATTAAAGAAGCATTTGAAATTCGCCTCGCGTCTGATTTGGTAAACAGGGATTGTGGATTCCAGATAAGTGATGCATGGATTCCTGTAATTGAGGCTGCTCATCACCAACGCTCTGCTTTTTGTGTTCCGCGGGCGTCTAATGACATCTGAGATGCTGCTAGGCAACATAACAACATCTGTCGTTGCCATGCTAGTTTACAAACAACACGCTCAAGGTTGACTTCAAGACTTGCAACTGCACCTGAAGATGGCGACGGAGTTTAAAGTCGCCGAAATATTGTGCTTTAATAACAATAAAACTCGGCTTGTTTCCCGAGAAACGTTTATAAATAAAATAATGTTATTGAAAGAAATCAATTGCTTCCAGGATTCTTCAGTACAGCTGCTAATTTTAGATGCATCAATAACACTTCTTTTAGAGCAAGCGAATAAAGGTGTGTTTGAAATCTTTTACATCTGATCCACATTTACTCTCTCCCCAACAGCTAGATATCAACATTAAGTCTCTTTATTCCAGGAAGATATTGGGAGGAGGGACCAATGGAGTTTAGAAATGATTAGCTCATGATTACAATAATGTCTTCACTGTCTCCTTATAGATATCATATATTTAAAATTACATGTCAATACAAAATGAAGATAAACATATATGATTCCAACCAATCAGTGTATAATATGCAATCAACCTGAGGCTATCCAAGTTATCTAAATATGTTAACAATAGCAAATTATTATAAACTTTTGAACATTGTATTAATTAATTACATTAAGAAATTTTAATATGATAATGAAATGTAACCACTACAATATAATGTTTGCAACTATTAAAATGAAAAAGAAATTAATTTCAGTGGAGTTAAATTAGTATACAATGTTCTAAAGCTAATAGGACCTAATTTTCTGATTGCTATATCAAAAGAGTACTCTAGACGCTATCACAGAGAGCTATGACAACAGAAACAGTGTAACAGCCATTTCATTAGGAAGTTATAAGCCATAAATTTTTCATTTGTAGATAAGTGCATAGGGGACTAGAATAAAGTGCCAGGGGATGTGTCTAAAATTTACCAAAAACAATAAAAATTTAAAATCAACAAACTGCACTCAATGAAGATTAGGCAAAAAAAATGAGATGGGGCATAGGCACCATCAAAACTAATTTAAACTGAATTCAGCCAAGAGTATATTACCTTTAAACTAAAAAAATAATTATATATTTATAAAATCAAAAACTTCTAAAATTGATATATAGTAAAAAATTAAAAAGAACTTTTCAAATAATCACTAACAATTATTTTACAAAACAGTTGCTACAGTATTACGTTTAGGGTGTGTTATTAACAACAATTCCATGAAAATACACGTCACAAATATGCAATAATTAACAGTATTGCTAGAAGAAGTTACACAAAATAACCATGTTTTTTGCAGCAGATAGTGTATCAAATCACCAGAAAATAAATTTGTAATCATGTAATTTATATAACTTCATAACTAAACCTACAAAGTCGCTAAAACAGGCTGTTTACACAGATTTTTAAATTCTTAATAAAAAAATACAGTATTCATAAGGAAATTTAAAATCAAAATCATTCAACATGGAACAAATTTCATAACTTCCAAGGTAATAAACAGTTTTTTCCTCAAACTTGAAACAAGAAATGTAAATAATTAGCTGGGGCTTTTGAATTATTGGTAACTTCAAGAAAGGTTTTCCACATGATATAGATATTATTCAAAAAGAGTTCATTGCTTCAGATAACTTAAACATCTCAGTTCTATCTCAAAGAATAATAGGATGCTTTTATATTGACTAAAATATATAAATAATTTCCAACAGAAATAAGAATAGGATGGGATTTTACCTGCATGTATGCCTTCTTTCAGGAAAATGTGCTTTAATACAATGAATTATCAGATACTGTTTAAATTCCCAGAGCGCTTTAAAGATATTGCACAAACTTTATAAGAAATCGGGCATTAATCTAAATTATTTTTTAGTCATTTGAAATTACTTGTTTCGATACAAGACTTTCCGAAAATGTTGCAGGAAACTGGGCATTCACATAGGTGAGTTTTCTATTTCACATTAAAATCCGGAATGTATGTAAGAGTTATTCTACAAATTTTGCTCAAATGTGCTATTTAATATCCCTTATGCACTTCAAAATTATTCCACAAACTTTACAAGAAAATGGTAGTTCATTTCAATGAACACTTTGATGACTTTTTAGTGTGTGTGGCTCTGAAAAAGACTTTCCACAAATTTTACAAGAAAGCTTGCGGTTTTCCAAATGAATCAACTGGTGGTTGTTAAGACCTGATAAGCTTAAACAAAACATTCCACAAACTTTACAAGAAAATGAGAGCGCATTGGAATGAACCATCAGATGCTCTTTTAGATGAAACAACTGTGAAAAGTTTTGTCCACACACGCCACATGGAAATGGCTTTTCACTTGAATGAAATTTCTGATGCTCTTTCTTTTTTCTACAGGCTTTACGTGAAAATGGGCGTTCTCGAGAATGAGTGATCTGATGCCTCTTGAGATAAACTATCTGTGTAAAAGTTTTCCCACAAACTTCACATAGATAGAGGCATTCACAGAAATGAATCTTCTGGTGTACTTTAAGATTACGAACAAGTTTAAACGATTTTCCGCAAACGCCACAACAAAATGGGCGTTCACTTGAACAAAGAATTGTATGATTTTTAAGATCGACGTTGCGCTTTAAAGATTTTTCATAAACTTCAGGAGAACATGGGTCGCCCAGATGACTTGTTTCATGATTTGTAGGGTTGCCAAGCTGAGTAAAAAAATTTTCGCGTATTTCGCTGGTATTTAGAGGATCATTTCTAAGACTTTTCTCATGGCTTATCGGAGAAGGAGACATCTTAATTGTGTTTTGAGATATATCGCTCCCAGGTGACTGTTTGTCAGACTGGATTATCTCATTGCTTTCTATGAATTTCATATTATTACTATAGTTGTCAATAGTTACTGGTTGTTTCTCTATGTAACTATCCGGAAGTGGAGCTGTAGCAAGTTGCTGCTCGTGATTGTTATATTGATAGTAATAATAACCCCTAGATATAAAAGAAAAAAATACATTAATATATGGAGATAACTTAGTATGTTATAAGAGTAAGATGCAACGTAACTGTTAGAAATAATAATATTGATTGTTCATAAAGTAGTATAAACTAGTAAATATAAATTATTTTTATATACACTTAGTATTTCAGGAAATAACAAATTGTATTTAAAAGCTTATAATCTTACTACACACTGAAAATTATTTCTGCTGTGTAATAGTAAACTACATTTCAATTGATTATGATGATTGCTGTCTTAAAACTGTGATAATAGCAATAACATAATAATAATATTAAAAATGTAGTTGCTAGGAAAATAATATTATTGATTAAGAAAGAGGAAATAAATAACTAAATAGATCAATACAGTAGCATGTCTAGTTACTAAAACAAATTTCTTTTTCATATTCAGTAGCAATGAATATTATAACATAAGAATGAAAATTAACATACTTTTTTTATAATTATCACATTAAAAAAGTTTCAATGTACTGCTCAATACTTACACATTGTCAGTAAATGACCCTCTGAAATAATTTATTAGTAATGTGTATTCACAAGATAACTTAAAAAGAAAAATTCAAAACAGTGATATAATAGAATGTTAGAAAAAAACTGTTATAATATACTTGTTAGAGAATAATTTGATCTAGTTAGTGGAAACAACACAGCAATGTAATTTTTACTGCATAGATTTCTTTTATATATTTCAATCAAATTTCAAAACAGATTTCATTTATAAGGCCAAGCACCCCACATGTTTTAATTAGTATAAGTATCACCAATAGAAAATAAAGTTTTGCAATGTGCATTATACTTTAATAAACAAGCTTTGATTTTTCACATATTATTTGTTAGTAATTTGACCTTTTTTATTCTCACTCAAAATTTTTCATCAAGGTAAATTTAGCATTACACTGAAAATCCATATTTACTCGTTCATACTATTAGTACTGTTTATAAGAACCTAATTAGAGACACTATATATTAAATACCAATTTTTTCATCACATAAGAATACATGGACATTATAAAGAATCCAAAGAACCAAGGGAACAATAGACAAATACAGATTCCACAATATAATTTTTTTTTCTGCAATGCAATTGATGTATCATATTATTGTATTTAAATTCTTTCACTATTGTTATTGGTTAGAGAGCAATATAGTGTATAATATATTAATTAAAAGACTGAAACTAGGATTGTTGTGAAATGTGTAATGCTTTGAAGACGATTTTGAATGTTTGAAATTGTTTGACATTCTCAATTTTAGGTTTAAAAACTTGGAAATGTCTTTTACTTTAATTTTATTATTTTGAATAATTTTTAAGAGTTTTAATTTTTGTAAGATTACTATAGCAGGAGCTATTGTCAATGCTCCAGGAGGTCAGTAGGAGCTTTTTTATATACTCTTGAACAATGTACAAATCCTATTTAAGCTTCCAATTATTGGCACTGAGAAATATCATTCGCATAGTGCTCAGATGGACACTAATTTGTATGTTGTTATGTGTTTTAAATCTTTTGGAAGAAACCTGTTGTCTTTTTGTATAGTAGAAAGGTTAATCAACAATGTTGTCATTTAAGAAGCTACCGTCTTTTGAAAGTACCAAGGGAGAATGTATCATACTTTGTGGGAGGTATGAAGCCCTTGCAGCTGCAAAGCTTCTTAAGCTAGTAAAAGCAATATTTTCCAAGCAGTTTAAGAATGTCTGACGGTAAGGATATTCATGTCACATCAGCCAGTGGGTAAATGTAAAATATTAAGGATTAAATGGACAAGGGAAGCCATGTTGATTGTATAATACTAGAAGTTTCTAAGCCACTTGACTGAGTAAGCCAAAAATGGTACTATATAAGGTAAAAATGATTGGAGTTAATAAAAAAAGTGGCTTGAAATATAAGGTAAAACACAGAGAAGAAAATGCAGTAATAAAAGAGATTTAAAAAAATATTATTCCCACAGGGTAGGAATTGGAACATTTCTGTGAGTATTTTCGCCGATTAATGATTTATAAGCAGAAGTTAAATTGTTTGCAGTTATCAGAATAGTATATAAAAGGATAATATCAGGAAACAGAATATCTAGCTTGATATGTAAAAATCAGATTAACTTATTACATACACAGATAATAAACTAAAGCTTGTTTATGATTATACAGCAGAAAGGAATTGCTTGTTGAAGGAATCCAGTGGAAATATCTTGACATAAGTTAAATAATAAACTCACCTGGAAAATTGGTAGGAAGAATGTTACCATAGTGTCAGTTCTTTCATGCTGTTATAAATGGATAGCAGGAACATCTTGCAAAAGCTTTTGACTAAATAATGAATAACTATTGAATAAAATTGAATACTATGGTATTTATGGAACCGCAGGTAAATGGTTTAATATGGGTTGTAAAAAATACAGCAACCAGTCACACTATGATGTTGTTTATTAAACCATTACCGGTTTCGAGCTATACCTGCTCATCTTCAGATGGTTTGTAAATTTTACATCAACAAATGCAATATACAGGAATGTATGGTTGTCATTTTGCATCTGAATATATCCGAAACCAAACTAAATCACTATAAATGCACATATTTATAAACATGCGTTGCACTAGCACTGATGGATGTGGATTTGAGCACACTGTGTTTGCCACCATTTCACACATGCATGAAATGGTGGCAAACACAGTGTGCTCAAATCCACATCCATCAGTGCTAGTGCAGCGCATGTTTATAAATATGTGCATTTATAGTGATTTAGTTTGGTTTTCGGATATATTCAGATGCAAAATGACAACCATACATTCCTGTATATTGCATTTGTTGATGTAAAATTTACAAACCATCTGAAGATGAGCAGGTATAGCTCGAAACCGGTAATAGTTTAATAAACAACATCATAGTGTGACTGGTTGCTGTATTTTTTACAACCCATATTTGACATCACAGTCGCGGAAGTTCCACCAATCCATCATGGATAAAATATTATAAATGGTTTAAATCATACATGGAAAGTAGTATCAGAGAAAATAAAACATAGAATCCCACAAGGTTCTGTCCTAGGAACTCTACTCTTTTTGTTACACATCAGTGACCTTCCTGGAAAATTATCTGACAAAGTGTTCTATTTGCAGATGACACTAACATGACTGTGAGAAAAACACCAAATGGTAATCTCGAATTTAATGTAGATGAAGTACTTAGGAAAGTAGCAAATTGATTTAAGGCAAATTCATTAAAATTAAACTTTGAAAAGTACATTATATTACGTTTAAAACAAAAAAAAATACGCACAGCCAGATTTACATGTAAGCTAAAAAAATAACGCATCTTACAAACAAAGAGTATAAAATTCTTTGATATTGAAATAGATGAGAAATTCAGTTGGTAGGAACATATCACTTCACAACTGAAGAATTTAAGTAGTGCCACCTTTGCAATACAAACACTTTCTCTAACAGCAGATCTAGAATTAATGAAACAGGTGCACTCCTCATATTTCCAATCAGTGATGTCATATGGCATAATTTTTTTGGGGAAACTCTTCACAAAGTAAACAAGTTTTCATAGCACAGAAAAGAGCTATTAGGATATTGTGTAGGATAAAACCAAGAACATCCTGCAGACAACTTTTTAAAAACTCAATATTCTTACAATGAGTTCTCAGTATATATATTCTCTCATGTGCTTTGTAACAGAACATTTTAACTTGTTTACTTCTAATTCACAGACACACAATTTCAATACAAGAAACAGAAATAAATTGCACAAAACACAAACGTCTCTATCATTAGAACAAAAAGGAGTTAATTATTCTGGTATACCTGTGTTTAATAAACTTCCCAAGAGTATAAAACAGTTTCCAGATAATAAAGATATACGAGGGCTGTCTGAGAAGTTCTCAGCCTCGACCATAGACGGCAGCACTACCCATGTGATTTTTTCTGTGCACGTTGGTGCATGTGCCAGACGCACCTGCAAGAAATTTCAAGTCTTTCTACGTTTTAGTTTGGTCTTTACAGTTGTTTGATGCAGGCGCGGTGCGGAGTTGTACGAGAGATGTAAAAAATCGAGTATCGTGCAGTTATAAAATTCTTTGTAAAAGATGGTTTAATGCCTTCCGAGATCCACAGAAGATTTCTAAAAGTGTATGGGGACTCTTCTCCTTCATATTCGACAGTTAAGAAATCGACTGCTGAGTTCAAACATGGCCGTAGCAGTCTCGAAGGTGATGAACGCGAAGCACGTCCGAAAAGTGCAACGACTCCACAAATCATCCAGAAAGTTCATGATATGGTTTTCGATGATCGACGAATAAAAGTGCGTGAGATTGCTGAGACTGTAGGGATATCAAAAGAACATGTGGGATACATTTTGTATGATGTATTGCATATGAAGAAGCTTTCTGCAAGATGGGTGCCGCATTTGCTCACTGTTGATCAAAAGCGCATCTGCATGTGAATTTCTGAACAGTGTTTGGAGCGTTTCAACAAAATTAAAACTGATTTTGTGCATCAATTCATAACTATGGATGGGACATGGGTTCACCACTACACGGCAGAATCAAAACTGCAGTCAAAGCAGTGGACAGAAGCTGGTTGTTCAGCTCCGAAGAAGGCCAACTCGGTTCCATCGGCAGGGAAGGTGACGGCATCAGTTTTTTGGGATGCTAAACGTGTTTTGTTGATTGATTACCTTGAAAAGGGTAAAACAATAACTGTACAATACTATTCCAATCTTTTAGATGGAAAAATTCGTGGGAAAAGGCCCAGTTTAAGGAAGGAGAAATTCATCTTTCATCAGGACAATGCACCTGCCCACAAGAGTCTTTTGGCAATGGGAAAATTAAGAGATCTGCACCATGACGTGCTGGAGCATCCTCCTTATTCCTCAGATTTGACTTCTATCTATTCCCAAAACTCAAAAATTTTCTTGCTGGTCAGCGTTTTTTCTTCAAATGAGGAGGTGATTGCAGCTGTAGATGGATATTTTACAGGCCTTCCAGAAAGTCACTTCAGGGATGGTATAATGAACTTGGAACATCGTTGGACTAAGTGTATCAGTGTGCAGAGAGGCTATATTGAGAAATTTATTTATTTTATTTATTTATTTATCAATCTTGTTCCATGGATCCCTGCTGAGGAAGTACCTCTGGGATGTGAAACATGTCATTGTTGATACATATACACATAATATGAGTCTTATCATAGTAAATATATATATATATATACATATTTTACAAATACAAGAAATAATAATAAACATACATTTTTGCAACTGAGTTTTGCTAACGTCATAATGAGTACAATTAATTATTTTCTTCAAATTCTTGAATGGAGTAGAAGGAGTTGCCAATAAGATAATCTCTAAGTTTTTGTTTGAATACATCTTTATTATCTGAAAGCTGTTTTATACGATTAGGTAGTTTATTAAACAGATGTATCCCAGAATAATTAACTCCTCTTTGTACTAATGACAGAGATGTTTGTGTTTTATGCAAGTTATTTCTGTTTCTTGTATTGAAACTGTGTACCTGTGAATTAGGTGTAAACAGGTTAAAATTTTCTATGACAAAGCTCATGAGAGAATATATATACTGAGAATACATTGTAAGAATATTGAGTTTCTTAAAGAGTTGTCTGCAAGAAGTTCTTGGTTTTACCCTACACAGAAACCTAATAGCTCTTTTCTGTGCTATGAAAACTTTTTTACCTTGTGAAGAGTTTCCCCAAAAAATTATGCCATATGACATTACTGAATGAAAATATGAGGAGTACACCTGTTTCATTAATTCTAGATCTGCTGTTAGAGAAAGTGTTCGTATTGCGAAGGTGGCACTACTTAACTTTGCCAGTAGTGTAGTGATATGATCATGCCAACAGAGTTTCTGATCTATTTTAATACCAAGAAATTTTATACTCTCTGTTTCTAAGATTGTGTTGTTTTTATAGTTTATACATATATCTGGCTGTGCATAGTTTTTTGTTTTAAACCTAATATAATGTGTTTTTTCAAAATTTAATTTTAATGAATTTGCCTTAAACCAATTTGCTACTACTCTAAGTACTTCATTTACATTAAATTCTATAGTACTGTTTGGTGTTTTACGCACAGTCAGGTTAGTGTCATCTGCAAATAAAACACTCTTAACTTTGTCGGATAAATTTCCAGGAAGGTCATTGATGTATAACAGAAAGAGGAGGGGACCTAAGACAGAGCCTTGTGGAATTCCATGTTTTATTTTCTCCCAGTCTGATGAAGCATCTTTACTTATTTTAGAATCAAAAATTGAAACTTTTTGCATTCGGCTTTCAATGTATGATTTAAACCATTTACCTGCGGTCCCAAAAATACCATAGTATTCCATTTTTTTCAAAAGTAATTCATGATTTACACAGTCAAATGCTTTTGCAAGATCACAAAATATTCCTACAGGATTCATTTTATTATTCAGTTCCTCAAATGTGTTATTTAAAAATGAATATATAGCCATTTCTATGGATGATCCTTTTTTGAACCCAATAAAAATGCTTTGGTAAATATCAAATTGGTTTAATTTTGTTAGGGTTAGGATTTTTCAGACCGCCCTCGTATTTAAAGACAAACTCAGAAATTATCTTATTGGCAACTCCTACTCCATTCAAGAATTTGAACAAAATAATTAATTGAATTCAATACGACCTTTTGCAAATATCAGTTGAAAAATTAATATTTATTTTAATTCTCTTTATTGGTCTTTGAACCATATGATTGTTTTCGTTATGAATATGACATATTGTATGTATGTGTATTAACCATGACATGTTTCACAACCCAGAGGTCCTTCCTCAGCAGGGATCCATGAAACAAGATTCATAAATAAAAATAAATAATAATGAAATAAATAAAAATAAAATAAAATCTTAATTGTCTCATAGACATCAAACTCTTACATATTTTGATATCTATTAAAAACTGAATGTGTTTGTTCAACAATTGTAACTGAGAATGTGTACCTGGTATTAAAAGTCATACTAAAAAAGTAAATTGTTCCCCACTGCACATAGAGAATATGGTAAATCAGAGCTATCCACATTGTAGTTTATATTTATTCAGTTCTAGACAAATCCACGGTTATTTAAACTATTAACTGCTTAATAAGACGGAACCAACTTACCCGTCAGGATTAGGCGGTGATACTGAATCCTCTGGTTTGACATCATCTGATAGTTTCTGAAAAATTGAAAAAATACATTATACTTGTAAACTCGAAACGAAGAATTAAAACTACAACAGATATTTTAAACCCTGGTAAACCACAAAAAACACAAAAGTTAGTATTTAAAAAGAACTTTTTTTGGAAAATAGACCCATTTTTATAGATTCACTAAATTGATTATAGTTAGAAGTAACTAACCTCTAAAGAAGTTTCTATAACATGCCCATGAGAGAGACACAAAGTTACAATATACTAAAAATGATTTTCACAATCTAGATCCATTTAATTTTTTTTATTAATGTTAATACCTACAAATACTGAGTTAATAAAATAAAAGTAGTTCTACAGCTACCTGCAAGAAAACTGTCTATTTACTACCTCAAAGTTAAAATATATTGTTTTGAATAATATTACCCTTTTTCAATTTTGGAAGGCACTTTAAAATACAGATAACCATAGTTAGGGCTTTTTATGTAATGATATACATGTTATTCAAAATCAGGTATTTAGAGTTAAGAGAAGATTGTGGGCAAGACTGCAAGAAAATTAGCCATGAAGAAAGTATATGGGTTAAAAAAAACTGGGTTTGGAAATCGGAAAAATATGTACTTTTTATGCTTCGTCTCTAGTAGCAGTTGACACATTGTTCTGCCATTATATTTTTAAATAAATATATAAAAATTTTATTTATGACTGAAAAATTTGTTGGCTATTTCTTGAATTACAACTAGTTTTTGAAAAAAATTAAATTATATCCTCTTCTGAAATTTTGTCCTTTACAATACAAAGCTTTGCTACCAATAACTGTAGTACATAAATAACACATTCTTATACACTGTGGCTACTAATACACTAACATTTATTCTCTGTACCTACACACATCGTTTCTGTAGTCAAATTAAATTTAACATACATATATTTAAAAATAATATATATTAAGTTTAAAATAATAAAATTTATTGTTAAAATTAATGGATGTTAGTGATTGTTTTTCCTTGAAAATTTGTGCGCAAAAACATTCAGGATAGATTTGCTCTATATTTTTCTCTTGTGTCGTTACAGATCTTCAGCATAATTCAAGATGGCAGAAGATCGGGAACACAGAACAGGAATGTACTCAACCAATGTCTTTTTAAAGTACTATCTCATAATTCGGCTTTTTTTTTTAAAATGGAAAATCAAAATCTGGATTGCTAAGCAGATATTTCAACCACTGTACTACCAACGGATAGGTTCAGCTTTTACTAGTTTCTCACTGGATACAGCATCACATACCAACATAAAAATTGGTTCTAACTATAAAAACCTTACCAATAAGTTGAGCAAATAAAAACATAAAAAATATTATACGCTGTTGATAGAAAATAATTTAATTTAATATATTTGATTCCTATTCCTTAACTCATAATATTCTGACCTACCCATTCCAGATTAGAAACAAATTCTCTGGAGAAGGTTTCTTCTTTATTTCCAAGCTCAATAAGAAATTCAGCGATTTCAGTATCCTAAAATAAAGAATACTGGTATGAGATAATATTTATTCATCAATAAAGACATTTAGAACCAAACTGCTATATATCTTATTCAATTCAATATTAAATTAAAAAACTATACTAAAAATATTATAAATAAATCAGTCAGATAATACTAGAAACAGAGACTTTCCCGGCGTATAGTTGTAATGAAGTCTTCACTGGTGGACCGCTGGATAGTGTTGTGAAAACACGATATTTTGATGACTAGTTCAGTCGTCTTCAGCTGTGATGTCGGCCGACCGACAGATACAGAGATAGCTCAAGTGCCAAACTACCTTATATATACACAAAAGCAGTGTTCGCGGCTCCACGCCTGGCGGCTGGTTTCAGTGGGTGTGGCTGTAGAACTTCGTTGCGGCCCACGGACCTTAATATGGAGCCGTCTCTAGCGGCAGCTAGACAGAGGCACCGCGCTCTCTGTGGAATTCCGCCAAAGCTGGTTTCTACGCCTAAGTAAGACATAGACCACGGTCTCCACTGAAGGAATCAACCAACCGAATTTCGATTGCTGCTATAAATATTGAATCCCAAAACTATGAAATTCTAGCCACTATCTTAACGTTGTTAAAGTCAACCATGTCACCATGGATGCACACGTGCTAGGCGATCGCTCATTTGCTGTATTGTCCTGGGCGGAGATGGCATTTGTGTTCTTCACTCTGGTGTAGTACAATGTAGATAGTTTGGCCAATGTAAGTCTTTCCGCACTCATCTACATCTACATATATACTCTGCAGTTCTCAAAATTGTGGGTGGCAGAGGGTGCTCAGCACCAAAGCTAATCCCTTTGCTGTGCATTCCAATCCCTAATGGTACGAGGGAAAAAAGAATTCATATAAGAATCAGTCCGGCACCTTATTTCTCTAATTTTATCTTTCCTGTCCCGACTCAAATAGGTTGGTGGAAGAAGTATTTCATTACACTCTAAAACACTCACAAGCGGAATGCGGTAAATTCCGGGTACTGGAACAACAAGGTCATCCTTAACTGAATGGATGTGGTCGGTAGAAACATTTTATTCCATGTTCTGCGAGAATTTTGCCAATTTTTCCAGCGAATGGAAGAAAAGCAGTGGCCTTAGTAGTTTCTTACTGTTGAAATTGAATTTTCCCGCCCTACGATCAATTACCTTACTTATCAGCCTTTCGGTGTACGTATTTCGGCTTAAGACTCTTTTCAAGTGCTGCAATTTCTTTGGGAGGCTGTCTTTGTCAGCAATCACCCTAGCCCTATGTACTAGCGTATTTAATACAGTGTTACGCTATATAGATTGGTGGACGCTTGTGGCTCCCTAGTACTGTTCTGTGTCGGTCCATTTCTGTGTGTGTTATGTCATAGCATTCCATCTGACTTTCTTTTCAAATCATGATGCCAAGGGAAAGTAGGCGGCCGTCCTTTTCCAGTACCATTGTAAACTTTATGTTAGGATGATTTCCGTTTAGACGATCCAGGAACTAATTTAGGGCCCTGTTACCATGGGGCAACACTGCAAATGTGTTGGTATATTGGGGAAAAAATTATGATTATGACCCGCATCAGATCAGATCCAAAAGTCCATTGGTCGGCCACTGCAATCATCACGTCAAGAATTCCACTGAATTTGTTAAGATCATCAAGATCCTGAAACTGAATGATTAAGACGAAGGTGACCTTTGACGTCGTTTCCTTGCTCATCCACATCCCGTAGAAGGGCATGCTACAGCTGATACACCACAAATTTGAACCAGCCATTGTTGAACTATTCACACATGTTTTGACATCCACGTATTTCAATTACTTTGGGGGATATTACGAACAAGTGGACGGGGTCACCATGGGAACACCACTTTCTCATGTAGTCATAAACCTATACGTATATTATTTCGAGGAAAAAGCACTGGAAAATGTGGTTTATTGCTTTTATATTATGTTCTCTGGCATTGGTTTGTATGTATAAAAAAAATTGTTGTTACCTAGTAAAATTGACACCACAGTACACTTTACTTTTTAGTGTCTATTTCTTCTCTCGACATGTAAAGGTTCCTTACTTATCATCTACAGAACACATAAGGGACTAGATCGGTAGTTGGAAAAGCCATATACCAGCTGCACTTTAAATGGGATGATCTTCCACAAAACTAAAATTTAATACATAAATTAGCAAATTTTTGCGGTGGCAATTCTGTAGAAAAGCCTCTCAAGATTCAAGCCGCGTCAAAGTAAAGTAGTCTGGCGACGTTTCGAGAGACGGCACTGCACTAATAGACCCAATTTAATTTACTGAAGCCTACCACACAGTGGTCTCTTATACATGGCCACCAGCAGGGAGCGGCCGGTCTAGTGGGCACCGCCTATTTGGTGACGTCATGCTTGGATCGCTATTATGCTGTAATATAATTTCGGTCCTGTATTCCTTGCAATAAATATTGTTTTACCAGCTGACAAAGGTAATTCGACCAGTCTTGACCAACTCGCACTACCACCAAAAGATTTGTGAAGCTTTAGATCATGAAACATATCGATGTGTCCCGCGCGATTCCACGGCACGGACAGCCAGGAAGACAAAAAGTCTAATAAAAGCCGCTGGATTGGTAGAAGAAACTGCGAATAATTTAATAGTCTGAGCTCCAAGACCACCAAGATCGGACAGCTTACCAAAAATACGTAAAGAGCATGTTCCGATGCGGAAGATAGTCAGTGCCATACGTTCTGTGACCCACAGGTTGCTAAACACCAAACACGACTGTTAAGTCCGTTTGTTGGTCGATGTTCACACCACGTCGAGAATTCTGCTGCCTTCGTGAACATGGATAAAGGAATGAGATTAGAGTGTGACGATATTATAGTCAGATTGGACTTTACATTGCAATTCACGCGGGTGACTTGACGAACATTTTTATCAAAAAGTTGTGGAGTTATTTACATACACCCATCTTCATCTGTAGCTAACTTCTATATGGAACATTTAGAACATATAGCTCTTGACATGGCTCCTTTAAAGCCGAAATATTATTTTTAGGTATGTCTATGATACGTTCCTCGTGTGGCCTCATTGGAAAGATGCCCTAAATGAAATTGTGAACTACCTTAACAGGATGCACTCCCATGTCAAACTCACGGTAGAAATGGAATAGGATGGAATGCTTCCTTTTCTAGATGTGCTAGTGCGTCGGAAGATTAGGGCACAGTGTTTACAGATAACCTAAACACGCTGATCGCTACCTTAATGCTCTAAGCTTCCACCATACTTCTCAGAAGCGCTATATGCTAAATACTGTTATGAAAAAGCCGGCATATGTCCGACAATGAACATCTACAGGAAAATCTGCAATACATAGAACGCGTGCTTCGTTCCGATGGTTATGGCGCTAAGGAAATCCTACATGCAACCATTGGATGAAAAAACAAAACCAAACAGATGACAGAGATCGAGACAAACTGGGTACCGTACGTCTTGCCACTCTCTGGAGCAGTGTCATTATAAACAGCTAGGCTGCACAAGAAACAGGTCTTCATCTCTATTTTTTGGCCTCCAACCTAACCTGGGCAGCTATTACAAACTCTGAAGGATGGTCTCAAAGTCCCGGCCCCTCGAGTCTACAAAATTTCTTGTGCTTGTATAGGACAAACTTAAAGGACAATCAATGATAGACGCAAAGAACATAACAGGACAGAAAGAAAACTCTGCTATAGCTGAACACGCCACTGACAACGATCAAGGGCCATGGTATGATAAAATGACACATCTTGCCATGGAAATAATTTCTGAGACAGTGTCCTGAAGGAGGCGATAGAAATAAGTCTTATTCATAATGTTATTAATCAAGATCAGTGACTCAACTCAAACCAAACACGGAATACGATAGTTGGATTATTCCAAATCACAGGGGATTGAACCATATTAGGGCGTAGTGGCGTTCCAAGCACGACGGCAGCAAGTAGGCGGTACGAGGCTTGACGCTCCCTCCGTGAGCACTCCACTATGCTTCGCCTGGTGGACCTACATGATACCGAGCGGCAGAATTCGTTAAGTTATGCAGGGCTTGACAATGGGAACAGTGCCAGCTCTCGAAACTTTAATTTTATGAGGCTAGAATCCTGATAGGTTTATCTACAATTTTTTTATATATTTTTCACTCTACACCAGGCTGAATATCTGCATGTAGTTTTATATGGGATGGTGGAACAATGTTTATAAACTGCATTAATAAAATATCTGTTTGGCATATTAATATCAGTTTTTCAACAAAAAAAGCTATTGAAAATAAAAATCTGGATTGCTACACAGATATTTAAACCAATGTGTTGCTAACTGACAGACTCAACTTTTACTGGTCTCTCACTGGGCGCGGTATCACATGCTAACACAATGATTGAGGAAAGAAAAAGATGCAACTGCACTGAAGTGCCAAAGAAACTGGTATATGCATGTGTATGCAAACACAGAGATATGTAAGCACTCAAAGTACGGCGCTGCGATAGGTAACGCCCATATAAGACAACAGGTGTGTGGCGCAGGCCTTAGATCGGGTATTTCTGCAATAATGGCAGGTCATCACGATTTAAGTGAATTCGAACGTGGTGTTATAGTTGGTGCACGACAGATGGGACACAGCATCTCCGAGGTAGCGATGAGGTGGGGATTTCCCCGTACAACCATTTCACGAGTGCACCGTGAATATCGGTAATCCGGTAAAATATCATATCTCCGACATCGCTGCGGCCGGAACAAGATACACCAACGACGACTGAGGAAAATCGTTCAACGTGACAGAAGTGCAACTCTTCTGCATATTGCTGCGGATTTCAGTTCCGGGCCATCAACAAATGTCAGCGTGAGAACCATTCAACGAAACATCATTGATATGGGCTTTTTGAACCAAAGGTCTACTTGTTAACCCATCCTGAGTACACGACACAAAGCTTTACGCCTCACCTGGTCCCGTCAACACCGACATTTGATTATTGATGATTGGAAACATGTTGCCTGGTCTGACGAGTCTCGCTTCCAATTGTATCTAGCGGATGGACATGTACGGGTATGGAGACAACCTCATGAATTCATGGACTCTGCGTGTCAGCAGGGAACTGCTCAAGCTGGTGGAGGCTCTGTAATGGTGTGAGGCGTGTGCAGTTGGAGAGACATGGGACCCCTGATACGTCTAGATACGACTCTGACACGTGACACGTACGTATGCATCCTGGCTGATCACCTGCATCCATTCGTGTCCATTGTGCATTAAGACGGACTTGGGCAATTCCAGTAGGACAATGCGACACCCCACACAGAATTTCTACAGAGTGGCTCCAGGAACAGTCTTCTGAGTTTAAACATCTCCGCTGGCCACCAAACTCCCCAGACATGAACATTATTGAGTATATCTGGGATGCATTGCAACGTGCCGTTCAGAAGAGATCTCCACCCCCTCGTACTCTTACGGATTTATGGAAAGCCTTGCAGGATGCATGGTGTCAATTCCCTCCAGCACTACTTCAGACATTAGTCGAGTCCATGCCACGTCGTGTTGCGGCACTTCTGCCTGCTCGTGGGGGCCCTACACGATATTAGGCAGGTTTACCAGTTTCTTTGGCTCACCAGTGTATTTATATACCACTACTTACTTTATATCACCAAAATATATCATTCTGTATAGATGGAAAATAACTTATTTTAATATATTTGATTCCAGTTCTTAACTAATAATATTGTGACCTACCCTTTCCAAGTTAGAAACAAATTCTCTGGTGAAGGGTTCTTCTTTATTTCCAAGCTCCATAAGAAATTCAGCTATTTCAATATCCTAAAATAAAGAACATTCGTATGAATTAATTTTCATTAATCAATAAAGACATTTAGAACCAAACTGCTTTTATATCTTATTCAATTTTAAATTAAAAAAAAACTATACTAAAATATTATAAATAAATCAGTCAGATAATACTAGAAACAGATTCTTTCCCGTCGTATAATTGTAATGAAGTCTTCACGGGTGTAACGCCGGATAGTGTTGTGAAAACACGATGTTTCGACGACTAGCTCCGCCGTCTTCCAAAGGTGAGAAAACATCTGTATGTCGGCTGACCGACCGATACTAAGACAGCTCAACTGTCACACTTCCTTATGTATACACAAAAGCTGTGTTCGCGGCTCACGCCCGGCGGCTGCACAGCACAGCACAGCGTCATCGGTATGGCTTACGCCATTTTGTTTGATGCAGTACCAGGGAACACCCTACGACTGCTGTCTGTATTGCTTTTTTGTACTGTCTTTTTGTCTAAATCTTCAGTTGTTACGGTTGTCTGTAGTAGTCTTGAGTGGCATTAGGGCGGTGATCAGTTGCGTGAGCAACGTAACCACCACCGTGAGCTGATCACTGGGTCCGGTACGGCAGTGGCAGTGGTCGGCATGTCGACCTTCCCGGCGGCGGGGTGGCTGCCGACTGGACCCAGGAGCCGTCGTGGGCTCGTCTTGACGACGCGGTGCGGGCCGCGTATGGAGCCCGCGCGTAGTCACCGGTCTGGCGGTGTGGGGTGGGTTGCTGGAGCTCGTCTCCTGCTGGGCCCTCCTGGGCGCCGTGGCAGCTTTGTAGCGATGTTTCGCCCTAAGCTGCTTCTTCAGTTCACAGCCAGAGAAGCAGGCTGCATGGTTAAGTCCGCAGTTACAGCAAACTGCCTCCTCTCTGGCTGTGGTACATTCAGTCGCATGATGATCAGCCCCACATCTGGTGCATTTGCGCTGGTTTTGGCAGTCCCTCGCCTCGTGCCCATGGAGCTGGCAGTTGAAGCATTGACGGAGCTCGGGAGGAGAGGGCTTCTTCTTGTTGGCCCTCTTAACCCTAGCTCTCGGCTGTGCCTCAACAGCTGCAGGCGCAGGGACCGGTTGGCCCGGCGGCTGGTTACCAGTGGGGTTGGCTGTAGATCTTCGTTGCGGCCCACGGACCCTAATATGGAGCCATCTATAGCGGAAGCTGGACCGAGGCACCAACATCTCAGCAGAGTATTACCAAGGCTGGATTCCACGCCTCATTAAGAAATAGCCAACTATCTCTAATGAAGGTGTCGGCCAACCATATTTCGATTGCTGCTATGAATATTGAAACCCAAAACCATGAAGTCCTATACAATGTCTTAACGTTGTTAGAGTCAACCCCGTCACCATAGTAGTACACGTGTACGGCGACGCTGATTTGTTGTATTGCCCTAGGTGGAGATGGCGTTTGTGTTCTTCACCCTGGTTATGTACAATGTAGATAGTTTGTCCCATATAAGTCACTCACACGCGGAATGTGCAAATTCCGGGAACACGAAGGACAAGGTCATCCTTAACTGATCGGAGGTGGTCGGCAGAACCATTTTATCCCATGTCAAATAACATTCAAAAAATTATAAAAATAAATAAAATTTACCCTTTAAATTGTTGAACTTTATAGGCAGATTTAATTGTAGAATATATGAGTAGCACAAAATGTAATTAAATATGCCTGGAAGATTCATAATCTACTAATTGTTTATTGATTTTTTTTCTCATAGCTTTACAGCTTGTCAATGTCATAGAGATTGGAGAGGAATGGGAAGACAGAATGGAAATGAATTCATTCACAGCCTTACGTGAAGGCTAAAAATCCCATAGTTAAAAATAAAACCTATGGAAAACTAAAATCTTGAGTCCAAAACATGGATTTCAACTGGCACGTGTCAATTGTGAGTTCTGATTTTTACTAGTCATTCACTGTGGTATATATATCATATCAACACAAAAGAGTAAAAAAATGGTTAAAAGTATAAAAAAAATTACAACAAATGGAGCAATTAAAAAGAGGTAATTATTTGTATACCAATATGCAGCAAAAACTTCAACAATATTATAAAATGTTAACTGAAATAAATTTAAAATCTTTGTTCCCAAATCTTAACAGTTATCACATAACTCATAATGTTCGTACTTACCTCTTCCAGTTTAGGAATAATATCTGTGCTGAAGGGATCTTCTTTAATTTCATTTTCTTTGAGAGTTTCTGATATTTGAGTGCCCTAAAATTAAGAACATCACATATGTGTAATGTTCATTGTTCAATACAGAAACATACAACCAGAAAGGAACATTCCTTACACAATTTTAAATAAAAAACTATAGTAAAAATATTATCAATAAAACTAAATTTTTATATATAGGAACCAAAAATAACAATTGGTAATTATTGCGTGACTGGTTATAATTATAAATAACCCAGTCCTTTTGCTTTCAACAGTTTTACATTTATAATACACAACTTGATTCCTCTAGGAACTACATCAGACTTATAGAAGTCGGAGAATGCAAGGTTCTTCAGCAATGAAATTGTTTCAAAGCAACCGATCAGTCTTTTTTTATCCGCTAACCTCTAGCTATCTCTTGATTTCTTATCGCCATGGCAACTTACATTTCTTTTTTTTATATATAGGAGTAAAGATATCGATTTTTGTTCAATCTCGTGGCACAAAAATATTGTTTTCTTATTAAATGTTTCTGTTCTGTCAAATGCCTTCTTAAGTTCACCATGTCTTTGCTTAAAAGACATTGGTAAACTTATAAAAATAACCTTGCATCCAGTGATACTCTTTCCTCTGTTTCTAGTAGGAATCTTACATAGAACATTCAAGAAACACAAAAAACAAACTAAAAGACCAAATACAAAAGGAACATTACAGAAACCACACAAGTCCTGTCACGGTCGCCATACCGCGTGACTGGTTATAATTATAAATAACTCAGTTCTTTTGCTTTCAACAGATTTATATTTATTATACACAACTCATATTCCTCTAGGAACTACTTCGGACTTATAGTATTCGAAGAATGCAAGGTTCTTCAGCAATGAAATGGTTTCAAAGCAACTGAACAATCTTTATGTCCGCTAACCTCTAGCTATCTCTTGATTTCATATCGCCATGGCAACTTACATTTCTTTTTTTTTTTTATAGGAGTAAATATATTGATTTTTGTTTAATCTCGTGGCACAAAAATATGGTTTTCTTATTAAATGTTTCTGTTCTGTCACATAATAAATAATACCAATTCATATATCAAACCTATATCCTCAAAACCTGCAAACAACTTTTTGTACAAAGTCATCAAAAACAAAATAAATATAAAATATTATCATTAATTCTAAATATTTTGGATTTTTAATTATTAAAAATCTTCTCCTAAAAAACCTTAATCCTGGCTTCATCCTTCCTGATTGGATTACTACAGCGCCATAAGTCAAGCAGATTTTTGTATCTTTCTCTCTAACAGCTCTCTCTCAATATCCCATTCAATTTCAGGAAGGGAGTAAGAGCATTGCTGGTGAACTCAGTTACCCACGACATTGTCAACTGGAAAGAGTCACCGTCGAGAATCTTTTCGGTTACTTTTCAAAGTTCGAGCAGCGGAAACATTTCTCCTTTGGGACTGAAAATATGTTTAAATGTTTCCTTGGCTTATAGAAAAGTTTACCTGATAGCTGGGAAATAGGTAACAAAGATTGTAAAACAACAGTTTTATAGGAGTAAAATGATAGACATTACCATGCTGTATTTTGATCAACCTATTGAAGGTATCGAGACTTCGTCAATTGTTATATATTATTGCGGTCGCCACGGTTGGATGGTAAACGTATTTGTGTGCAATTTCAACCCTCTGTAAAGTTTAAGTATCCACAATTTCACAGGGAATTACAACATAAAACGCTCACAGTTAATGCATGAAAATGTACACTTTTATTCTAACAGTTTTGAATGAACATTAATACGCTGGCCACCATCCGAAATTAAATAGCATTTATCGGAAGAATGTAAGTTTTGAGAAAGTGTGTTCAGTCAGTAGTACAGTTAATATCTGGACAACAATCACCAATCCACTCACACATTAAATACTCTCCAAGGACGTATTTACACAGTTTTATAGCACTTGGCTTATCTAACGTTGCGAACGAGAAAATCAACATTTCTTTCCCGACGCCGAAGCGCGAATTACGTATCCAAATGGACCCAGGAAATCTTCATAGCACACCACTTAAACACAGAGCTACCATCACAAATTCCCGCGTTACTTCTGCGATTTCCAGAACGTTATTGTTGTACAGCGAGGCTAGCACAACGATGCGCCTCTCGATCAGAAAACTGTCGATACATACACACAGATACACTTTAATAGAAGGTCGCTATCCCATTATAATGTCACAAGATATAATGCAAGCCAAAAGATAGTGAGGTCCCACTCACAAGTCATGTCTATCACGAGATTGTAAATAAATTTGTAAATAATAGGTTTTCACAGCAAAGTAGTGTGTATAGGTATTTTGGATAATTTTAAGTATCTTTGTAGTAATATAATTATTTGTAAGTTGGCAGTACTGTGCCCACTTCAGAGAGCAGTGGGTTGTAAAAGAATATGGCGCGGAGAGATTGCGAGTGATTGCAATAGTTGGACAGTGAGGATTCTGTATTGGTTTATATGAGTTTCAAAGTGTTAAATAAATTGTGCAAGTGAGAAGCATTAGTGTATTTAATTTCATTTTGACATCCGTTGCGCAAGATAAGGAGTGTAGTTGAGAATATTTCTTTCATCAAATAATTATGGGAGGTGGTAGCGCTGCCGCAAAAACAACACTTAGGGACCATGCACAAACTACGTGGCTAGGTCTCGGGGGGGGGAGGGGTTGGCTGGAAGGCTACGCTGGGCTACGTGGGGGGGGGGGGGGGTTCCGAGCCAGGCCACGTAGCTTTCCTTTCATAACATTTTTCACAGTTAAAATGAGGAACAGAACTCACAACAGCATGGGAATATTTATTTCCCTCAGTTAATTATCTCAGTATGTAATTTACAATAGTCTGACAAGAGAAAACAGTACAAAATGTCTTCTGGAATCAAAAGGGAAAAAAGCTGCGTGCTACGTAGAAGGGGGGTGGGGGGGGGGGGGAGGAGGCAAAAGCCATGTAGGGCTAAGTGGGGGGGAGGGCGGTTCACAGGAGGCCAAAATGGAGCTACGTGGTTTATGGACGCTCCCTTAAGGGCCATGTGTTGACGTTAGCGGGCTATCTGCCTCCTGCTAGTTACTAAATATTAGTATGGAGGACCTCGCAAGATACAGTTAGTCACTTGGCTGCAATAGACGTCAGGAGCCTATTCTGATTATATTATAATCAGAATTCATTATGCAACATTGAATATTAGTAGTCATTCTGATCTGGGCTGAATTTTAACCAAACCACCTCACGGTTACACACATTAGACTCAGTGGCAATCATGGAGGAAGGAAATATATGGAGGAGAAGTGACGTTAAATTGGTGAAGCAGGCTCGCGCATGCGCAGTGGCGGCAGCGGCGATATTGCGCTTCCAAACAATTGCGATGTTCCCAGTATATCTCGAAAACTAAGCAAGATATCGAAAAATTTTATTCTTTATTTTCGATTTGTCTCGTCGTGTTACATAAGAATCGATCATTAAATTTGACTTTTGCGAAATTTTTCTTCTCCATTTCAACTCAAGACACCTCACTTTTGATACAGTATATCTCTAGAACTAGGTGAGATATCGAAAAATTTTATTCTTTATTTTTCGTTTGTCTCGTCTTTTCAAATAAGAATCCATCATCAAATTTGACTTTGACCAATTTTTTCTTCTGAATTTCAACCAAAACCATTTCACATTTGGGACAGAATATCTCGAAAACTAAGCAGGATATCAAAAAATTTTATTCTTCATTTTTTATTTGTCATATCGAGTTACATAATAATCCATCACCAGATTGCGGCGTCACGTTTATCCTAGAGTTCCCTTGAGGTTTTTGTACATATTCCCCTTGTCTGTATGGAAGCGGCCCCCTCCACTCCGGCCATGCCCCCCCACTCCTCCTCCGTCCTGCTTCACTTCAACGAGTGGTGGAGGTCTCTTGCGTCGTCTCCATATATTTCCTTCCTCCATGGTGGCAATAAAGTCCCAAGCTGCCTGTGACGTCATTGTAGTCAGACTCGGCAAGGACGCCACCTTCGTCAAACGAAATCCACTATGAACCATGGAATGTTAGTACTCACACTGGCGCAGACTGCATTTCAACCAATCCACAACCTTCGCTAATACAGCTCCTTAAAAATCAACACTTTCTTCACAAACTTTGATTTTTCACATATATTGTGACCTATATATTATAAAAAAAATTACGGTGTATATATGCACTGTCATATTATTTCATACCCGCAACTGAAGACATCGCCTTGTGGACTTACTAACATTATGACTTTAAAACTTTTTAAGGTTAAGTACAAATTTATATTCGCGCATTATCAATTTTTTGCTTTATGCATTTCTCAATATTCCTGCTAATATCACATTTACCAACGCTGAAAGCTTCTCTCGACAAAGGGGATGCTCATTTCAAACAATGGACATGCATCTGATTAAGCCTGGGTGTGCGATGCCTATGTTGCCCGACCGGGCATCCAGATTTGGGTTTTCCATGGTTTCCAAAATCACTCCAGGCAAATGCCGGGATGCTTCCTTCAAAAGGTCATGGCCGAATTCCTTCCCATTCCTTACCCCCCATCCTTTCCCGTCTCCAAAGACCTCACTGTTAGAGAGACGTTAAGCAGATAAAAAAAAGCCTATGTTGTTGCCAAAATCTGTGTAGATGATGATACGGTAACTTCCAAACTAAGTTTAGGAACAAAGTATAATTTATTATTTTAGTTAAGTGTGAAGATCTGTATACATAATAGAAATCAGAGGCATATGGAGTCTTCCATAGCAAAAATTTACAAATATGCGCCAAAACATTTCATGTTTGGTGTTGCTAATGGATAAATGAAGAGTCACCAAGATTAGCCTTTTAATAAGATTTGTAGGGGGGGGGGGGGAGTTTATATACATGTACCAGATTACTTACTTTTAGAACAACGGCAAGTACTGTGCAATTAAAAGGACAGAATGTCATACTGGTTAAATACTTTGCACATAATTAACTTGGCAAATTAAAGAGGAAACAAGAAAAATTAAATATAATAGATAAGGTCAAGAAACTCTGTTTATAATTACAATGTGTGGCGTATAAAGACATCAGGGAAGAAAGCGGTTTTATACTTGGGGTAGATACTGAGTAAATACGACGAAATTCACCAATTCTAAACATTTCTAATGAAAACAAATCTTCTCGGGTTTGTAGCCGGAATTTATTCAAAACCGACACACTTTAGAAAACCAGCTCAGCAGCCATCATCATGTCAATTATGTACCGGCGATCTTGCCGTTACGAATACAACTCACATATTTCTAATGACTTCGGTCTAGTACCTTATCTGTGCGCAAAATTTCAGCTTTCTATGACTACGACACGTAGTTAAGAGATTTAATGATCGTCAATAAGTGAGTTGGAGATGAAATGGATGAAATCTGCATATCAATAAATTCCAAACTGAGAACAGGAATACAACAAAATTTAATATGGTTAATAACGTTCCTGATATCTATTCGTAACTCAAATGTGAGAATTGAAGCGTCATCCTGGCCGAAGCTATTAAGATACAAATGTAATAATAATTATATTTAATTAAATTTCTATGGAACGCACGCTCCGGTGGCAATTTCCCTACACACCCATCATTCCCCTTTCCTTTAGCCACCTACATTTGCCCTCTACAAATATTAACTTTAAATTATTTCAATACTTTCGGTAAATTATTCATCATTTCCATTGGTAACTTATTCCAATCACTGACACCCGTACGTAAAAAAGACAATCTTCCTACACCCTTGTGCCTGAAATCTAGTGCCCACTTTTCCTTTCCATGCATTACTTTTAATTCTTCCACCAATATCATTCCATGCCTCATCAACAATATATGCATTGTACACTCCCATGATCCTATTCGCCTTCCTGCTATCTTGCAATGAGTCTCATTCCAGCTCTTTTATCATATCTGTTAATGAATGTATTCTGCGATAATTTCCAGAAACAAATCTAGCTGCCCTTTTTTGCACCCTCTCCAACTCCTGTATTTCATACTGAAAATGCGAGACGAATACTACACTACCATATTCAAGCAATGAGCTTCAAGATAAAAATAGGCACTGCAGCTGTTGACAGCTGTGCGCACATATAACAAAACTATCCACTGTTAGGGGACCAGAAATACCTTTAATATTCCATTGCAACATCGGTGAATATAGCGCGCTGTAAAGCGCTGTGAGGCGGGCGCAATATGAAGCCGACACGTGATAACATTCAGCAAATCCAACAGAGTGCTCGTAGCAGCAGTTGCGGGCGGTCGCGTTAATGTACACACATGGATTAAGTGCGCTGCCAATCGTATCGATTTTTACTCCGCCGCACAAAAACAGTGGTAATGGCTGTCAGCACACACAATATGAAGCCTATTATTTATCTGGAGGGTGAAAAATTGAATCAAGCTGATAATTTTCATTACTTTGGCAGTAAGGTGACCTCTGACAGTCGATCCCAGGACGAAGTTACCAATAGGGTACGAAAAAAAGCACAGTCCTATCATCAAGGTAGGCACCTTCTGTGTATTTGTATTTGTATTTATTGGCCCCTTAGCATCATACATAGTACGAAGTACAAATGATATAGGGCAAGTCAAAATTGGTGTGTACACAGACTGACAAACAAACATATAATAAACATTCTATTATATACTATGAGATAACATACTATACAGATATGATATAGACAAAAAGAATTACAGTTACAAATATACAATTAATTCTTTACAAATTTAAATGATACTAATGACATCACCCATGTTTAAAACTAACATTTGGTTCGAAAATACTCATCAATACAGTAGAAGCAGTGGTCGAGCAAGTACTCCTTCACTGATGATATGAATTTAGTATTTTGTCTTACAGACTGTGGGACAAGCATATTCCAATTACATCCAAAATGTAACTGTATAATCCATACTTCTTACCAATTACAACGTACAGCCTGGAAGTATGTACCACTACCAACAAATATGAAAACAGACTCCAGGTGGCCGAGACGAAGTCCCTGAGATCAATGGTACAGAAAACCAGAAGAGACCAGATCAGGAGCAAAGTGATTCGTAAACAGATCCCAATCAATGAAACCCTTCAGGAAAATTTGTCAAAGCAATATTGCGATGGCTGAGACACGTCAAGCGGATGATGATATGGCTGGCAAAAGAACTGAAGGGTAAAAGGCCAAGAGGCCGGACCAGATGGACATGGCTTGATCTCGTGAAACTGGACCTACAGGAGACGGGTGCATCATGGTCTAGAATCCAAGAGAAGGAAACATACTTGGACAGGCAGACGTGGCGATCGCTGTTACACTGCACCCGGGAAACTGGAGACGGATGAAGATGATGATCCTATCCAGAAAGGTCTCTCTGTCTGCAGTCGCATAACGTGATGTTGAACAGTGAGTATTCGAAACATTACTTCGTACTATTATAGAAGATTAGTCTTCCACATTTACCCTTCTATTGGACCTCTGGCTGAGCTGCCATTTAATTGTATTTAACTCGTGGAAGTAATAATTAAAAATGAAACTACAACACAAAGATAAAGAGAGATTGGACAAGAAAAGCCAACAGTAGGAAATATACTTTTGAAACTATCTGAACTAAAAAGGTAAAAATAAAATTGTAGTTTAAAACATTAAAAAGACGCTTTCTTAATAATGTGAACTAAATGGTTAAAAATAATCTTTAAATATAAAGATTTTGTTTAACAGTGATAGGACGTCCCACGATTCAGGATAAATTATTTTTTTTGAATAAGCTTAAAGTATAAACTCACTGATTACAAAATTAGCTTTAATGTTACAAAAGCATGGGGTGCTCTCTACACAACCTTTGGCAATGACTCTACCTTTACAAACAGCCAACGACAAAAAATACAAGACAACTGATATAGCACCCCATGCTTTTTTACATTAAAGTTAATTTTGTAGTTAGTGATTTTATTCTTTAAGCTTATTCAAAAAAAATTAATTTATCCTGAATTGTGGGACGTCCTATCACTGTTAAACAAAATCTTTATATTTAAAGATTATTTTTAACCTTTTAGTTCACATTATTACGAAAGTGTGTTTTTAGTTTTTTAAACTACAATTTTATTTTGATATCCTGCTTAGTACTCGAGATATACTGTCGCAAAAGTGAGGTGGTTAGACTTGTATGCGGCGTTACCAAAGTATAAATTCACTACACGCTGGTCATGCAGAGTGTGTATTTTATTTTTTAACTACCACTTGTGGTTAGCTTGAAACGCGGCCTGGACCAGAATAATAACGGCACCATAGCCACAAGGAATTATACCTATAACTAATTGTTTAAAGTCGATATCTCGAGAACCAAGGGAGATATCAAAATATTTTACTCTCGATTTTGGATTAGTCTCGTCGATTTACATGAGAATCAATCATCAAACTTCATCGCTGAGGTTATGATAGAGCTGCCCACTTTAACACAAAAAATTCAGTGCGAACTATTGACTTTCAACACTTGTTTCCAATAAATCTAGCCTATTATGTGCAAAGTAGTAAGATATGCTGATATCTGCCAGTACCGCAGAGGCTGCCAGTACAGCTCTAGTTGTCACAAAAGTAACAACGGATCAGTTGATGGCGGAAGAGCTTTTAATTCATCAATACATATCCGGCGGAGAACCTGTGGAGACTACATTTCAACAATACTCCGGGAAAGTCTTAATTCTAACAGCGCAATGTTTTGGGAAATGTGTTATGGCCGCCGCGCATGCGCAGGAGGAGCCCAGTGTTTACAGGAGGCTTCACAGATTTAGCGGTATTTCGCCTCCTCTCTTTTTCTCCAGCCATAATAAAACTCAGGTCACGAATAACTCATTGCAGCCCACATTTCATAGATGTAACACCTTCAAATACTTTGGTTGCCATCAATAGCCTACTGTCTTGTGCAGTCTGATAATTCTGCGTTATCTAAAGATCAGAGACATGAAAATCGTAATCCTGAAGCAACAAGTACCATCAAGAAAAGAAGAAGAAGTCGATGTCAGGAAGGTTAGGTAATATCAGACTCGATAGATAATCGATCAATAACTCGTCCACCCAACGAACTCAACTCTGGTGTCATCTACAGGACTCAAATCCTGCACCACACGCAATAATACTACCAATGCGGTCATTCGGCAAAGTAAAAAACTTGCCGAACACAAAAACAGAAATCAAACATAGCAGTTTTTCCCTTGAATTTATGGACAACTGGTATACAATAAAAAAATGTTGGCCGTTATGTATTTTATAATTCCTATTAAAATGACAGGAATAATGTATAAGAATTATTCTAAGACTTCTCGAACTGGAAAAACATGCGACGGAAATCTTGGCTTCTGTGTACTTTTAATATTCATAAAGCAACTGATTTAAAGTATTTATACCAGTTTGCTGAGCATGGTATGCATAATGGCCAAATCAAAGGCTATTTTATTTTTATTTTTAATTCGTTTATTTATTTATTTTTAAAAAATTGAAATAAACGATCCATAACACCCATCGAAACCATTCTGTTTCGGAAAAAGAAGTAAATAGACGCTACGGAGCGTACACTTAGCTTGCATCAAGTTCTTATATCTTTTTGTCAGCAAACAACCACAAGTTCTATTTTTAGAAGAATGGTTATTGTGGGACATCACTCCGTAAGTTGATCGCTAAATCTGAGTCATCGTAAAATTTAGCAGTTCGATTTAAGATCTGTGGTTAATGACATTTCAAAATTAAAGACTCTTTGAAATTAACATCTGTGTCTTCGGCGAGCATTGCCCATTGCGTAGATTTGAGTGCCACGTTAAATAAATTTCAAGTAACTTGCAAATTAAGCATAGACATAAAGTAAAAATTATGTGTTGGTTTAGTTTTTTGTTGTCTATGCGTCAGAGAAATTTGAGGCATAGAGCGTTATCTATAGTCGAGTAATTTGACTTACAAATATGGGCCGAAAAAATTAATGTTTATGGTTGCCATTCCATAAATACTAGGAAAATCATCACCAATTTTGAACTTCTTTATAATTTGGGGTAGACGCAGTATATGTATAGTCAATTACCTGTTTCTAAGACCACAGGAAATACAGTGGAATTATGATGATGACGTGTTGTCGTTGGTTAACAAACTCTGAATTTCCCTAAATGACAAACTAAGGAGACGAGCAAAGTAGAATTTAACACATCAATTAAACATAGTAAACTCTGTCTGTAAGGAAAATATGAGTGTATAAAGAATTTAGGATACAAAGAAACATCACGTTTAGGGAGTGAATAAGAGGTAAAGTTGCCAATTTTAAACTTTTCTTATAATTTGGAGGTAAACTTACGTCTGTGTATAAAATTTCAGCTTTCTATTGCTACAAAAAGTAATTATAAGTTGTGATGATCGTCACTGAGTGAGTGAGCGACAAAATCAGTGAAATTTTTCATTTGAGTCGCTTTCTGACTATGAAAAAGAATGAAACAAAATTTAATATGTCACTAAGTTTGCTGATATCTATACATAATAGAAATTTGTGACCTCTGGTGTCATCTAGACCGAAGATCGAATGGAACAAAAATGTCCCCAATCGCTTCGAGAAAAGGGTGCCGGGATGCTTCCTTCAAAGAGGCCATGGCCGAATTCCTTCCCATTCCTTGTCCCAAGTCCCATCCCGCCTCTAATGACCTTAGCCGTCGACAAGGTTTAAAGACACAAGGAAAAAAAAAAAAAAAAAAAAGGAAAGAGAAGTGGGTAGGCAGTGCCGTCGTTGACTCGACGATTGCATTGCCTTGCATCCAGATAATCATACAATTCAACTACAACTAATTTTTTCGTCCAAGCCACATTAAAGTTTAGATAAGAGTGACATAGATGAAAAGTGGTTTCTTACATTTTATGGTGGAATACATATTGCTGCCAACCAAATAATATTTAAACCATCACGATTAATGAATAAAATATCTCAGGTATAATTTAAATATCTTCATAACCGCAGGCAGTTCCGTCACTGCTATTGCAACATTCTCAATTGAAGAAGGGTAACTTGACACCAGCCTTACACAACAGATTTGAGGCTTACTGTGGCCAACAGGGTAAAATAATCACAAATCGCCATATTTGATTTCTGATATTCCACAGTATTGACCCTCAGGCAGTGTTCAGGAAAAGATGTCAACCGAGACCATTAGGTAAGCCTATTTATTATACATATATAAAGAAATTTGTCCACGTTTTGTGAAAACAGATGTTGCACAATACTGTTAAACTAATTGTTTAAAAAGTAAAGTTCAGCCTGATTCAATCCACTTATATAAAATGCTAATCTGGAGAATGCGTGCGCCGTCTACAGCTATTGGCTAGAGAACGGTCACGTGCCATCCTTCACTCAACAGCTATATTACATTGGTTCCTTCATGTTGTTTTTTTCATTTACGACAACTACTAGATGTAGAAATTCGTTCAAGGAGAAAAGTACACGTTGGCTGCCGGATGGATAGCTATAAAATATATTTTAATGTGTGACTTAAGTACAAAATGTACTATTTTATTGAGAAGAGTTTATTTAGATTGATGTAATACTTTTTAACAAGTGAGTATGCATAAACTTTCATGTATATAACTCCAAGCTTAACATCAGATGCACTAAAATATGTACAATATCCACAGGTTCCGAAGAAGACTCCCTTAAGGCTGGTCGAAACCGGTAAACAATAAATTCAATGAATATTGCAACAGGTTGGCTGAGATTCATTTTACAATTAGAGTATTCTATGTTTGCGTTATATAATCTGTATCAGTTATAAGAACTAGGTTAAAACATAATCTAAGATTTTTTTGGCAGATGATAAGAAATAATGAAGTTAATTAAAAACTCTGAGAAAGTTTACACGAAATGCACAAATCGCGAAATGTATCACCCAAATAAATGACCGTTATCCGTTTTTGATATTATACTTTCCGTCATTAAAGCAAAATGCATTTATTTAAATAAATTATAGTCAAATACTCGGATAATATAACCACAGTACGCTACTCATATCACGAAAATATCATCAAAAATGGTCGATATTCGGTTTTACATACAAGCTTTTCCAGAATAAATTCAGACAACCGCCAAAGGTGCTGCCTGTCGTTATTCACATGAGGGTAATAAAAGCTATGATTTTCGAATGCAACGTTAGTGGAGGTTGTGGCTGAGTTGACCATAATCGCAACTGAAAATCAGTTTTACTAACCATTTGAACTGCTTTCATAAGCGCCATATTACTGAAAGAATTAATGCGGGTGAAAGAAGTTCCATATTTATTGTGCTAAATTGTGCCTGGACCAGGAATAAAACTGATATTACATGGATAGCAAAAGTTTTCTAGATTCCTAATTTGTTTTCAATTTTGTTGGTTCTTTGTTTCCGTCGACATTAATTCAGTATAAGTTACTACCGTATTGCTATGTGAACTGCAAATGAAATATGTAGAACATTACAAAATCAAGGCCATTAGCATTATGTAATAACAATCCCGTATAATTAACCAACTGCAAAGAAAAAAAAAAAAAAATGAACTGCCATAATGTTGTGTTCAGACCGTCATTTTTGACGGGTTCGAAGCTAGTGTAGTAAATATAAATCCACTTTACATGAATACGGATAACACTAAAGGATTTTCGTAAAGAAACTGTGCACATGTGATTAAAGCCACCAGTATTTGGACGACACATGTAGAAAGAAGTACTAATCCATTCAAACCTAAATAGAAATTCATAGGTATTTCTATTGACAGAGCCGCATTTAGGCTTTGTAAGCCCCTAGGCTAAACACGTCATGTGGGCCCCTGTCGGCAGTCGCCAGGGGCGTAATAATATTTTATGGGGGACCTTTTTTTAGCTCTGCTACTGTCCTAGGCGGAGAACCCTCGGGCTATGGTGCAGACGACCCCCTCTTTGTGGTGCGCCCCCCCCCCCCCTTTGTGGTGCGGGCCCTTAGGCTCCAGTCCAGGTAGCCTATGCTTAAATGCATCCATTACTTTTGATGTATATTGCTGCCTGTATTTGATCCAAAAAGTCAACACCAAAAGGAATAGCGAATTTGAATTATTACCGGTATTAATAAACTGTGAATGAAGTTTATGCTAACTACTTCAGATTCATACAGATTTCAATTTTAGATCAACAGTAAGTCTGAATACATAACCGATTAAATAACTGCAGTAACCAGTTTAAATCCTGATTTTAAAGAATCGCTGTAGCTAGTTGTGCACGTTACCAAGTGAAAATTCAGTACGAAATGACTAATTTAGATATATCACACTGCTCCATTTAGCCGCTGTTATGTTGAGCGCCATTGCTTACTGACAACTATGGCGTAGCAATGTCGACACAAATTACGCTGTGACATTAAATTTACCTGTTAACACTTTTCAGGAAAGGAATAGAAACCAACACATTCACTGTAGTATAATAAACGTAGACTTAGGATGGACGTTAGAGGAGTGGTTGAATGTGATTTCAAATTGGCTTTTTACATCGATTTAGAAGCATTTGAAACTAATCACAACCTTAAAAGAGAAACAATCGGCGTTAACAACAGTGCAGATAGATATTATCTCTGGACCAGGGCACAAAGTTTCACCAGGATTAAACAAATTTAAGAATAACGTAATGTTCTTTCAAATAGTTGAAGCTTTCTTTTTCCTGGTAAAGTTTTTAGCGTGCTTAACCAGTGGCGTAGCTAGGTTAACAAGGGTCCCGGGGAAAAAAAAATTATTTTGGGTCCACAGGCCAGATAGGCGACATTTTTTTTAGTTCTGCAAAGTTGCCGGTAGTGGCCCCCTAAGATGAGCCGCGGTAGGGGGCCCCCTCAGCTGAGCTCAGGGGCCCCCTTAGCGTGAGGGCCCCTGTGCACTGAATCGTCTAGCCCTATGGTAGCTACGCCCTTGCGCTTAACTAGACACATCAATGGATATTTGTCACGATTTGAACAGGTTAGGGCTATTTTTTCCATAGCTAGAGCTACCCCGCAAATACCTCCCGTCATTCTTAAAACAGCGTCTTGGCATAACACCTGTTCCCCTCATTTCTGTTCACTACGAAACACATTATCAACAGAAATAAACAATGCGTGAAACAAAAAGTTTATCGGCAACTTACACAACATTATTACAAACCAGCAAAAGAAATAAAACTACTTCTTGCTTCACTAAAGTCTGCATATGTTGGCTTTCGCTTCATTTCACTCTCTTTATCTATATTCAGATTAAAATACAATATTCGAACTGAGGACTCAAATACAAATCTACAACCCTTCCTTTTAGACATACATTTAAAAACAAAACAAAACAAAAAATGTGTTATGCAACTGCTGCGTCAAGTAAATGGCCTCTAACGGATATTTAAGAAGTCGCTGCAGCCGTTCCAAATGCGGGCAGCCGTTCCCACTACAATCAATTACTTAAATCCGTAGCTGGAAATACAAATAAAGTTACTGCAGTGTGGAAAACTAACGATTATAAGGGCTTAACGCGAGGCATGCCAGACATTCACCACACATCAAAAAAATATTGCTAAGTATTAACCTCTTGAAATTTGGATTAAATACTTCGATATAATGTTTCATGTTTCCCACCATCATTTTATCGAAAAGCGGACACAAAATCAATTAGAAATTCTGAAATATGAGGCGGCTACGCAACTGACAAATGCTGTCATAAATGCAAAAAAAAAAAAAAAAAAAAAAAAAAAAAAAAAAAAAAAAAAAAAAAAAAAAAAAAAAAAAAAAAGACGCAATTCTGTAGGTATAGAATTAAGTTCGACATAAAATGTTTCTATTTCTTACTAGTGACTGTGATTACTTTCAATTGCACCCTGTAACAGGAGGGGGAAATCGTCAGAGATAGCCACAAATTTCCTTCTTCGACGTCCGTCTTGAAATGCTGAATTTTACATTCAACGAAGGCAACCGATTCCCTCTATGGGGACATCCACACATTACGTGAGGTGTTTTTTACGGATTTCCTAAACCCCCTCCCCCCCTCTGGTGAGACTTCGTGCTGGTCCAACCGACCGTGGTGGGTGAACGGTTAACGTTCTGGCCTCATATTCGGGAGGACGCGGGCTCGAATCCCCGTCCGGGCATCCAGATTTCGGTGTTCCATGGTTTCCCCAAATCACTCCAGGCGAATGCCGGGATGCTTCGTTCAAAAATGCCATGGCCGAATTCCTTCCCGTTCCTTGTCCCCAGTCCCATCCCGCCTCTAATGACCTTAGACGTCGGCGAGGCGTAAAAAAAAAATCCTAGTCCTCCCCCCCCCCTCTGGTGAGATATAGTGGGTGAGCCCCCCCCCCCATTTTTTAGCTCTACAGTCCAACAATAATTTCTAAAACCTCACGTGAGATTTCCGTTGACCCCCACCCCTCCTTTCCCCTTGCTGAGATTTCGCCTGACCCTCCTCCCCCTATTTCACCTCACGTAATTTAGGGACGCCCCCTTTCGGTACATCAGACATGCACGATGGGACGATGCAGTGGCAAAACAGATAGGGGCAGTTCTACCATTACCGTGTCGCCACAATCTGATGATGATTTCTTGTACAACACTGACGAAACAAATCGAAAATAAAGAATAAAAGTTTTTGATATCTAGCTTGGTTTTCGAGATATAGCGTGTTAAAAATCACTTATTGGTAATAGTTCCTTGTGATTTTGGTGACGTTTCTTCTGGTCCAGGCCGTATTTCAACGTAACGACAACCACTAGGAAGAAAATAAAACACCTTAAGTGCGTTTCCACAGTGTATATACTGTGGTTTTGGTGAAAATTTTTTCTGGTCCAGGCATGATTTCACAGTAACCTCCTCACTTTTGAGATTCAATATCTCGGGAACTAAGCGAGATATCAAAATCTTTTATTCTTTACTTTCGATTTGTCTCGCCGAGATACATAAGAATACATCATCAAATTGCGGTGAAGAATCCCACAGATAGGAACTGAAACGACATCCATGACGTCCCAACGCGACACACTGCTTATGAAAGAAGCTTAAATAACTGAATTCCTCCTGTCTTATGCTGTTTTTTTTTTTTTGGTCCAGGCTGAATTTAAAAACAACCACAATTTCCGCTAATATAGCCGCTACAGAATCTAATCTTCAATCACAAGCGCACTGATACAATCATTTTATCGTAAGTTAGTGACGTAATGTATCGTGACATAAACTTGAACCACGAAAATTTTTAAGTACTAGTTCTACTGATTTTCTTTCAGGGAAAAAAATATTACATTTTGTTAATTTCGAGAAGTAAGGAAATTTCCCTTACACAGGGCCGCCTAGAGCGGGCGTGCAAGGCGTGCGCCACATGCGGGCGGCACGTCCAGGGGGGCGGCAAATCGACTGTCACCGTGACGAAATTTGCACAGCGTATTATATAGTGGGCAACCTTTTTTTTAGCTCGACTACTGCTTCCGGCGGCCGGCGATACTCGGGGTGGCAACAATGGGGGCGGCCATCTCACAGTTTTTTGACCCGGTTCGGAAAAATTCCTAGATCCACCACAGGGGGCGGCATAATCGGTATTGCACACGAGCGTTCAAAATGCTAGCGGCGGGCCTGCCCTTATATATATTATAACAACAAACTAAAGTTTATGTCACTATACTTCACCAACATGCGTTGCAGTTATTGTATCAGTGACGTGTAGTCGAACCTTTTATTTTGCAGCCGCAAATTAACAAAGATCATGGTTAGGATGAAATGCAGCCTGGACCAGAATGAAAACTGAAACTTCTCGTTATAGCATAAGGCACGACGAATTTACTTGCCACTGTTATAAAAGGTAATAAAAATGGGAGTAGTTTAATTTAATTGCAATGGAGCACAGGCTCCGGTGGCAATTTCCCTACACACCCATCTTCCCCCTATCCTGCACCTACCTACATTTGCCCTCTCAAATTTTATCTTTAAATTCTACGACGCTATACATGACGTCATAACGTGATATACTGTTTATGAACTGTGCTTAAATAACTGAATTCCTCCTGTCTTTTGCTGTTGAATTAAGACACTTTTTTCTGGTCCAGGCTGAGTTTCAAAGTAACCGCAGTCTCCGCTTATATATCGTAGCCGCTACACATGCTAAACTTCAATCATAAGCGCATTGATACAATCATTTTATCTTAAGGTAATGACGTAATGTATCGTGATATAAACATGACCCATTAAAATTTTTAAGTACTAGTTCTACTGGTTTTCTTCCAAGAAAGAACTACTGCATTTCGTCAATTTCAAGAAGTAAGGACATTTCTCTTATATAGTATATTATAAATACAAACTAAAGTTTATTTCACGATACATGACTTCACTAACATGCGTTGCAGTTATTGTATCAATGCGCGTGTAATTGAAGCTTTTATTTTGTAGCTGCAAAATTAGCAAAGATCATGGTCAGGACGAAACGCAGTCTGGACCAGAATGGAAACTAAAACTTCTCGTTACAGCATAAGACACGACGAATTTACTTGTTATTAGTAATTAAGGTTCAAGTTTACGTCGCGATACACGACGTCGCTAACTTAAGATAAAATGATTGTATCAATGCGCGTGTGATTGAGGCTTTGATTTTGTAGCGCCAATATTAACGGAGATTGTGGTTAGGTTGAAATTCAGCCTGGACCAGAATGAAAGCTGTACCTTCTTGTCACAGCAAAAGGCGCGAGGAATTCAGTTATTTAATTAATTCTCTTAAGCACTGTGATACGTTGTGACGTCATGTATCGCGACGTAAACTACTCCCGTAATTAATAAGCTGCTATCACGAGCGCCCTGTTAGTGACGAGTATATGCAAAGCTTTAATACCAAGAAAAATGTTTGGAAACAGAGGGAAAACATCATTACAGCTTACACCTGCTTATGCGTACATATGCGTTTTCAAAATCATGCAACATCAGCCAAATAAGCGACACGCGTTTTGTAGCAATAAGATAGCATTCAGTGTTACTGACCCCACAATAATAAGTAATTTATTTAAAGTGCGATTGCCTAAAGATATGAAATTTAGAGACCTACCTCTTGTTCACTGTATCCAGACTGTATTGCATCCATGTCACTTGATTAAGATGACTGAATATCAATATAAAAACTATTTGATGCCAACACACAACCTCAAGCACAAGTGAATTGTTAGATTATTTCACTACAAAGATGCTGCTTGTTTCAGAGATGGCAATCCATTCGCGTTTTCTGTGATTAAATCTATTTCTGATTCAAAAGTATCACCCAGCAAATAATGCTTTGCAAAATGCAATCTTCTTTCCTTGCCTACTGTGAAGATTTTTTCTTTTAAATACACAGACGTTTATATAATGTCCTGCATTATGGGACTATTAGTGAGCCCCCTGTTATTATTGTACATATATATTTCACGTTATTTTGCGTAGATCCCCTGTTAAAGATCCAGAAGGAAAATTGTTTTACCGCTGAGTAGTGTTGGCAGAAGGGACGTAGAATCTTTTCTGCCAGCTCTATTAAATAATATTTAATTAAATTGCGATGGAGTGCATGCTCTGGTGGCAATTTCCCTACACACCCACCTTCCCCCTTTCCTACACCCACCTACATTTGCCCTCTGCAAATTTTGGCTTTAAATTCTTTCAACGTTTTTGGTAAATTATTCATCATTTCTGTTGAAAAGTTATTCCAGTCGCGGACACGTCGAGGTTATTACAAGCGGGAAGGGACTGGGAACAAGGAACGGGAAGGAATTCGGCCATGGCCTTTTGAAGGAAGCATCCCGTGAATCGCCTGGAATGATTTTGGGAAACCATGTAAAACCCAAACCTGGATGCCCTGATGGAGATTCGAGCGTGTGTCCTCCCGAATGCGAGGCCAGAGCGTTAACCACTCACCCACCACGCTCGGTGTTCACTGTCTCGAGTTTCCAACACGCTCATTGGTGAATTGAGACTAAAGGTAAGCAAAATGCTCCTGAAGCTGACTCAACCTGCTGCAGAAACAAACCCATCAGTCACATTAATTAATAACTTGTGCTCTTTGTCACTGTATTAGCCTACTTTCTTAAAATAAAATTCCTTTTTCTTTAAACCCAGTTTTTTTAAAGGGGGTTCGCCATTATCTGCTAAATTTTATAGGGCGTACGCGGGGCTAAAAGTTTGAGAAACCCTCCTCTAGAATATCCCTCTCTCGTAGAAGAAGGAATGCCGACAACAGCGACTGAATGTGCGCCAAAGGGAAGACATATTGTGAAGCTTTACCAACATACTGGTAATTATGTAATATACCACTGCAACGTGTCTTTATATTGTTTGTATAACTCGAGTTTACAATCCACTCGATCACCCACGCGGCCTCCTTATATTCCAATTAAAACCATGAAATATGCGGATTTATTCCAGCGTAATAGTGTTCAGGATTATATTATGGCGATACACGCCATCACTAACATGCAATATAGTGAATGTATTAATGCGCGTGTCATTGAAGCGTCCATTGTGTAGTGGCACTGCTAGCGAAGATTTCTAATTTAATTTAATTGCAATGGAGCACAGGCTCCGGTGGCAATTTCCCTACACATCCATCTTCCCCCTATCCTGCACCCACCTACATTTGACTTCTACAAAATTTTAACTTTAAATTCTTTCGGGTTACCAGTTCAGAAGCAGTGGCGTAGCTAGGTCAACAAGGGCCCCGGTGTAAAAAAATTATTTTGGGCCCTCAGGCCAGACGGGCGACCTTTTTTTTTGCTTTGTGTGCTGGTAGGGGCCCCCTGAACTGAGGACGGGGGCCCTTGAATTGTTCTTTAGGGGCCCCTGAGCAGTGGTTGGGGCCCCCCTGTGCAGCGAGGGCCCTTAGTGAGGGGCTCCTGTGTTCTCAGGGGCCCCTTAGACGACGCGAGAGCTAAAAAAAAAAAGTCGCCAGTTTGCCGTGAAGGCTCGTGGGCCCTCTAAACTGCGCTTGAGGGCCCCTAGAGGTGCGCTTAGGGGCCCCTTGATATATGCTTGGGGGCCCCCTGAGCGTGAGGGCCCCGGTGCACTGCACCGCCTAGCCCCATAGTAGCTACGCCCCTGTTCAGAAGTACATTTAAACTTGGTGCAATTCCTGGTTACATAAAAGATGTGTACGATCACAGCACACGTTTATCGGTCAGGTGGCGTCCATAAACTACGTTGGGCTATATGGGGGAGGGGTGTGGGTGAAGTTCCTAGCTAGGTCACGTAGATTTTCATTCATATTACATTTCACAGTTAAAATGAGGTACAGAACACTCAGCAGCATGTAAATGTTTATTTCTGTCATGTAAATATCTCTGTATGTAATTTATGATAGTCTGACAACAGAAAATAGTACAGAATGTCTTCTCGAATCAATAGAGGAAAAATGCTACATGCTATAGGGGAGGCGGGTGGGGGAGGGAGTGGTAGGTACAAAAGCCACGTCAGGCTACGTGGGGGAGGGGGGGGTTCACAACAGGCCAAAATGGAGCTACGTGTTTTATGGACGCTCCCGAAGCAGTAGATTTTGAAGAAACAGGAAATATTATTAATAAAGACGTGGATAACAGAATAGAGAATGTAATAGATAAGAGAGTTAGTCACATAGATGCAGCATACCGAAGAGGTCATTCTTCGTTGTGATTGAGCTTGGGATGGGAACACCTGGTGGTATAGCTGCAGTAGTGTGCAAAACTTAAGTACCAGATAGATAAAATAACATTACGAGAGAGAGTCAAATGAAAACTTTAAATATTTTTTTAAATATTATTTATTGTGCAGAAGTGGTACAAAGCTGTATCACTTTTCAACATAATCTCCCCCACGCTCAATGCAAGTCCTCCAGTGCTTACAAAGTGCATAAATCGTTTAGAAAAAAATTCTTTTGGTAGTCCACGCAACCACTCATGCACCGCGTGGCGTACCTCTTCGTCAGAACGGAACTTCTTTCCTCCCATTGCTTCTTTGAGTGTTCCAAACATATGTAAATCACTTGGGGCAAGGTCTGGTGACTATGGTGGATGAGGAAGACACTCAAAATGCAGGTCTGTGATTGTTGCAACTGTTGTACGGGCAGTATGGAGCCTTGCATTGTCATGTTGCAAAGGGACACTTGATGACAGTAATCCACGTCGCTTTGATTTGATTGCAGGCCGATGATGATTTTTTAGGAGATCTGTGTATGATGCATTGGTGACAGTGGTACCTCTAGGCATGTAATGCTCCAAAATGGCGCATTTTTCGTCCCAAAAGAGAGTCATCATAACCTGCCCTGCTGATGGTTCTGTTCGAAACTTCTTTGGTTTTTGTGATGAGGAATGGAGCCATTCCTCGCTCGCTCTCTTCGTTTCCGGTTGGCGGAAGTGAACCCAGGTTTCGTTCCCAGTAACGATTCTTGCAAGGAAGCCATCACCTACTCGTTCAAAGCGCCGAAGAAGTTCTTCATAAGCATCAACATGTCGTTCTCTCATTTCAGGAGTCAGCTGCCGTGGCACCTATCTTGCAGACACTTTGTGAAACTGGAGCACATCATGCACAATGTGGTGTGCTGAACCATGACTAATCTTTAAACATGCTGCAATGTCATTCAGTGTCACTCGGCGGTTTTACATCACTATGGCTTCAACTGCTGCAATGTTCTGTAGAGTCACAACTCGTTGTGCCTGACCTAGATGAGGAGCATCTTTCACTGAAGTCACACAATTTGCGAACTTCCTACTCCATTCGTAGACTTGCTGCTGTGACAAACATGCATCACCGTACTGAACCTTCATTCTTCGATGAATTTCAATAGGTTTCACACCTTCACTATTCAAAAAGCGAATAACAGAACGCTGTTCTTCCCTGGTGCAAGTCTCAAGTGGGGCAGCCTACTTTATACTGATACTGCGACGGTATTTGTGCATCTGCATTATGCTGCCACCTACAGGCCATTCTGCACGCTGCTTGTAGCACGCTTACCAACTAACAGAATAATGGCGCGAAATTTCTGTTTTTTATTACAAATTATGGTTTTCATTTGACTCACCCTCATACACATTTTCTATTCGTTGGAATGAGTGAAAGTGCGGGAGGAAGTTTCCACAGGCCTTCATACATGAGCACAGAAAGCTGGATGTCATGGTATGTGAGGTCAGCGCGACCATATCGCCAAACATGTTGGAGGAACAGGACGAAACAGTGTCTATTACGGTGCTGGCTGTGATGTTCTTCATTGCAACATGACCTGGAGACAAGATCTGAATGACTTCACCTGGGTAGAGATCATCAGAAAACTGAAAGAAGGATAAAATGTGAAGATTTTGGTATTGCACACAGCACTGCTTCACGTGGATGGGAAGCATTCCAAGCTACGTGCATTGCTTCCTGAAGAAGACGAGGTGGTTGACAACGGTCCACTACAGCAGTAGATGACCGCTACATCGTGTAACAGGAAAGAAGAGACCCTCGTCAATCAGCGGGTGCAATTGTAACCATATTTCACAGGCCTCCAAGGAAAGCAATGTCACGCTCCATTGTAGCACGGTGACTGCGTGGGGTTGGTCTCATTTCCCGACGATCATTATGTTATGTACCATTGACGCCCGTTTATCGGCGACACCGGTAGCGATGTTGCCGAAAGTATCAGGACTGTACCGACGAGGGAATGGAGTAGTTTGCTCTACTCATATGAGAGCAGATTTAATCTGAGTAGTGATTCTAGACGCGCACTCACCAGGCGTGAGATGAGAACGGGTAATATGTCCATGAACTTTGTCAAACATGATCGTTTCTGTGGTCCTAGTGTTATGGTGTCTGAAGGAATAATGTTGAATTGGCGTATAATAATACTTATGGTCGGGGAATTAGTTTTGACTTTCTAAAAAATAAAAAACAAAAAACCTTGTATGGTGCTGGCTCGCAATAGTACAAAAGGTTATTTAATTTAATTAAATAATATTCGTAATGGGTTCTCCACATGACACTTCTCCGGGGATTACACAAAAGTAATTGGTTCACAGTAAAAAATTTGAATTTGTTGATGAAGACAAAGTGGTTGTCATTTAAAGATGACAAATGTATGGCAAATATATGATAGGCACCCAGGCTAATAGCTATTTAATTCTGGCATGAGTCACTCAGGGCAGTTTCCAGGGCTTTTCAGATGTTGCAGAAGGTCTCTATACCAGCAGGCGGTACACATTACCTGACACTGACTGGGCGGGAGCGGTGGACTTTTTTTTTTTTTGTAACTGCTTTACGTCCCTTTTTAACATCTAGGTCTTTAGAGACGGGAAAGGATGGGGGGCAAGGATGGGGGCAAGGAATGGGAAGGAATTCGGCCATGGGCTTTTGAAGGAAGCAACCCGGCATTTGCCTGGAGTGATTTGGGGAAACCATGGAAAACCCAAATCTGGATGCCCGGACGGGGATTCGAACCGCCGTCCTCCCGAATGCGAGGCGAGAACGCTAACCGTTACACCGCCCCGCTCGGTCGGCAAACCAGGGTTTGGTCAGTGTAACCGGCTGATGCAAAGAGCTACGTCCACTCAATCCAGCATGTAGGCAGCAGTACACTGCCCACGACCCAGTGCCGGATCTAGGGGGGGGGGGGGTCAAACCGGGGCGCTTGCCCCGGGCGACAGTTTCAGGGGGGCGGCAAAATCATGTTTGAAGGAGCCGTAAATAGCAAATTCGTGTGGCGGTGACCTTTTTTCTTAGCTCTACAGTCCCCAGCGGCAATAATCAGGGGGCGGCAAATTCAAAGAATAGTTCTGTACCGTCCCGGGCGGCAAATTCATGTTTGAAGGGGCGGCAATCTCAAGGTTTATCCTCTACTCGGAAAATTTGTAGATCCGCCACTGCCCGCGACCTCACTCTTTGGCGTCCAGAAAAGTTCTTTACCCTCGTCACACAGTCAATAAGTGGCTCTTTCCCCTGCCAGCCTCGGGGCAGCATTCCATGGGACAAAATAAAGGAATATGCGAGCGGCGTGTCCCTATGTTGCATTGCCTGGGTGTCTCCCTGTTGTTATCGGCGACATCGCAGCGGGTGACTTGTCGAACGGCCAACAACGGCGGCAGTCCCACGCTGCCTAGCATTGGGAACTCAACTCATTACAGGCGTATCGATCTCTAAAACTTTGAACGCGGTGTGCTGTGTTCATTCTCCACGTGCGTCTTTTCACCAATGCATTCCACCCTGACTTCGTTTTTATGGGTGAAAATGCGCGATGGCATTGAACAGTGCAGGTAGAAGAGATCTTGGAAGGAGAGGATATTCGATGAGTGGATTGGTTTTCCCGTTCCCCCGACTTAAATCCCATCAAGCACGTGTTTGATTCATTGGGGAGAGTTACTGCAACAAGTCCACATGTATCACCGACCATTTAACAGTTGTAGATCATGCTGGTTGAAAAATAGAACACCGTATCATAATAACTCCTCACCAAACTCGTAGCCAGCTTGGAAGCACACTCAGAGCTTGCATTGCTGTCTGAGGTGATCACACGCCCTTTTAAGAACCTAATGATTACTTTTTGTAATGTCCATAGGACCAACCTGAGTTGCAGTAAGTTAAATAAAGTTTCTTGTATCTGTAAGAAATATTATTTCTTTTTGTACCTTACTTTTAGTTGCCTTTTGTTCCATAAGGTAGTAGCTTCAGTTTTATAACATACTATCATCAGTGTGATGGCTGTGATATATCACACTACTGTGACGTCTCACTTTGGCAATTGTGGGTTAATCAGCCGTGTGGCTAGGCCTGACTGATTCGTCCGTGAGTATTGACAGGGTGGAGGCCGGAGGTATTATTCTCTAAGTTACTTACTTGCCAGGATTTCACGTCGTCCAGGATCTCCGCTCGTTCTCTCGGCTGCCGGTATTCTGGTTAGCTTAGAGTGTTAACTAATTGCTCTGACACCAAGTACCGAGAGAAGGGCTGGTTCTAAGTTAAATGATAAGGCCTGTTGGGCTGTTAGTTACAGAGAGGTCGGCGCCTCTGGCAAGAGTCCACGGAGTAACTGAACAGTAACTTACAGTAGTCGCGTCGAAGATCTTGGCTGGAAGCTGAGGGCTGGCTAGCTAGAGGGCGGCGGAGTGTCGAAGTCACGATCCCGGGCTTCCGACTTCTGGCACAGATTCTGCGCGGTTCCAACAGCTTTGGCGGAGGCGTGATTTGCCGGCCTTATTATAGGGGTTTGTTACGTGAACCTGTAGTGTGTGCAGGTCGGGCTGACCCAGTTGTGCGGTCGGCAACCCGACTAAGGTGCTGATCACGGCATTCTCGCCGAACGTTCTAGCAAGAGCTACACTTGAGTAACGTTTAACTGTGTGCTCGCCCAGCACCACGTCACGTTTAAGTGACATATGACTTGCTTAATTCTTTTATTAACTAATTCCCTAATATTCAAAAGCGACCTTTGCACTAGGGCGAGAGACTGAAGGCTGTGCTTCGTGATGGTATAAAGAACATTTTATATGATATTTCTGTTAATCAGGGCTTCTGGAAACATCTAATTGACTGCGATAGTCAACACTAGATTCTTTTTCAGTAAAATAATTCTCATCTGCAATAAAAAAATAAGAAAAATAAATAAAAAATCCACCAAGTGAACTGAAGAAATGGCTAAGGTGTATGACTGAAGAGAAAAACGTCCCTGGTCACTGCTGAAAGATATTTTTCGAGTAATATAATTCTGAAGTGCATTAAAACAACTACACAAAAACGTCACTTGATCGCCACGCCACCACCACGGCACCGCATCGGCAGTTTTCCTGTTGTTGGCGCTAACTCGACTGCAGTTAGTTCAAACAACATCCCGTCGCCTAACAACAATGATTAGTTTTGTTTTGTTTTTGACAGTGGTGTTGGCCTCTTGTGTATGGAAAAGCTTATAGAAGAAGTTTGTAAATATCCGTTCCTTAACATCAAAATGTTGTTTAAAGGGACCACACCGTGGTTGAGGTCGAAAAAAAATCGATTTTCGTTTTTCATCATATTTCGATAGATTAAGGTATTCTTTAAGTATCCCGAAAAGGATTTCATAGAAAAAAATTTTTTTCGGGCATTTAAATAGCATTTTCCTACCACATGCATTTCGGTGCCACGCCCACTTTTCTGCATATATTTTAGACCGTTATAATCCCTATATTGCACAGTAGGTATTTTTTTTCTGACTCCTGAGTGTGCTGGCTATCTTTGGAGGGCAACAGCCGTTATTCTCTTGTTTCTGATATTTGTAAACAACACACCTTGAGACAAGCTGTTAGTTTTTTTTTGAGTGCGTTTAGGAGCAGTTGTTTTCTTTAAAGCCAATTTCCCGCAAACTAAAATTTTCAGTACATATGCCCCATTATATCAGAAACTATTATAGATAAATGAATGAAATTTTCAGAGACTCTGCATAACATAAAAAGCCACCTCTGGTACTAAATTCATTAATATTCCCCCATTACGAAGTTCAATAAAAAAAAATTGCAGAAAAAACTTAATATTTTTGTTAATAAATATTTAAAAAGTATTTCTTAAAAACTATAAAATAGATAAAGTAGATTTTAATACAGTTTACTCTATTAGCATCATGTAACATACAGTAAAAATATTAAGGTCCGGCATGAAATAGTTTATTCAGAAATGGGTCAAATACTTGCCTAAATTAACATGGGTTAGGTAGGCAGAGTGTCGTCCCCTTAGTGTTACTGGTTGCCTCAACATAGCCAGCCTCCTTTTTTCTTTCACTTCACTTTTAGCTTCATTGGAAGATTGTTTCATTCTGAAATAATAAGATTTCATTTCATGAACTATCGGATACCCAATTCAGTGTTATTAATTTCTTTTTAACATTGGTTCCTGAAACAATCATGAGAACATATTAAAGGAAACTGAAGACTGAGTAGAAACCCGTCCTCTACGCGGAGCTACGGACAAGTGTTGATTCGAGAGGACGAGTCGTCACTAGACTAACTGACTAGCGTGACATGTGCGTCTAGTGTGGTCAGATCTTAAGGTCTGAGACAGAGGATCAGCACGTCCCAGGTCTCCGCTGGAATTTTTGTGTGAATTAAAAACTAATCTTTTCTTTAACAGAGCTCTGCTTTGTTAATGTAAAGCACGTAGATCACTCTGTTGGATTCCTCTGCCAAATAGGTTTAATGGGCTAAGTTACGCGTCTTTTATCGGTAACTGAGAATAGTCTGGTGGAAGAGAAAAAAGTGCACACTATAAAGCAGAGATATAAAGCGATCAAGTGTCGTTAGGATCTACTGAGCCACTGCACAAATCATGTTCAAATAAGTCACCATATTTACACGGTTCTGTGTTTTCTGATTTTACTTTCTTAGGCAAAATGTGAAATATTTTTTACTTTTTTTCGTTATATGTGCCAAATAGAAGCATGTTGCCATTCATAGAGGCGAAAAATCGAATCTTAACTGATAACGATTTACGAATAATTTCCACACACAACATTAAATTCAATGGACTCATGCTCTTCAAGCCAGTGGCGTAGCTAAGTCAACAAGGGCCCCGGTGCAAAAAAAAATATTTTGCCCCTCAGGCCAGATGGGCGACCTTTTTTGCTTTGTGTTGCTGGTAGGAGCCCCCTGAGCAGTGGTTGGGGCCCCCTGAACAGTGAGGGGCCCTTAGTGAGGTTATCCCTGTGTCTCAGGGGTCCCCTTAGACGACGGTAGAGCTAAAAACAGGGTCGCCCAGAGGTGCGCTTGGGGCCCCTGAGGTATGCTTGGGGCCCCCTGGGCGTAGGGGCCCCGGTGCACTGCACCGCCTAGCTTCTACGCCCCTGCTTCAAGCTACAGAGCAGTAAGAACATTAATCATATGTAACATGATATTCTTATTGATTTATTTTCTCTTTTCTTGATATCAGAGTTGTTTCATGCTAATTGCATGTTTTAAACTGTTTATGATATTGGCAAACACGTGGCATTTCAACTGCTGTAATTACATTCAACACATATTCGATTAACATGACCTTCTGACTGAGGGTTTCCACTACAAACAATGAAGCACAGATTTTGTATTTATAAAAATCATTGTTTATTTAATTTTTTAATATTTTTAACTGGTAATTTGTAGTTGTACTGTTAAGTTACACTTAATATAAAAAAAATTGTGCGCGAGTGACAAATCGGTCTCAACTGGTTTAAAATTACATTAACACAACAGAGACCACGTTAACATGAAAGTTGATGTCTGTTTCTTAGGGTGCCACTGAAAATTAATTCAGGAAATTGTGCGATTAAAGAAAGTGGTTTCTTAATCAGCAACATAGGTTTGGATAGGTTATTAGTTTGAACTTTAGCTCGAAGGTCATGTGCCACGCATTTCAGACACAATAAAGGAGAAAGACTCAACTGATGGGCCAGCATTATACCTGTTCGTGATATACGAAGTAAAAATTAATTGCTGTTAAAAAAGATCAAAGCGTTTTGGGGTGCATGAGAAAGTTCAATCGAGGAATTCTGAAGACAGAGGAAGCAAAGAATCAGGATACACATTGAGACAGGAAAGAAAGTGCATGGTACGTTCGTACCATTGCTGTTGATTACAGTCCCGGATCTAGGGGGGATCAAACCGGGGCGCTTGCCCCGGGCGACAATTTCAGGAGGGCGGCAAAATCATGTTTGAAGGAGCCGTAAATGGCAAATTCGTGTGGCGGTGACCTTTTTTCTTAGCTCTACTGCCCCAAGCGGCAACCTCGGGGGGGGGGGGGGGAGGGGGCAAAATCACAAAATAGCTCTGTCCCGCCCCGGGCGGCAAAATCATGTTTGAAGAGGCGGCTATCTCAAAGTTTTTCCCCGACTCGAAAAATTTGTAGATCAGCCACTGGTTGATTATTGTGATGCAAATTGTGTGCATGGGTTATTGATAAGGTAGACTGCACGTAATTGTTACATGTTTTAAAAGAGAGAAGACCGTGAGCACATACAAATAAATTTGAGCTGGGATATGTGAATTTGGAATCGAGAAAAAATATCGAAAATGAGTCGTCTTATTAAGTATACCGGAAATTATGGTATTTTGTGATAAGGTGAAAAATGAAATCCTTGTTAACGACTTGTCATATTTGTTAGCAATAAAATCTAATTTACTGGAGAGCTTGATAAGACG